>CM014731.1:40646028-40682207 GCA_004329165.1 Spatholobus suberectus | reverse complement strand
TATTTTTCACATATTTTTCTTCTCTTTATTTCTCACCTTGTTCCTTCTTTTTCCTCTATTTCCTTTATTTCTACCAACATACCCTAAATGAGAAACCTGGTTTCATTTCGACAAACAGCAATATTTTATAGATCATAACTCACAACTTAATCTAACTAAACCAGAGGAGAGTATGCTAGGACAAAGTGGTGAAGCATGGAATCTCTACAATTAAATGCAGAGTAACTTACAACCTTTTTAGCTGACAATCTGCTGTCCCATTCTTATGTCCCATTTCATGTACCCTCCATAAAAATTTGCCTTGTCAATTTATGAGTACACATCATTCTTCTCCTAGCTTTTAACAGATGACTAACGGTGTCTTCAAGTTCATTTATTTGTTCCTCCTCGTTCTCCCTCCCGGTGCGTCTAATGGTTCTCACATCCACCTTTCTTCATTGTGATAGCAGAAAATTAGGCTTGTGCCTGCGATTGAAAAAGAATGTCATCGATAAGAATCAATGAAATTATCTACGCCGCCATGTTGTTCCCCGCGAACCTCTCACACAACCTTCGACCTAGGGCCGACAGCCACCGTCCTCAACTTCTCCCTCTACATCGTCGACGGCAGGCAGTGGGTCGTCCTCTTCGATTGCTTCTGCAACATCCTAAACGCCACATGCTGACCAGCTCTTCACCGACTCCTCCCAGGTGAACCAACACACACATTGCGAGAGAGAACAAGGAAGATCAAATAGATGAACCAGTACACACTGTTAATCCTTCGTTGAAGTCGGGAAGAATGATGTGTGCTCATTAAATGACGTGGCAAATTTTTATTGGAGGTGACAGGGAATGGGACAGCAGATTTTCATCCCAGCTTTTCAACATGAAGGTAGGACCACAAATTCATTCTAATAAGAGAAAAACAACACAAAAAAGTACATTAACATTCTGATGAAGCACAGTTGTGGCTGATCATTAGTGACCAAGTATTAGTTGACACCACTCCTAATTCTGGTGTTTGATGATGTGTGATGACTCACGTCAACTCCATTTGTTGTATTCGTGAAGTCAGTTACATCATCAAAGTTTATATAAGCCAAGTACTCAGGCATTGATGTTACACTGGTCACTTCAACATCACCGGAAAGCATTGCCACTATGCGGGACATGGATGGCCGCATGGAAGGCGAGGCTTGTGTGCACAATAGAGAAATGCCAATGACACGTTTCACTTCTGTCTCATCAAACTCTTGCAGTCTAGAATCCACCAATTCAATTTCATTGTTGTTCATGTAGACGTTCCAAGCCTGAGAAACCAAAGGTTCATGTCAAGAAAATCTTTTAAATGCAAAACTCAAAGAAATGAGGGGAAGGGAGCACAGAAAAAAAATGACTCAATGTTCAATTAATTAGCATGTGTGAGCTACAAATTAGTAATCATGAGTGGAAAATAAGTTTGTGTGAACATTATCAATGGGTTAGAATCAACACATAGAGAAGGTATAAAAGGGAACATAACTATGTCTCTACAAATTTAAGACATGTCAATGCCAATGCAGGGAGAGACTCATCTCATGTCCTACTAAAATTAAGACTACTACCAATTATATGTAAAAGTATATATAGAACAAACTGAAGCTTTCTATACCTTTGTCTAGAATTAAATATAATGCAAAAGGATAAAAATTTGGGGAAGTGTTCAAAGATGTCACGTTCTTGCTTGCAAACATATGTAAAGCTTGATGATTTCATGAATGACTAATTATTAATGTCAAACAAGGATTTATATTGCAAACCACATCACATGATTGCAGTTGTAGCATACATCATGAACTCAACATTATCGCAATCACAATTTAAAAACCCTGATGTTAAATTGGATTATTTTTTTTAAAATAATGACTAAATGTATAATTACATACCCATTCTAGAAGAAAAGTCTTTTTTCCTTCATTGTCCAAGATGGAATTAGGATCCGAATTCGACCTTCCACTAACAATCTCTAGAGCTACAATACCAAAGGAAAATACATCTGCTTTCTCTGTGAGGTGCCCACACCAAGCATATTCCGGTGCCAAATATCCCCTTCACCAGAATAAGTTTTGAACTTGATTTCAGTTTACCAAGAACATAGGAAACATTGCAAGTGCGACTCAGTAGTCAAAACACTTACATTTGGGTTGGCTCATACGAATTATTAATATATTTAAATAATAAAAAACTGGATAAAATTGGAAAAAGACAAAAAAACTAGAAAAATAAAACAGAAATTATAAAAATTGATATGTCATCTCAAAAATCAGAATTATTTTATGAAGCACATCCACTTAATTACATTAAGTATTTTTTTTTTATACTAAGTATTATGTTATTTTTTTTTTAAATTTTCATATATGATCGAGTTGGGTCAGGAATTATTAAACCCAATACCCAACCCACCTTAGCCAGGTTTATACTAATCCAACCCGATCAAACCTGTAAATTAAACCCAATTTGTTATTTTGATCAGGACGAGGCCGAGTTGGTCGGGGCGATGTACTCATAATCACTCATACCCATTTTTCTTACTCTATATATTATTCTTACATGTTCACACCTGTTGGTTTTAAAAAGTTACACCTACCTTTCTTATTTTTATACACTAACCATGCATAAAATATTCATAAATATAACAAAGAAAGAGAAGTGCAAGGTTAGTATAATTTTCCAATAAAAAGGGTAAGTATAACTACAGCTAACTTCAAGAAAGGTTAGTATAATTATCTCAACCAAAAATGGAAAAAGACAACAATACTTACATTGTCCCAGCAAGATTAGTACTTAAGTGGGTTTTTTCCTGATCAAATAGCTTAGCCAAACCAAAATCCGATATTTTAGGGACAAATTGATGGTCAAGCAGAATATTACTAGCCTTTACGTCACGGTGAATTATACGTAGCTGTGATTCTTCGTGGAGATAAGCTAGGCCTCGTGCAATGCCCCTGCAGATACCAAATCGCATTGGCCAATTGAGGATTGAACTTACTTTTCCTGATTCACACAATCCAAATATGAATCAATCCTAAGTTAATGGGCATGCTAACTCATGTAAACGAATGCATCATGCCCTTACCAAATAGTAGTTGATTAAGACTCCCATTTTCTAAATACTCATACACAAGAAGCCGTTCATCCCTCTCAATGCAGCATCCATGTAACTTAATGAGGTTACGATGTTGCACTGCCGAAATAATAGCAATCTCAGTTATGAACTCTGAGTTTCCTTGACGAGATCGTGTAGATAGTTGCTTAACAGCAACCACTCTTCCATCATTAAGTGTCCCCTGTTGATTGCACAATGCAAAATAATCAACAGATAGGAAAAAAGAAAAATGACTTATTCAAATTCAAAATGATTGGACCAACATGACCTTTTCAAATTGGATTGCAGTTCCTAAGGAGATAATATTTTCCTGTTACTAATTTATGGTTGTATACTCATGTTCTACATATAATGATTGCATAATGTTTAAATCATGATTCTTAACAAAAATTAAAAATATTCAGCTTCATGCCAATGACTCCTGGTCATCAAGGAAGAGTAAGGTGTGTTGCGCAAGCTGCAACCACTGGAAATTTTAGTAACCTCATACACAACTTTAACTCCTTTTATGTAAAAATTACCTTATAAACAGGGCCAAATCCACCTTCTCCAAGCTTATTGGCAGAATCAAAGTCATTTATGGCATTCTTTAACTCAGAGTAACTGAAAGTGTATGGTCTAGCTTCTATACCTAAGAGCTCTGAAAATTAATCATAAGTGAACGTTAATTGCTGATCCAGAATAAATATCACAAAAAGAATATTGGTATTTGGTAGCATTAACGCCCTTTTCCATGTATAAACTTGATCTACATTGGATGATTGGAAGGTATCAAATACATTCTACCAATTTTTTTTTCTTACATCAAATGGGGCATACTTTCCTTAGATAGAATATGTTTCATTTTCAATTCCTTCGGCAACTTGATGTTGCATTGGTTTAATAAAATTCAAGGAAAAATACAGTCCATGACATAATACCTACACAGCTACATGCTGTTTAAAGAACAAAATTCAAAACATTCAATGATTCAACGTAGTGAATGAGTTGCATAACTAAATATGGCTTTGATTGTATTTTACCTTCACTTTCATCAACATGATGTCGTCTTCTTTGAATAAGGCAATAAAGCACAGAAATAGAAACAATGCTTAAAACTCCAATGCCAAGAGCTACTCCCACTTTCAGACCAGTCCTTTTCTTTTTACTGGTAGGAGGCTTGTTACTAACAGAGGGAATGAAATCTATAGAAAGGATAAACATATAAACTATTACGAAACAATTTGAGGCTGTACAGACTATACACTAACTTTTCAACCAAATCCAACCTGGGGTTGCACTGATGGCTGAAATTAAGGGTCCATAAGTATATTGATCAGGTATACAACAAGTCCCTTTTCCAGCCCAAAAAAAGTGGATCTCAAGGTAGTTTTCCAATACTTGAGCTCTAAAGTCCTTTGAAACAGCTTTGAAAGACACCTGGCCAGCTTCCCTTTGTATATCAAAATCCTTTAAAACAAGATTCCTCTGGGAGTAACACACGAAAAGATCAGACTAAACATACAATACAACAACAATCAAGCCTTTTTCCACTAGGTTGGATCAACTACATGGATTAAACGATACCATATTGTTCTATTGTGAATCGTGTCCATAGACTAACCATTAACCTCTAAATGACACAAAGAATGGACTAAGTATACCCCCAGAAAAGCTGAATACCGCTAAAGGCAATCAGAGAATGTGATCCCGCTATGAAATTAATTATGATTTACCCTGAAAATTAATGCAATCAGCCATTTTTATGATTTTCCCATTGCCCATTTTAATGAGATCAACTAAAGTCATACGGTATGTCTAAGTTTAACACTATCTCAAAAGTGGGAAGTTAGCATAGTAAGAGGTCAATTGATTTAGAAATTTGGGTTAGCATGATAATTCAGCATAAGAGAAAATTTGTGGCCAAGCTGCCAATTACAGTTCAACATATTCTCTCTAGTTTTAGTTTTCAAGTAGATTTAATAGATTTACCTTTCTATCTCTTTGTTGGTCATAATTCATGAACCACTATTTCTTTTTAAATTACTTCTGTCTTACACAACTATAAGAATTTGACCTGTATACAGAGGATCTGGCATTGGATCATCTTAGTATTGTTTTATCAACAAGGTTAGGCCTAGTGAAAGGGCTAGTTCCACACAATGTGACAAACCAAAGTTTGAATCCCTACTAGGACACAGTGCGTCGAACAGGATTATCTCCAAAGAAGGATATCTGTGGGAAAAAAGGCGACTCAGTGCACAAGGCTCCCACCTAATGAGGAGTCTGGGGAGGGACCAGAAAATCCTACTATTATCATGTAAGCAGTGCAATATTCACCTGAATGTAAACATCAAAGACTCGCCTCCCAAGGCTTTTCCATGAGGCAGAATCCAGAATTTTGCTTTCAGCAAACTGGAGCCTCACACTGTAGTTACCATTTTCCAGTCCCAAGCCATAATATCTCAATGATGAAGCAGACAGCCGCGCTGTTTGGAACATGTTGGAATCTGTAGTACCAGTGAATTGATTTGGCACAGAACTTATATATTCACTAAAGTTGCTGCTTCCACTAAAGTACCCCACATTACTAACCGCCCACCTCTGTGTGTCTGTCACGAAATATGTAGCTGGACCAAGTGCTTCGTTATCACTTTCATAGACAATTCCATTGGAAGATGTAATCTGAGGACCACCACAATTGATCAAAAAGTTGTAATCTGGAAAAAGAATTACATTAGAACGATTAATCTATGCCAATCTAGAGAAGGTGATCCACTAGATACATTATCATCTTATAAGTCTTAAATTTTCAGAAAGACAAGTTAGACCTTGAATTATAAATAAATTTGTTATTCATGACATCAAGTTTTAAGAAAGAACAGTTTAGGAAATAAGTTCATTTGTTAATTAAGATTAGTAAAATTAAATGATGTTAACTTTTAATTAGCTTGAAATTAGTTTTTTTTTTTTTCTTATATTTGAGTATGGAGGGAGTACATTAATTAGCCCATCCACACTCTCCTATGTCAAGTATAAATATTTAAAGTCTGAAAACAATGTAAGAACAATGTTGTAATTTGGTAATTATTTATGAAAATAGAAAAGAAAACTAATAAAAAAATGTTTTCAGAATACTAAGACCCTGATATTTCTTATAACCAACTAATTAATCTTTTCATGGTCAAAATATTGCACTAAAGCAATCTCTTGCGTCAGCTTCAACACCTAGCATGGAAGTTGAAGCAAACAATTATACTTACAGATTCCAGTGCCACGATTGCAAGGAAAGTTACGCTGAAGGCAGCTTAATCCTGAAGGCATGCCACTGAAAGAAGACTAGTTATGCACTTGGACAGAAACATATGCCACGTTACAATGTTAGAGTAATCTTTAAATGCCAAAACTTCTGCTGTCTTAAATTACTAAGTTCTTGAATTCTTCCAACGCAGAAAAAAGAAGAAGTTGATATTTGTGGGATTTAACCTCAATCTTCGGCAAACCATGGAATCAAGATGAGAGACAAATAAACATTATTTTAATATCCCGGAAACATAGACCTACCAGTACTCTTTGCACAAAGGATCTATTACAGATATTAGTTTCATAACTCATGATCAACTGCATCTGAATCTAGCAAACCAATTTTTCCTTCTAAAATATTGGTTAATTAGCCTCTTAAGTTCTTCAAAAGTTGTGATTTATAGCGTTAGTTAAAGGAAATAAAGAATCACTAACATTAGCCACATAAATATACAAATTTTATTCCTTCCTTTTGTAAGTGGGGCATTAAGACCAACGACATTTCATTTTAAAAAACTATCAATTTGTATCTACTCTTTACAATCATGATGGTTAAGTTTATTCTTGCATAATGTATCATACACAAAGTTTTACCAATAAATGTTACCCATTATAACAATTGTATTTACTTAAAATAGTTGATATGGCTCACAGGTATATCCAATCCAACTGGGTAGAGTATGATCATACATTTACCAATAAAATGACATTTTGTACGACAGACAGCAAAGTTATTCTCAAAGTTCTAGTGATCAATAAATTTCAAGCAAATTATTATAATTACCATTAATATTAAACATGCAAAGTTAATTTCATTTTCACACTAAAGGAATACATTGCAAATTCAGAAGACATATTTAGACGTTAAATAAAATTCAAAATAATGATTTTGATCTGATCAGTATCTTCTTTCATGATATACACCTATCTCTGGCCACATTAAAATAAGACCAATCTTATATTTAAAGGAAGCATCAAGTTAACAAGCTTCAACACCATCATCATGATAAGTGTAATATTGGCAGAATGATATAGCATAGAAAAACTCACCTGCTCTCTGTATTCTCTGCTTGGAAGTTGTTGCCAACTAAATTGCTGCATATCACATGACAATAACTGACATCATTTTGCAAATTATGCAGAACTTATGTAAAACTACAACTTTGGAGAAAAGGTTTTATGCAGAAAAAAAATGTATATGAATAAATAATTTATAATACATACAGTTGTAAATTTTGTTCAGTGACCCAAGAAGGGAGGCTCCCTCTTAAGTTGTTATATGATAAGTCTCTGAAAGCAGCCATAGACAGACAAAAATATAAATATTGATTATATACAGCTATATGATACAATTGACATCAATCAATCAAGTTACATAAAGCCTTTTTTGCATATCCTACACCAAGTTAAATATAAAAGAAAAGCATCCTCGTATCTTATTTGATAACTCAAAGAAAACTTATCTTTCAAGCAGAGTCTAGAATGCCATATAAAGAGTGCAACGTAAAAAAGAATGATATCCATTTGGAGATTTTGTAAGCCAGAGGCAGACATTATAAGAGATAGTTTTATGTAATCTTTGCACCTATAAAAAATTGTGTTAAAATTGATAAATTATCTATTGGGCTTCTTCACAGAAGTGTTTAAGTTTTTCCTCTAGATGGTTCAACATATTACCAAATATCAGTAACTAAACCTGAATGAATAGGACATTTAAATATGTTTCTGTATTTGTGGTTGCTCATTTGTCCAGTGTCAGTTTGTAGGTTTCAATTGGACAAGTTAGTAAATATTTGAAATATCATGTTAGATATGGAGCTAGGGGAGTCAAATCAAGGCTGTGTCTAGGAATTTTGGGTCTAAGACAAATTGTTTAAAGAAACTTAATGTAATATTAATTATCAATCTTTATATTAATTTTTTTTTTTCTAATTTATAAAATCATTTATCTTATAAGCAAGCAGTTCTAACATTTCACTTTCAATAACTAATTCATTTAATTTATTCTGACATTGTTGATCTTAAATAAGATTAATCATTTTAAATTTTGAAAAACTTCTTTTGGTGGTAACATTTGAAAAACGGCTTATTATGACATTGTTGATCTTAGATAAGATTTGAAAAACTTGAATGAAAAACTCTCTAGCATGGCTTTGGGGAATGTAGGTCACAATTTATGGCTGAACTAGCACAAATTTTTGGTGCATTTTTCTCTATCCCTACTCTTTTAAATTGCTTTATTGTCATTTCTTGATTATGGGGTTCTTGGTTTATTGTTAATTGAATCAATTTAGGGTTTTCTCTTTGTCTGTTTATAATTGAATCCTTCACGATTAAAGCAAATTGTTTTACAAAAAGTTTTTGAACAAACTCAATTCACCCCCCTCGTGTTTGGTTGGCCATTTGGGTAAAGTCAGTCTCATGGCCCTGAGACCTATCAAACTTGCATTAGTTCGATTTATTGAGGCCTAGTTTAGGCTTCACCGACTTGGGGAATTTGAACCTTTCATCTTTGAACTCCATTGCATCACTTTGCTAAGGATCCAGCTTCGGGATGTGTTAAATAGGGTGTATTCTTTGTACTTCAGTGCTAGGCCCTTCCTATCAGACCAAGGAGGCTTATCTAACTTCAAACTAGCCTTCTTAGGAGTATCATCAGGGATTTTTTTCTTGCCAGCCTCTACATCACTCTCATAATTTATGTATTTTTCCACCTTCTGCAAGAACTCTTCCATAGATGTCGAGGCAGTCTTCAAGATGGAAATGTGAAACAAGGAACCTTCCTTAACTCTGTTCTTTGTCAGCATTAAAATGACATTAGGAAAAGAAACCTTCAGTCGACATGATCTCCTAGTTAACAAGATTATAATCTTGAAGTGGCTTATCAGCTCCCTGACGGATCCTCGTCAAGTTAGCCTCAGTCTTAGGCTGACCTTTGCTCAGAGCAAAGGCAGTACTGAATTTCTCCCTTAGATCCCCGAAACGTCTATGGAGTGTTTAGGTAATTATTGGAAGCACTTAAGGGTGGTCTTCTTCAAAGACAGCAGGAACGCCCTACACAACGGCAGTTTAGACTCTACCTTGTGGGCTAGCATGGACTCAAAAACGACCAAATGATTATTCAAATCCGTGGTTTTGTCATTCAACTCTAGAGTGGATGTTGTTGTAATTGCTTGGGCACCTGAAAACTTAGAACCCGTTCAGAAGCATGTTGTACGGAACTTGCTGTCATGCTAGTCAACGATAATAACATCTTGTCGTGATGCAGATGACGACAATAGCAGCGACTACGAGGCAATGACCTCACAAACAGTTGTCAGCATAGGAGGCTGCTAATAGTGAGTGTGGCCGAACTACGAGACAAAGGTCTCTAAGAGAGAACGGTGACTGAGATTGGCATTGCAATGACTAGGGTTGCCATGGCGGTTGCTGTGGTGGCGCTCTTGATCTTGCTTAGCCTTGAGCTCTACAATAAGACACTCTCAATGTTCCAAAGCCTCCCCCTGCTACTGAAAGATGACGGCAAGCTCAGCAATGGTAGGAGCAGTGACAATTGTTGCGACAGTTGTAGTAGGAGGCAGAAGAGGAATAAGAACTCGTCCTTGGAGAGGATCAATTGGTGTGGCTGAAACATCCACACCATTGTGGGTAGCAAGTGGCCGAGAAGGTGGCAGGGATGATAGACGGTGGAGCTATCACAAGCTTGCGTTTTTTAGTGTCCACCGTGATAGATCAAAGAATCAGAGGAAACTAAAAACTATTCCCTCAGTCGGTGCCAATGTTATGTGGCAAAACCAGTTTGAGGCGATTTCTAACCAATGGAGCTTGAACTCATATGAAGGATAGCTCGATAGAGGAGAGAATCCGGTGGTGGCCATTTGCAAGAACTTCAATGCTTAAATCAGTGAGAGTATGAGGGGAGTGCAAAAAATGAAGTTAGATCCATACTTGGTGGATGAGACACCCTTATATAATGGTGATTTTGGTGGGAAGAACCATTCGGTTGTTATAGTGTGCATGGCCTACATGATAGTTGGTTATGATCATGTGGGATGTGTGACGAGGTCCAAGTTAGTGAGCCAACTTGATGAGATCAGTGCTAGTTGGTCATTCTTGATACAAGTTGGCCACAGAGAGGGTTGGCAGAGAAGCCATGTCTTGTCGGCATTCTGCCTTATGAAAGTGACATGCATGGTTCTAAATTGCGGTTGCAGTTTTGTTGCGTTCCTTGACATTGCAAAAAGATGCGAGAAAATGCAGCCAATGTGACTGCAATTGCTGTTGTGATGCAGTTGTGGTGAGTAGAAAAACCTATACATTGCAGCCGCAATTGTGGTTGTGGACTGCAATTTAGAACCATGGTGACATGTATAGTAGTGGAAAGAGCAGAGACCAGAAAGGTAGAGACCAGTAGGCTGAAGGCCAGTCCAGAACAAGATCAATGTCTTTACATATGCATGATTAAATCTTATTGCTTTGTTCTAATATTTACCATGGTTGGGAAAATATTGGAATTTATAGTATGCCTCAAAATCAGCAAAAGGAAAACAAACATGGAACCCATTTCTGCTAAGTTCATAAAACATCATCCAACACAACAATTACCACTTCAATAGAGGAAATAATTACTACAAATTCTCGTGGCAAGATATACTCACATGTTGAGCAAAGAGGCACTTTTTTTTGGTGGAATTGTACCGTTTAGCTTGTTATTACCAAGAAACCTGAGCATGGAAAGTGTCAGAAGATCCTTGCACAGAATGAAAATTAAAAAAAAATAAGATGATAAAACTATATTTCAAGGCACGTTACAAATAAGAAAGTGAATTCAAATTGAAAAGTGAGTTTGGAATCTGTCCAATTAGGTTGTTGAAGCTTAAATCCCTGAAAAAAAAGAAAAAGAAAACAAGCAAACAGTCACATCAATTATTCTAATTTAGAAGAAAACATTATCCATAAGATATTATAAAGGATATATCAGAAGAGAAATTAATCCAGAACCATTAACTTTTGATATGTTAATAATATGTAAATGAAGCAAGCAAAAATAAAGATGCTAGATACCTGAATTTGTTACAAGCCAAACAAAACATACAAGAGTACAAAATAAAGACCTTTATTAAAAATATCTCTATCTCTATCAAATTGTATTAGCTATCATTTCTGTTTTTGGATATGTCATTTCTGTTTCTAACACATCCTAGCCATCCTAATTCTGCCACATGTCACATGTCAATTTAGTAAAATTTATTTTCAACTCCAACATCAATAATATATACATATTTGAGAAAATTGAGATTGAAAGTGTTCAAAAAATTTCATCGGTGTTACTTACAGCTGGGTTAAATTTTGAAACTCCCCAAGATAGGTTGGAATTGTGTCAGAAATATTATTGTTCCTCAACACACTGCAAAACTTGTCATCATTGCCATTTTGTAACATGGACAAAAGCAGATATATAAGAAAAATACTTATTTATGGGATGTCTTGAGTTGCGTTGTTTCCTTACAGGATCATTAGAGACTTCAAATTTCTCATAAAATACAGTGAGGAGCTCTGCAAAGATAATTCACTTATCTTCCTATTGGTGTACCATAAAAATTTTGTTAGCTCCATAGATAAATAACAAAAGAAACAATTAAGTGACTTGGACACTCACAATTCGACTAGATTTGTCAAGTTGGAAAATGATGATGGTATTGGACCTTCAAAAGAATTCCCTTGAAATCTTCTGTAAAATAGTTGGAAGAATGGTTAGGACAAACATGATTTTATTGAGAGTAACTGACCTGAAATATTGCATGTTTCAAGTCATATGATGTGTGATCACATTAGTTGTTTGGAATTTATAGATTAAGAACAGATTAATCCCTCTTGCTTGGAACATGATTATGTACACAAATAAAAAGTGCCAAGAATACTGTCTTACAAAGTATTAAGCTTAGACCAATTCCCTATAAATTCAGGTATTCTGCCTTTGAGTTGGATATCTGTTGCCCACCTGCAACCAAAAAAGTGACCCTGTTTTAAATGTAAGCTCAAACATTAATTTCATCTCTTATGATCTTCTTTCACTTTTCTTTGGAAGGTCATTTAAGGGGTAAGAATCAAGGACTTACACTATCCTGAGGTTTACAAGATCAGCAAATGTCTTAGGAATCTCACCACTAATCCCAGAGCTGGAAATATAGCTGCAAGTGTAAATATGCAGAATCAATGTCTTTCCACAGTTTTGGAAATATACAAATTGAAAAGCTTGAGTGCTTGACGTTTATAAATCAAAATATTTACTAACCGATCAACCAAAATCCAAAAGAAAAATGTGATTGGTAAAATTAATCTGTTACATAAAATACACTGTATATAGCATAATCCAAACATGAAAAGTACTTCATAGCTGTATTTGAAAACGAAAAAGAAGTCATAATGCGTCATGCCATAGAGATTTTAGGGAAATCCAGTACCCATCTGTTTTCTGATCAAATTATAATACATATAGACAAACTGGACTAGTACCTATATCAGATAACTGTTGTGCATTTATTTTTTCTTCTGTTAAGGAATAAATATAAAAACAGAAAATTAATAGGTTAGATGGAGGCTATCTATAAATACTATCAAAATTGAGTATTCATCCAAAAGTTGTTTGCTTGCCCTAGGTGCCAAATGGAATTTGAAAAGATTTAAAAGGCTAACTTCTTGAAAGTTGAAACTATATACATCAAGGAAATTTTACTGTTCTATTCTCCATATTGTAATTAATGCTTTAGGCTGTATATTGGCACTGTTTTAATTCCTAAAGGTCACTACTAACTGGTCTAAACTAAATTTGTTAATCAGTGAAATGATCTAAAGTGATGCAAAAATTAGATGGAAACTGAGAGTTACAGTTGTTCTAATTTCACTAGATTTCCTAACTCAGGTGGAAGTGATCCAGAGAAGTTGTTTTCCATTAAAGACCTGCATGATAACAACGAGATTGAATCATTAACTTGGAACATGTTAAAGAACAAGTCACAAACAATACAACAACTCAGACATGCACTTTGAGTTTGTTCATAAAAATATGATACAATCATTTTGATGTTGCAACTAAGCTTCCCAACTTCAATTTAAGCAACTTAGCTTTTTGAAAATATTCAGCGTGTTAATGTGTGTCTAAGCCAACCTGCTCAACTATATATTTATACTAGTCATGATATTTATTACAATGGTTATTATCTCCTGAAATTTCTTCTTGATTATAGGACTAATTGACTTTATATATATCCTTTGCATCAATCTTGTTGCATATTCTTCAGAGTCAAATAAATTTCACCATGCATGTGTGTGTGTAATTGACCTAAGGTGGTTTTTGATGTGAGGATCCTTGACTATGTTCTTAACTCATAAGAATCTTATTCCCAAGAATTAATAGGATAGATGGGAAGGTTGCAAAATCAAATGGCTACCATTTAGTTTTCTTATAAATTGCATTCTCAATCGAAAATTTATTCTCAAATTAGTTTATTTGATAATCTTTTACAAACTATTTACTAAAATAGAACTGTTTTGAAATTAATTACTGGCATGAGATTGTTTTAAACTATTAGCGGTTATTTTCTGGTAGGTTTTTGAGAGTGCTGAAAATGATTGCCTGATAATTAGTTTCAAAACAACCTTATTTTGGAAAATAATTTAAAAAGTTCCAAATTGGTAAATCACTAGTGAATGAATAGTTGGAAATGTTTTATTCGCACTTGTGAAGGTAGGAAAGAAATTTTACCCCTCCATTCTCAAAATTTCATTTCTAGGTATCTTTTATGTTTGGGAACAATTTTGATCTTTTGTACAAATGTGCAAATTTTTCGTTTTATCTCAACTTTTGATGAATCTTAAATCATTTTAAAACTAAGCACATGCTACCTCTACCACCTCATTATTGTTGGGAGACAATTCAAATTTTTAATTTCAAATCTCTAGGATATTATTTAAATTTAAAAATATTATTTTTATTTTAATGTAGAGATTTGTTTTCTCTTCTAATATTAGGATGCAAGTTTATACATAAGGGTTCTTGAGATGAGACGAACTACTCAGTCAGTAGAGGGAGTCACCACCTTGGAGAGAGAGTCATGTGGAGGAAGTATTTTTCAAGTTTGTTCAAAAAACTTGTAATGGAATGAATTTTATTAAAAATAAAATTATTGAGATGGTTCTGTAAACGTAGGCAAGAGGTGCTAAACTATGTTAAAATTGTGTCTTTTGTTATTTATATATTTATGGTGTTGTGTGTCTCTCCTTCCTCATTGTTGTGTGTAGAGGGGTTTATTTCCCCAACACTCACTTGAAAAGGGCTTTCCCTAAATTTATAAATGGGGTGCAAAGAACGTTGAATGCTCACCTTAATTTGAAAAGGAAAAGATTTCTTTGTGTAAGCTATCATTAATCAAGGACAAAAAAGGAGCTTAAAATTAAAAAGGATCACATGATGAAAATCATTAGAATATGCATAAACAGGGAGATGGTTTACAATTTTCAATTCATACCATTCTTTTTGCAACGAATTTTGAAAAAAATTAACTACTGAATTTATTAGAAGAAAGTTTTGATAACTTACAGGGATCTTAAGTCAGTGAGATTTCCTAATTCCTTTGGAAGCCCTCCAGATAAAGAGTTAGCTGCTAATCCCCTACTCAAAATTAACATCAACAAATGAAATGCATTAATACATAAGGGAATCTATGGTTCAAGAACAAATGACGTAGTAAAAATAGTACTTATGATAGATGAGAAAAACATACAAGTGTTTTGTAGTGGATCAATTATATCAATCTAAACAGTCTCACAGGCAGCACATACAAATATATATAAACTTTTCTCAAAAACAAAATAAAAAGAAAAAAGGAAAGAAAACTAAATCTTACAGGTATTGCATGTGACTTAGATTGCCAATGGATGAAGAAAGTGAACCTGTCAAGTAATTTTGGTTCAAATTCCTACAAAAAAGAAATAAATAAATTAAGAAAGGTTGTTACACACCCCTCTTTTAATGTAATTGACCTTTTGTGTCACAAGAAATTCGCAACTGGCATACGATCATAATTTATTTCTAACCAAAAAAATATAACCAAAGTAATATTGTCAATCACGCAAAAATATATGTAGGCATACAGGTTGAAGAGGTATGTCAAAGTCCAGAGCTCTTCTGGGATCTCACCAATAACATCCATTGCAAAAACTTTCCTGTTCAATGAATTCAGCGAACAAGCAAGAAAATGAATGTCAATCATTTGTTTTAGCTCAGAGTAATAA
Source organism: Spatholobus suberectus (assembly GCA_004329165.1). Classification (NCBI taxonomy): domain Eukaryota; kingdom Viridiplantae; phylum Streptophyta; class Magnoliopsida; order Fabales; family Fabaceae; genus Spatholobus; species Spatholobus suberectus. The sequence continues at coordinate 40,666,504 of CM014731.1, read as the reverse complement.
TTTTGAAATTAACTCTAAAAATTGTTGGATGGAAAAGATGATCTCTATACAGTTGGGTAATGTGGCAAGCCGAGTCATTTTGATATGAACATTCACACTTGATAAGCATACTAAATTCATCATCATCCAATGAAGTAGCATCAATGGCCACTCCACTACATGGTTCACCGCTTATATTCCATTGAGGTGGTGCAGATATTCTCCATTTCCGGAAAATTGCACTCAAAGCTGTCACTGCAAAAAAATTTACCATTTTAACGAAAACAAAACATTTGAACTTTGAAGTTAGATTTCATAGCTTGATATTATTTTTTTGGTTAACAAAAGATACCTTGTATTAAATTCAAAGTTATATTGTAATTTGTATCAGAAACTATTTTTTTATAATTTCATTAGAAGAGCAAAATAGCTCTAAATAAAATGCAAGAAGTTTAATAAAGGAAATTCCTAAATTATTGTGTGCACAATTAATCTTAATCCATAAGTATAAGAGTCAATGATTCGTGTATAATAAATATAAAATCAAAAAACTAGCCTATTCTCATAATTGAGGCATTTAATTCGATCTATATAAGGAAACATCCTATTCTGACCTATACTTCAGGGATTCAGACACATTCTCTCAAGTTAATGAATGGATATCTTTCATTCCCAACTTGCATCAATAGACTAAAATGTAGCACCACCACTTAACCCTTTGATCAACACATCTGCAAGTTGATTTTCGAAGGATACAATACAAATGGTGCCCACTATCTAGCTTCAATATACATAGTCCTATCATGTTGCATTGGATTATGTGTAAATGTTTATTGTTGGCTTGTTATGGCACTACAATCCCATGGGTTTTATTCAACTCATCAATCTTTAGATGTTCTAGAATTATCTGTTTCCATAGTAGTTGTAATGTCTGTAAACTTTTAATGTAAAAAATTCAATTTTAGATTTTTTTTATTAAAGCATTTAGCCGCTTTAATTTAACCTTTCATCTTTGTTAACTTTGCGATAATATTTTTTCCTTAAATAGTGGTTATTTAGATGTTAAGTAGTTAGTATAGCATTCATCGAACATTTTTGGATCATAGACCATATCCAGACGCTCTCAAGCCCAAGTTATAAGTTAAGCCATAACTAATCTCATGGTAGGCAATTGCTTTTTGCATCCTCTTTATTATGTATACACTCTCCTTTTATGTTTTTTGCAATTTTCTTTTCAAAAATATTTCCTTTTTGAAAATTAAGTTTCAGAATTAATTTTAATAATAGGTAAATATTATGAAAATTAATTTTCGAAATGCATTTAATAGATTCTGGAAATTAATTTTTGGAAGCCATAGAGACATGAGACTGAGGAGCAACAGATAGGAAGATCAACTAACAGTGACATCATTAGGCACCAAAAACGAAGTGGGTCTTTCATGGGTGTATTTTTAGGGAAATCGATATTGTTCAATGAATGTGTACATTTCAAGCAGGAATGCGTTACCATATTTTGATGAAATTGACCTTTCGATGATGGACGTGCATCTCATCATCTTAGGAATCAGAGGAAGGGGAAAAAAAGGAAACGATAGCTTGAGACCTTGAGCAATGAGAGTAAAACTTAAATAGAATCATATTGAAAATTGATTATGAATCAGATACAGTGATGCTCTATTTATCTAGAGCTTATTAACATACTAACAAAGTAACTAACTCCTAACTAAATTGAAACTAACTCTTAGCTTCTTTGTTAACTAACATCACTAGCATCTTGTAACAACCCCCACAAGCTGGTAAAGGGCACTGCCACAACTAGGTTGTAATGTGTAATAACAAATGACACTACTACAAAATTTAGATTTTACAAGATTTTAGATCAATTGTTTTACAATTGATCTAAAAAAAATGGGGCAATTCATTTTTGTAAATAAGTGGTTGAGTTTTTAGATCGATTATAGCATAATCGATCTAAAAAAGGCTTTTTACATTGGTTATAATTTTAACCAATGTAAAAAGCGGTTTTGTTTTTACATCGGTTAAAAGTATAATCAATGTAAAAAGTCTTTTTTACATTGGTTATAATTATAACTGATCTAAAAGACCTTTCAAAAGTGTGCCCTATGTAATCCCTGTTTCTTACTAATTTGTGAACATGTGTTTGAATAATTTAAAAGGGAAAATTTAATTTAATTTTCCTTGAAAAAAATTAATTAAGACTTATGTTTAATGTCTATGTAAGTTTCTGTGGAAGAATTCTGCGGCAATTTAATCTGTATTCCTATCAAATAAGCAGAGATATATTTGTAGAGATTTGATGGACAGTGAAGAGTTATGGAATTTAATTATAATTAATTAGATTTAATTATGATTGAATTCTAGTCAAGTTGGTAGTTTTCCTTACCTTCAAGTTAATCATATTCCTGATGAATCTACCTATTAAATGATTTGACTAGGATTCTGCTAGATAAAGAAAATTTGACTGCCTAACTTGGGCAGAGCCAGCTAAACCCTATTCAGAGAAATTCTAAAGAGTCATAAACTCATTTAGATTCTAATATTGATTAAATTGTTTTAATTGATTCAAGTGTTAGAAAACCCTAAACTTGATTTCATAAATTTTAGTATTTGACCACATTTTCTCTATCAATGTGAGAAATTTTAAATTTTACTATCTAAACCTATAGCTACATGTCCAAAGCCCAACCCAACTTGACTAACTATTAGTTCCCAAGACTAACTAGATTAGTAGTAACTAATTATAAGTACATTCACAAATTCCTACATAAGGTCCTATCAAGTGTACATAGGAGTACTTGAAACCACCAAACCACCCATGGTTTTGGTGGCTTGGTTGTCCACTCTCCCTTGGTTGAGAAGGTGGATTTTGGTTTTTCAATTTTATTAAATCTTGCATCCATTTTGTGAGTTACCAAACTATCGTCACTTAAGTTGGCTTATAAGTAGCATTAAGCAAAGTTCTCCTCACTTTTCTCCTCTCAAAACCATGAGCTAGAGAGAAAATTTCCCACTTTCCATTTCCATCAAGACCTAGGTGGTCTAGACTTTTTACTTTGCTTATTTAGTTCTAAACCTTGCTCTTTTCTTATGTTTATATCATACCTTGATCATACCTGGTGTTGGATGATAGTGGGTCTTGCCAAAGATTGAAGGAGATATTCATTCTTTTGCCAAAACCTTTCAATAGCTTTGAAAGATCTTGTTAGAAAGTAAGGAAACCTATCCTTTTTCTATGTGCTTGGTTATGGTGGCTTTGGTTTTAATGTGGTTGTTGCCTTATAAATGTTGTTGGTATTTTTGAAAGTTGTAAACTTGATGAAAGAAACAATTTTCGTGCATATCTGCAAAGTGTTCTTGATACTGTTTTTGTTTTTTACCTAAACATGATTCACTTTTTCTTATTATATCTGGAGCTGTAGTTAATATTTTTGAGTGCTTGTTCTTTTGTTGTAAACTAGACAAACTTTTCTCCAAATAAACTCAAGAAACGCATTAAAAGGTTAAGAAATGAAAATTTTAAGCCTTTTGAAAGTTGTACTTGATTTCTAAAAACACTGGTCTAGTAGTGTACTATGAAACGAAATTTTGGAAGATTTTGTTGTGTACATGTTGAAACTCTCAGAACGACCAAAAACTAGACACAAAAAGCTTTCCAAGCATGTATGGTATGCCTATATTTACTACTATTTTATATTTTTAATGATTTTTAGAAACTGAAGGTTGTACTTATTTTCTAATTGAAGCAGGTTTTGAGAACTATGAACTTTTGAAAATCATATAAAATCGTGTAGATCTTTGTTTTTAATGATCTATGTCATTTTGAAAAGGTTATTAAGTGTAATTTCAGAAAACAAATGGTTTGGACCTTTTAAAGTTTTTGTTGGATATGAAAAGTAGCAAAATATGTTCATTGGTTCTCTAGTAGGTTGTTTCTAACCTTCCTGTCTTGTCATTTTTTTATCTTTTTTTGTAGATTTTTGTTCGAGGTGGTCTTTAATTTTTTACAAAATAAACAAAATTTTCTTTTTAACCATATATGAATCATATTAATTTAAAATCTTTTACTCATTGAAAATGATTTTTAAAACAAAGGCCAGAAACTGGCAGCTACTAGAGTCTGTTTTAATAAAAAGTTTTATAATTTTTTTATACAGTTTTATAAAAGTACTATATTTCAAACTTAAAAACTTAATTGTGAATCTTTATAAATAAAGCTAAATATTATTTTCAATAAAATATATTCTTTTCTATTTTACATATTTTGAAATATATTTTTGGTGATTTAATTAAAAAAGGAATTAGTAGTAAGGCTCATAAAACTATGTTTTAAAAAAATATAAGACCTAAGCTTTAACTTGACAATTTCATAAATTTATTTTCTTATCTAATTTTAATATTTTAAATACAAAATTTATAAAAATATATGAGACTTGATAAAAGTTTGGATTAAAAGAGTTTCATGGTAAAAGTTGCAAAAGGCATGACTTGGTGAATAATTGTGTCTTGATGGCATGTTGATATGTTGTGAACTGTTGATAAAAACTTATCCGAGTGTGAACGTAAGTGGTTATTGATACATGTTACCATCAATGTCTATCTATGATAAGTTGATTGTCATGCATGCATATGTTGTTGTAAGCATGTGGTACCGAAGGTATCAATATTCAGGGGAATATAGGGGTGCAAATCTTGATGTGAAAGCTTGAGGACTATGGATGGAGCAATTCCACAAGAGATCGAGACCTTGCAACCCAGTGTCGTGGTGGCGGTTCCCCCAGATGAAAATCCTGATGAGTGTACTGGCTCCCAAGATCAGTAACTAGTATTCCCCAAATAGTTTTTGGCACGTGTCGCTTTGATAACCCTAGTGAGGGTATCTGTGTTGATTATACCTTGATTAAGGGATATCCTGATTGGTCACTCAATTTTAGATTTCCATGGAGAGTTTAGGATTATAGTTTGCATTTGCATACTTGGTCACACTTTTATCAAGAATGATAACAACAAGAGTCCTATGTATGTTTATGTGCTATAATTGAGTGTATACTTGGATTTATGCTTGTTATGTGACTGCTTTAAATGTTATGTTTGTTCCTTTGGATAGCTTATCCTTGCTTGTGTGCTTTATGTGTGTGTGACTATGATAATCACGATTGCCTTTGATCGCAGAAGCAAATGGTGTTTCCCTCTTGGGGTGATGCTTTCAATGTGGAGTTGACACCAACCATCCACGATGGGCGAGATAGTTGGACAATAGATGCTGATGCCCATTAGGCACATTTTGATGGTCTATTTCTCACCCACTACATGCCATGTGATGCCTTGATTTCTACGATTTCGATCACGATTCGAGTGGATTTTACAGAGTTTGCTCAAGAGGTTTTGCGTCCCCCACTTGTTGTTCCTGCATGTGTACCTATTCCTCATTCAGTGGGTAATGCTCGTGAGTACCAAATGTTCTTTAGCGCGCGTGCTTCTCGTGGATGTGGACATGGATGAGGCTTGGGCCATGTTTCTTTTGTGGGTGACGATGATGATGACAACACACCTTTTACCTCTCCTCGTTGTCTCTAGGAGACAATGTAGTTTGTGTTTATCTTTTGAGTAGAGGTGGCTAGTTGTAGGGAGTGAGTTCTGTATCCCCTCCCCCTTTTGTATTGTATTTTGGGTTCATAGTCACACACCTCTCCCACTATCTTTATGTTATTTGATGTAGTTGCATTATGTTGGCCCTCGTTATGGTTATGTACTCTATACTTTGCATGCTAGGCATGATATCTCTTATTTATGGTGATGTGTTATGTGATTATCTTCGTGTATGTCTTTCTTTTTGTGATGCATTGACGATAAGCTGATTTATCTTAGAAAAAAATAATCTATCCACATATTCACCAGCAAATTAATAAAGTTTTCCTAATTGAACTTAAAATCAAAATAGACCATTAGTTTCATGTCCCATTGTGAAAATATGTGGTAGTTGTATCGCGGGTCATCACACCTACAACTCAATGAACCTTACTATTTGTCTTCTTCCCTTTACATTGCAACTCCGCTCTCCACCAAACCTTTGTGCCTTTGTTCTTGATGAACCACTAACGATACGCTACCATCGAATGCCACCAAACCCAGGTACGTCATTTTCTTCTCCTTTCTTTATTGTTCCTCTTCTTTTTCTTCCTTATCTAAATCACTGTCGTTGTTTGTAGGGATCACCAAACTTCCCCCAACTATCATTTGTTGCAAGCCCTTCTCTCCACCATTCTCGACTACCCTCGTTCTATCTTCCTCGCATGTTGCTTATGGTGTTGGGAGAACGCAATGAGAGCATTAATGAGAGGCGTCGTTGGTTTCACTGTTTTAGGTTAGATTAACTTTATATGCTTGATTTGAGTTAATTTTGGCTACATGAAATCGATTCTCTACTCTTTCTCACTAAATGTTAATGTGCTTGGATTGTTAAGAAATTTGTCTTAGTGGGATGATCAACTCGAAATAGTGATAGATGTTAGTATGTATTAAGAGGCATTTTTCTGTTTATGGGTGCTAAATTGGTGTATGCTTAGATAGAAAAAAAAGTTGAGCACTATGTGTGTGGATGTCGGATCATGTGATGAAAAAAAATGAGGGTTCTAATTTTGTGTTCATAGTGGGAATGGAAAGCTTTGGACATGGGCATTCTTGGCCTTAGGAGGAAATTTGTACAGTGGTAATAGTAATAATAATATTACAAAATGGAACCAAAAATATTAGGTTCTAAGCAACACTAGCTATTTTTTTCTTAGTTTTTTAATTATTGATACCATTACGTTGCTTGATTATTTCATGTGGTCATCTTTGAGCTAACCAATACGTTTCCACCTTTTCAGCCTCTATTCAAACTACTCGCAATTAAGGTGTTTGTCTTTCTTAAGTTTTCACCATTATATATTCCATTTTGAGATGTGATACACATACAACAATTCTTGCAATAGTTTATGCAACATAATTTTCCATGCCTATCTCTCTCTATCACATCATTTATTACATTTCAAATTTCTCTTTCTTGGTTGTAAAATTTGTTGTAGAATTTGTTGTACAAATATCATTTCTCTTTCATTTTTGCCCAAATCTTCATCTTAATCCTCCTACTCCTAATACGTTTTTAGTTTCTCTTACTTAAATTTTCATTAGCATTTAAACTGATGTTATATGGTTTATGTGACTTATTGTGACTTATTGGATGTACTAAATTGAATAATTAGAACTATGAAATCTTAGGTTGAAAATTTGGAATTTGTTGTGGATTGGATTGTCTAACAAGTTTACCTTTAGTATTATGATTGAGCACATGTAAATATGTATATGGGAAAGTGCCAAAAAATAGAGAAACTCTGCTGGATTTTTTGTAGAAATTGTGAAACCTTAGTTTAAGTGTATGCATTAGCTTATGTCCATGAATAGTAGCACATGGACATGATTTCTCAAAGTATCTTGCATGGTTTCATACCCAAATACACAATCCATGTGAGCCTTGGTTACCAAGGTTGTGAACCTTTATACACACATATTGATTTAAGCACTAGCCAGGTTCCCAAACTTCACACACATCAAAATGAAATTCATGAAATAAATCCAAAAAGAAACAAGTAGTCCACCATTCGAAATCAACTGAGTAGAAGAGATAGTAACATTGGTAGTTCCTAGGCTTTTAGTAAATTAAGTACCTTAGCAAATTTTTTCATATCACTATGGATATGTTGAACAAGTTCCCTTTTAGGGGCCATAATAAGCCCAATAGGTCCATCTCTAGCAACAACTAGTGGTTGATCCTTGATATGCCTAAGCATTGATAGAACAAAAGCAATCTATTTTTTCTGTACTACTACTTAGATTTAGGAAGTATATTTTGTAGTAGTGGCAAAAAAGGATTCTTGGTCTGAATTTGCAAATCAAAGAGCACTATGGCTTTGCTTTGACTCAACATTTTGAACTTTATGGCCAAATTTTGCTACTTTGCGCTTAGCAATCACTCTTTCAAGCTTCTCAATCCAGCTTTCAAGATCAAAAGCTATGTCTTGCTCCTGTAACTCTTGATGATGGAAAACTAACAAAATGAGGACTAGACAAAGCCTTCCCATTTCTAACTTATTCATCATCAAAACATCTATCTTTACAAAGAAGGACTGAAACCATTGGATAATTCAATAATTGACAATTTTCCCTCTTTATAAAAATTCTCTTCTTGTTCTCTCTTAACCATGTAAGTAAAACCATGTGGTGAGCCATAGGACTCTCCACCCTTTTTCTGCCTAAATAATAGTGTTGGTAACAAATGTTTTGGCCTATTTTTAACACTATTATCATATATGTCTCCTTCCTTTTTTGAATTTGATTGCTTCCGCCAATTGATCAAAATGTTTACAAGGTTGGAGTTAAACTATAGGCTTATTTTCAATTGGTCCTAGTTAGGGCTTTGGAGAGATTTCTAGCACTGCAGCCACATCCTCATGAATTTGAGCAAGGCCAATTCATGATGGCTAAATGGCACACAATGAAAATGTTGAGACATGACAACTTAAAATTGACAAACCATATGATAATTCTCCATCCCTTAAACTTTACAATGAGAAAGACACGTGGGTATGCAATAATCCCATCTTCTTGTGTGAGAAACACTAACCTACGTAATTTGACATTTTCTAAGAAAATAGGGGAAAAAGAGATTACCCTTCCATTCTCATCGGCATATTTGTGTGTTTAACTATATGCTTTATAACTTATGTATTTAATTATATGCTTTATAATTTGTGTTTAACTACATGCTTTATATTCAAGTTATGCATTATAAATGAACCTTAGTTTCCCATTTGAGATTCAATATAATGATTAAAGGACTAATCATTGTATAAAATCTTGAATTTTGGACAGTTTGGAAATATTTATTTTTTTATACTTGATTAATACCAAGAGGTTAAGTCTCATCTTAAATTTGATGAAATTTTGGTTTAGTGCATTTCATTTTGTTCTCTGGATGCATACCTGATTGTGGTGGATTTGATGTCACCACTTTCATTCTCTGCACTTGGAAACCAATGTGAAATGCTGCCAAAATTTTCTCAAATTAAAGATATGAGACTTAACTTTACATATTAATTAAGTATAAAAAATGTCTTCCTGAATGGGATAGGGCTACACCTTATATAAAAAAGTGAGATTTACACGCACGATATATGTTTGTGTGTATTATGAAACGAAGTTATGGATCATAGTTAAATTAATTCTAGACATATAAGTGATATGTATAAGAATGGAGTAGAAGAGTTTCTAAAATTTTCTAAAAGAAATGTTGTTGATAGTAATGGAAGGTTGTATTGTCCTTGTCTTAATTTTTTAATAAGAGACAACTAGTAGTTGAGCAAATACATAAGCATTTTCTTTGTGATGGGTTTAGCAAGAGTTATACAACATGGACATGGCATAGTACATTATTAGATATGCCAAGTGTGTCCCAAATAGAGGAAATTGATGTAGATATGGAAGATTGATTAAAGAACATGATTCGTGATATTAGAATAGAGTCTTTTCAGTGAGCACATGTGTATGATAGTTTATGTAGTGATGTGGACAAGCATTTGTATCTGGGGAGCACTAATTTCATACACTGGTCAACTGTGTTAAAATTGGCCAATGTGAAGGTAAGAAATGGGTGGAGTGATAATAGCATCACTAAATTACTTAAGTTGTTGAAAGACATGCTTCCAAAAGGTAACACATTGTCAAATCGTAACTATAAGGCAATGACGATACTGTGTCCGATGGATGGGTAAGGAGTATAAGAAAATACACACATGCCCTAATGATTTCATATTGTACAGGAAAGAGTTTAAAGGTTTGCATGGGTTCCCCGGGTGTGGGGTATCATAGTACAAAGTGAAGAATAGTGATTGTAGTAGTGATAAAAGCACAAAGAAGGGTCCTCTTGCGGAGATGTTATGGTATCTTCTAATAATTCCAAGGTTGAAGCTATTGTTTGCTAATGCAAATGACACAAAGCACCTTAGATGGCATGCAGATGAGATGAAATATGATGGACAACTTCGCCATTTGGCTTATTCTTTGCAATGAAAGAAAATTGATTGTTTGTGTTCAGATTTTGGCATTGAACTAAGAAACCTTAGGCTTGGACTTACTACAGATTAAATGAATCCATATGGTAACTTAAGTAGTAAGCATAGTTCACAACATGTTCTCCTATAATTTACAACATACCTCCTTTATTGTGTATGGAGAGCAAATACATTATGTTAACTATGATGATTTCGAGCCTAAGACAACTAGAAAAATAACATAGATGTTTATCTAAGTCCCTTGATTGAAGGCTTGAGATTGTTGTGGGAGGAAGGTATTGATGTGTTTGACAGGTATTGCAGTGATAATTTCAAGATGTGTGTCATGTTATTTTGCATCATTAATGACTTTCCAACATATGGTGCAAGCATAGTGTTAAGGGGCATAAAACATGCCCTATATGTGAAGAAGGAACATGCTACCATCAACTGCAACATGGAAGGAAGACAGTTAACCTTAAGCATCAAAAATTTCTCAAACCTAGTCACCTATATCGTAGATTGAGGAAAGCTTTTAATGGATGCCAAGAGAATGAAATTGCTTCGACAACCTTAACTGGAGAACAAGTTTATCAACAGGTGAAGGACATCAATGTAATGTTTGGAAAGACCCAAAAGCATGCTACTAAGAAAAACACATGGAAGAAGAGGTCAATATTCTTTAATCCTCCATACTGGTACAATCTTAATGTAAAACACTATATATATGTTATGCACATGGAGAAAAATGTGTGTGATAGTGTAATCGGAATGTTTCTCAACATTAAGGGAAAGAAAAATGATAGTGTGAATACTTGTCTAGATCTGGTTAAAATGGGTATATGAGAGCAATTAGCTTTGCAGTCTTATGGTAAGTGGATATATTTGCCCCCAACATGTCATACTTTGTCAAAAAAAAAGAGAAGAAGTTTTTGTGAGTGTCTATAGGGCATCAACGTGCCACAGGGTTACTCTTCAAAAGTTAAAAGTCTTGTCTCAATGTAAGATATCAAATTAGTTGGCTTAAAGTCTCATGATTGTCACGTCTTGATGCAACAACTATTATTAGGGGCCATTTATGACATTTTGCCAAAAATGTTAGACATGTCATAACTCAGTTGTACTTATTCTTCAATGCTATATGTAACAAAGTCATTGACCCTCTAAAGTTGGATGAGTTAGAATATAAGGCTGCTATTATCATGTGCCAATTAGAGATGTATTTTCCTTCTTTATTTTTTGACATTATGGTTCACTTAATTATTCATCTAGTAATGAAGATTAGATTGTGTGACCCTATTTATTTAAGGTGGATGTACCTAATTGAGCGATACATGAAGATCCTGAAAGTGTGTGTGAAGAATCCATGCTGTCCTGAAGCATATATTAATGTTTAGAGCATGTGTTAGGAGGAAGTGCTTGAAGCAAATTTGTATATATTGAATAATGCTAATGAGGTTCAACCTTACTTATCTACTCACAAAAACATTACAATGATAAAAAACCCTTGAATGTTGAATGAGCATAACAAGACTTTCTTAATTTGGTTTAAAGAGAAAATTATGAATGATGATAGTGCTTCTAATGCATTAAAATGGCTAGCTAGCATAAAGGCTTAACTTTGATGTCATATGTTGGAGTGGATACAATAGCAATAAGTTTTTCTTCTATAAAAAGTCATAGGATGACAAACAAGTGTTTCGTGTCAATGATGCTTCTAATAAAAGGTGGTCAGTGGTTCGCCAAGGAAGAAGCATGCATGGTAGTGATGAAAATCAAGATTCAACTCTTGATAGTTCTAAGACTCCTTTTTTCTCAACGCAAATGCCTACTTTCATTGAAGAAAATGAAGTGGATGATGTATATGCTACTCATGATGATCATCATGAAGGGATATAAGAGAACGTTCATACCTAACCTTGTTAGGAAATAAGTTATGTTTATCTTATTGTTTAATCATGTTTTCCTTATGTTTATCTTATTGCTGACCTTTGTTATTTTTTTTTGTTGTTTAAATAGGCACATAGCTAATCCATCGAGCAGCCTTTCTTCACAATCTACACAAAAAAAAAGGTAGACGAGGTACATGGTTAAAAGAGTTGACCCTCAGCTACAGTGATGATGAGAGGATACCAATTGATTTTGATTTTGATAATGGAAAAGCTTTAGGGCCAAATGCGGTAAAATTCAACAATTTTGTGGGCCTCCTTAGTTGAAGCAAGGTTTTTATTCTTGCTTAGGATTAGGAACATGTAAAGGAGAGTGTGAAGAATCAAATTTGACAAACTATCATGATATTTCACTTTTATCCTCTATGTTTGTGAGAAAGATCCAGCCAACCAACCTAAAAATCCTTTGTGTGACATTGGAGGTCCCATGACTAGGTCCAGGACTAAAAAGATGAAACAAACTTTACAAGGCCTAATTATTGGGATCAAGGAAAGTCTAGAACAAAATGGATTAGGAGCTGCACCAAAATGGATCACTTTCTTACAAGTCAATGAAGATTTGAGCCCAACTTAAAGACAACGTGAAAAGCCTAAATTCATTTGATCAAGAAGCAACCATGGGCTGAAGTTAATTACTTGGGATAATTAGTTTTGGGATGAATAGTTACTTAAGCCCATTTTCTTAATTTTAATGTAATTTTTGTATTTAATTTTGGGAAAATAAGTTCAGATGACTCTTGATGTTTTCTAAGTCAGTTATTAGTATTTTTAGGCTTCCTAAACCATTATAATGGTTGGTGGGACTTAATGATGCATTGTGATGGCTAGTGGGAAGTAATTTCAAGTGGGAAATCAATGCTAGTGGGAATTTAATGCCTAGTAGAAATATTTTTGGAAAATCACTTCTTATACCCCAAGTGTTGCCCAACATAGCCTATAAATAGGAACCTCTTGTAAGCAACCAAGGTAGAATTTGAAGATTAATGAAACTTTAGTGTTTCTCCATTGTGAGAGCTTCCCTTTTATTCTTGGGTTAAGAACTTTATAATGTTGGTTTTACCGGCAGGTCGCGATTAGGGTCATGCTTTTTTGATAGCTTTGGTTCTACTGATAGGTCACAATTAGGGTCAAGTTCCTCTTATCTTGATAACTTTGGTTCTACCGGCAAGTCACGATTAGGGTCAAGTTCCTCCATAGTTTCCTTTACCGGTTTCAAGATGATCCTAAATGAAATTGCATTGATTTGTATATATTATATTTAACCTTATTATTATCATACACTAACTCTTAAATTTTGATCTGTAGTATAGCTCACCTATGATATTCTGAATATTGACATCCTGAGGAGGAAATATCTTGTATTTGTGGGTGTGCATTGGAGGGCATTTAAGATACAAAGTAGTATACATTCATTGAAAAGGAAATGTGGTAGAGATTTGTTGACAATCGGTTAGACCTTGCCTTTCAGGTTAGTTGGAAATATAGTTTTTTTGTTGACATTAACATTTTATTATTTTTTAATAAATTTAATGGTGTGTTATTTATCAGGGGAGAAAAAAAAAGGAGTAGGTGATTTAAGCAAAGAACATTTAGCCCTACAGATTGTCTCATGAGGCTATCAATTGCATAAGGAGGATGATAGAGGAGAAGTTGAAGAAACATAAGGCAGTATCCGTATCTAATCCTACAGGAGCTATTGATCCTGCATCACTACCCACATACCATGAGAAACGGAAGAGGGCCTGCACAAAAAATAAAGCTATAATACATCTAAGGACACATGACTTGTTATTGATAAGATTGTAAGTAAATTTTGAATTCTAATTGTAATTGTAACAACCTTACACATTGTCTTACACATTTATGAATTATATATTGTAGGATTCCTAGGTTGAAGGGAGCATACAAGGATAGTTTGTTCCCCACGAATGTTAAGATATACTAACTATTGCCATTGGGCAACCTAAGAACCCTAACCGTATGCGTGCTGTTAGACAAGGTGTGGGCATTCGACAATACTATAGACCACCTTCATGTTATGGCCTCATCGTAAGAGTTGTCACTAGGGAAGAGATGGAGCACATCAAATAAGAGATGGGAAAGCAACTTACACAGCAACTGAGATAGGAGATTAGAGAAGAGCTAACATCTCTAGGTCTTTCCCAACAAAATATAAATGCTGGCTAGAACTAGCTCCTTCTCTTGTATGTGTGAGCACAAAGGGGAGTTGTGTTGCTGCTAATCCACTGGGGAGAAGACTCATACTGATATCCCAGATCAATATGAGTCGTATGTTGTGAGGATCCTCTTCGTTTAGTGGCCATTGGGAAAGTATATAATTTGGCAACCATACGCCATAAGAGAATAAAGGATGATAAGGTGAGGGTGGTAGTTGAACAAGTTTGAGATGCAAATACTCAGTCTCTGTGCCTACAGAGGAGGTTCAAATAATGGGGCAAGCCCACCCAATCGTTTCCTTCTATGGCCGAGACCACTTGTGAAGGTTATTTTAGCCAAGGTATTCATAGTAAATCTTTATTTTTGTTTTTCTCTAATATTGTTTTATGTTTGTTGTTTAGGATATTGATGGATCTAAGAAAGATGTTCCACCCAAAAAGTCAGAACCTCAACTTGATCTGATTGAACACTTATGATGAGTGGCTATGACAATTAGGAGGGCGCTTGTACAAATATAGTAGGAACCCAATGTCATAGACAAGCCAAGTGTTATTCCATTATATATATGTCAGAAGGATGTTTTAGAACTATGTACGGGCAATGAGATGCTAAACATCAAGATTCTACAATTATGGTTGATGTAAGTACATTTTAATTGTAAATCAGTTAACTAATTAAGTAGGAAACTATTATAATTAACATTTATTTCAATATTTTAGGTTTTACATTGCCTTTTCCAATTCAAAGGAGAATGCATATGTATATGGATTCATTAATGCTCTCCTCATTCAAAAACAGGGAATAAGGGAGAAGATCCTCAGGCCTACATGTAGAGATAGCTGCATGAAAGAGGAAAATGGTGTTACCTAGCACCTTACCTGCATTCATAAGTACAACTTTACAATTCATTCTAAATTATGTGTAAATTGTCACTAATTGTTCCCCAATGTAGGTTTCATTGGCAACTACTGATTATTTATCCTTAGGACAATATTAATGTCTACTTGTGTTCATTACACAGGAAGCCGAACAAAGAATCAAGTAGCTAGTAGAATTGTAAGCTTTTAATTGTAATATATTTGCTTGTGGTTTGTATTATAAGTCTAAAACTTATAACATAATTTACATGAATACTTTTTTAACATAGAGCTATAAATACATTTCATGTGTTGGTGGGTAGGCACTCGTCAAATAAAAAGAAGCCTACATGGATTTTGTTCCTATGTAAGTAGTTTAGAATCTGAGATTCAATTATAGTTTTTAATAATTTCTATAACAATTACTCATTAAATTTAAATTCAATATTCATTTGAAGCACAATTAGGGGGTTGTGAGTGTATATATTATGTCATAAGAAATATGCTTACCACTACAGGTATTGTGGATTCATAAGATTAGGTAATATAGTTTTTAACAAGTTACATTAATTATGGAAAATCTTCCAACTAGATTTTCCAAATCAATGTCTTAAAGGTCATTGTTTTGAATGAAAAATAGTGGGAGGCATATTTAACAAAAAAACCTTGTTAAATATGTTAAAAACATGATACTTATACTTTACGATATTTCTATTTTGGATTATGGCATCAAGCACATCAAGCAATATAACTATTCGATCAATCCTTGAGAAGGACAAACTATCCAAAACAAAATTTCTGAATTGATAAAGGAACTTGAGGTTGTCTTCTAACAAGAGAAGAAGATGTATTTTTCGAGCGGCAATTTTTGAAACACCTACTTCTAATGCCTCTAGGGTTGACCAAGGATGCGTACAAGAAGCATCAGGATGATGCCCTAGATGGAAGCTGTCTCATTCTTGCCACCATGACCTCCGAGCTGCAAAAGCAACATGAGAACATAGATACGTATGATATGATCATACACCTAAAGATGTTCTACCAAGAGCAAGTAGGGCATGAGAGGTTTGAAGCCTCTAGAGCCCTTTTCAAAACTGATTTGGTAGAGGGAAGCTTGGTTGGACTCCATGTGCTCTGAATGATTGGGTACATTAAGAACCCTGAAAGATTGGGTTTTCCTCTAGCCAAGAGTTGGCCACTAACGTTGTCTTGCATTCATTGTTAGATAGCTATAGTCAATTCATCATGAACTATAACATGCATGACATTCAGAAACCTCTACCAAGTAGTTAAGCATGTTAAGAACTGCTAAACAAAACCTCAACAAAAAGAAAGGGGAAATCCATCTTGATCGTTTAGGGTGGTAAAGGCAAAAACAGTTTAAAAAGTTGGGTAACAAGAAGAAGGACAAGGGTAAGGATAAACCCAACACTTCTACCTTGAAATCTAAAGGCAAGGTGGCAACGACACCTGCTTCCAATGTGGTGAGACCAAACATTGGAAGAGGAATTGCCACAAGTACTTGGAAGGGTGCAAGAAAAAAGAAAGGAAGTGACTTTTACTTTAGATATTTATGTAATTGAAGTCAATTTATCTATTTCTGCAACATGGGCATTAGATACTAGATGTGGATCTTATATTTGTTTAAATGTGCAAGATCTATAAAGGAGTAGACCATTGGCAAGAGGCGAGGTTGACCTACAAGTGGGAAATAGAGCAAGAGTTGCTGCATTAGCTATAGGAACTTATGTTTTGACTTTGCCCAATGGCCTTATTATTGAGTTAGATAATTGTTATTCATATTTCTATTACTAGGAATATCATTTCTATTTTTAGTTTAAAGAAGGGTTATTCTTTTATAATAAAGGACAAAAGTTGTTCTATCTATTTGAATCATATTTTCTATGTAGTGTGATCATGATTAGTGGACTTTATGTTCTTGATCTAGATACACCCATTTATAACATAAATACAAAGAAGGTTGAAACAAATGATTTTAAACCCAACCTATCTTTGACATTGTCATTTAGGCCACATAAATGAGATGCGCATCTCAAAACTCCATAAAGATGAACTTTTGGAATCATTTGATTATGAATCTTATGATACATGTGAGTCTTGCTTATTGGGGAAGATGACTAAGACCCTGTTCACCAAACAAGGAGAAAGGGATAGTTATCTTTTGGGCCTTATACATAGTGATGTATGTGGGTCCCTTAGCACAATGGTTAGAGGTGGTTTTCAATACTTCATAACATTTACTGATGATTTCATTAGATATGGATTTGTGTATCTAATGAAACACAAATTAGAAGCCTTTGAAAAGTTCAAAGAATTCAAAAGTGATGTACAAACCCAACTTGGCAAGAATATCTAAGCCTTTCAATCGGATCGGGTTGGTGAATATTTGAGTCAGGAGTTTGATGACTAGCTGAAGGAATGTGGGATAATATCTTAACTCACCCCTCTAGGAATGTCGCAATGGAATGATGTTTTAGAAGGAGGAATCCAACCTTATTGGACATGGTTGTGTCCATGATGAGTCATTCAGACCTTTTGCACTATTTTTGGGGACATACTCTATTGACAGCAGCTTTCACACTTATTGCATTTCATCTAAGGCAGTTCAAAATACACCATATGAGATATCGACTAGTAAAAGGTACAATATGTCTTTTATGAGGATTTGGGGCTATAAAGCTTACGTTAAGTGATAAATGTTGGATAAGCTTGGTCTTCAGTCTGACAAATGCATCTTTATAGGATATCCAAAGGAAACTAAGGGATATTATTTTTATAATCCTTTTGAGAATAAAGTGTTTGTTGCGAAGACTAGTGTATTTCTTGAAAAGGAGTTCATCTCCAAAGGAACCAATAGGAGAAAAATAGAATTTGGAGAAATTCAAATACCACAAATGATGATGAGCCTATAATGGAACTAGAGTAGGCTCCACAAGATGTTGTGATTCAACAACCTACTCAAGTAGCATAAGATCTGCGTAGCTCAAACACGATATGTCAACAACCTGAGAGATATAGATTTCTCATGATCCAATAGGGTGACGTATTATTCATGGATCAAGATGAGCTTGTGAACTATCAAGAAGCCATTATTGGCCTAGAAGCTAAAAAATGGCATGAAGCCATGAGATCTAACATAAAATCCATGTACATTAACCAAGTATGGACTTTGGTGGACCCACCTAAAGGGGTAAACCCATAGGGTGCAAGTAGGTTTTCAAAAAGAAAACTAATATGGATGGTAAAGTACATACCTTTAAAGTGAAATTGGTTGCAAAGGGTTTCAAGTAAATTCATGGTGTAGAATAAGATGAAACCTTTTCCCCAGTCGTAATGCTTAAGTCGATTTGGATCTTGCTTACTAATGCAACGTATCATGATTATGAGATCTGACAGACGGATGTCAAGACTGCTATCCTTATGGGAAGCCTTTTGAGGATGTGTTCATGACAAAACCCGAGGATTTTGTTATTCCAATGATGTTGGAAAGATGTGCAAGTTGCAACGATCCATTTATGAATTAAAACAAGCTTCTAGAAGCTAGAATCTTCATTTTGACACAGCTATAAGACAATTTGGATTCATAAAAAATAAAGATGAACCTTGTGTCTATAAGAAGGTTATGGGAGCACAGTTATCTTTCTAGGTGTGTATGTAGACGATATACTACTTATTAGAAATGACGTCCCTACCCTACAAATGTTAAGACATGGTTAGGGAATTGCTTTTCTATGAGGATTTGGGCGAAGCAACCTATGCACTAGGTATCAAGATTTATAAGGATAGATCACTAAAGTTACTTGGCCTTAGTCAGAGTACATACATAGACAAGTATTGAGACACTTTAATATACGTGAACCCAAAAAGGACTCTTGCCTATGTCACATGGTATAGCCTATCTAAGGCACAATCTCCTTCTACCAAAGAGGAGAGGATCGCATCGAAGTAAGATTCCATACACATTTGCTATTGGTTCTATCATGTATGCCTTGTTGTGTAGTCAACCAGATGTCTTGTATACTTTAAGCACGATGACGAGCAGGTACTATTTGATCCTAGTGAAAGACACTAAACTGTTGTAAAGAACATTCTTACGTACTTAAGAAGAACTAAGGAATGTTCTTGATCTTTAGAGGTGAGGAAGATCTAATTGTAAAGGGTTACACCGATGCCAGCTTCCAAATTGAAGGATGACTCTAGATCGCCGTTTGGATTTGTGTTTTGCTTGAATGGTGGAGCTGTGAGCTAGAAGAGCTCAAAGTAGTAAACAGTTAGCCGATTCTACTACCAAGGTTGAGTATATTGTTGCCTGCAATGCAGTAAAGGAGTCATTTGAATTAGGAAATTCATCTGAGCTTGGAACAGTTCCTAGCATTGTGGACCCAATTGATCTCTAGTGCCAATAATGAAGTAATTGCACAAGCTAAAGAACCTAGATCTCACCAACGATCAAACATATACTTAGGTGTTTCCATCTCATTCGAGAAATTACCGACACTTGACAATGTTGTGACAGGCTTACGAAGCCCTTTGCTATGCAGAAGCATGAAGGGCACACTAGGTCTATGGGGATTAGAAATATGCCTGATGGCTCTAATGCTAGTAAGGCATTATTGGTGTGTAAGCCCTAGAGGCCAATACCTTATGGTTTACATTTGTATCTTGTTTATTCATTTATTAATGATAAGGCATTTCACTCATATGTGTGTATTGGAACATAATAACTCCATAGAATTTTATTCTTAAATATCCCTAGTTGAGTGTTATTGTCAATACAGACAACATGATACATTGAAACTAGTATGAATGAACTGATGACCGCATATCACGGGTCATGGATATGAGATATCAAATTTTTTACATGGGAACATAATTAAGTGTAACAATAAACTGAATTGACCCACTATGAGAACGCTACTAGAAGAGTTATGAAAGTGTCATGAGCGATTCTCAATGTGACTATGGTATTTTAGTACTTAGATGAAGTCACTACGACCTACATGAGGAGTTGTCTAGTTTTTAGTGCCATCAAATGTTGCTTATGATATGGTACTATAAAGCGATTATTGGACATATAACAAATGTGAAAAGGGATGTGAATGATCTAGATGGGATTTGTCCCTTCCTTCTTAATAGGAGCAATATTTGTGGGCCTTCTTGATTAAAGTAAGCTAATTATGCATGACCATGCAAAATGAGTCAATATGCGATATCGATCTCATTTATTCTAATGTCTTCTTAGGTATCAAGAAATTAATAAATTGCATTATACAAGGATGACACAATTTATGCCTTGTGTTCAATTATGATATTTCGACAAAAGGACCAAGTTACACGAGAATATATGTCATGGAAGGTTACGTCAAATCACAAGACATTCTTATTA
>CM014731.1:40502289-40645928 GCA_004329165.1 Spatholobus suberectus | reverse complement strand
GTTGCAGTATGGCAGGAGCAGCACTGTCGAGTGGAGATCATCCACAACGACCAAGGCAAACAACACCACTCCTTCTTTTGTTGCTTTCAGTCGGATCATCAAAGGTGATTGGTGAGCTGCTAAAAATCAGGCTGCTGCCAATCCAGAGAACACTGTCTTTGGTGTGTTTTTCTGTTTTTTATTGTGCCTTCCTTTAAATATATGCAGTTATGATATCGGCGTAGACTTTAGCATGACTAAGGAATGATCAGAATTCTTATAATTTTTGCAGATGCTAAGAGGTGATTGGGAGGAAATATAGGGATCCCATTATTCAGAAGATAAAATCTTTTGGCCATTCAAGGTCGTTGGTGGTAATAATGACAAACCCATGATCGTAGTTACTACAAGGGTCAGGAGAAGCACCTTTGTGCTGAAGAATATCATCTATGGTCCTCACAAGATGCGGGAGATTGCAGAGGCGTATTTGGAAACACCCGTAAGAATGCAGTGTTACTGTACCTGCTTATTTCAGTGACTGTCAGCGTAAAGCCACCAAAGATGCTGGTGCCATTGCTGGCCTCAATGTTATGCGGATAATCAATGAACCACGGCCGCAGCTATTGCATATGGCCTTGACAGGAGAACTAATTGTGTTGGAGAGCGAAACATTTTCATCTTTGACCTTGGTGGTGGTACTTTTGACGTGTCTCTCCTCACAATTAAGGATAAGGCCTTCCAAGTTAAAGCTACTGCAGGAAACACTCACCTTGGAGGAGAGGACTTTGACAACAGAATGGTGAACTACTTTGTAAAGGAGTTCAAGAGGAAGAGCAAAGTGGACATTAGTAAGAACCCAAGAGCCTTGAGGAGGTTGAGAAGTGCATGTGAGAGGGCAAAAAGGACACTCTCATATGCCATTACTACCAACATTGAGTTAGATGCTTTATTAAGGGCACTGACTTCTTCTCTTCAATCACTCGTGCAAAGTTTGAGGAAATCAATATGGATCTCTTTGAAGAGTGTATGGAGACAGTAGATAGATGTCTTACTTATGCTAAGATGGAAAAGAGCTATGTACATGATGTTGTCCTTGTTGGTGGTTCTTCGAGGATTCCCAAAGTGCAGGAGCTATTGCAGGGCTTCTTCGGGAGAAAGGATCTGTGCAAGAGTATCAACCCTGACGAGGCTGTTGCTTACGGTGCAGCTGTGCAAGCTGCTTTGCTGAGTGAAGGCATTAAGAATGTTCCAAACTTGGTACTATCGGATGTTACACCACTATCCCTTGGTATATCCACACATGTAGGTGTCATGAGTGTGGTGATTCCTAGGAACACTTCCATTCCTGTCAGGAAGACAGAAGAATTCTCTACAATAAGAGATAACCAATATGAAGTCCAAATTGATGTTTATCAGGGCGACAGAACAAGAGCCAAGGATTTCTGGTTTTCCTCCTGCTCCTCGTGGTCATCCTTTTTATGTATGCTTTGCTATAGATGCAAATGGTATTTTATCTGTTTCTGCTGAGGAAAAAACCAATGGCAATAAGAATGAGATTACCATAACCAATGACAAAGAAAGACTGTCAGCTGAAGAAATTGGAAGGTTGATTCAAGAAGCTGAGAAGTACCGGGCTGAAGATAAAAAATTCCTTAGGAAGGCCAATGCAATGAATTCTTTGGACGGTTACGTGTACAAGATGAGAAATGCTTTGAAAAGGAAGGATTTTAATTCACAGCTTTGCTCACAAGAAAGGAAGAAGATTAGTTCTGCAATTACTAAGGCCACAAATTTACTAGATGGTAATAACCAGCAGGATGAAGTAGAGGTGCTTGAGGATTATCTGAACGATCTTGCCAGCCACTTTGAACCCATCTTGGGCAAGTTTGATTAGTTGCTTTCCGATTGAGATTTTGTGGTGCTGCCTTTTTGTATATGATAAATGCAAACTTTTACTATCGATATTATCTTAAAATGGTTTAAGTTTAATAACTTTGTATCGAATTGTTGCTATGGCTGACTTGAGCACTCAACATACTTCTGATCGATCCTTGGACTTGTTAATGCATACCAATTACTTTGATTTTAAAGTTAGGCTTTTTAGATCAGAGAGGCGAAAATGAAAATATTTTTCTCACTCTGGCATACAGAGTGTTTTATAGTAGGACGATTTGGAGTGTTTTAACAAAGGTAACATGTAAATTACAAAAATAGTTATTTTAAAAATAAGTAAAATTATATTATCAAACCTAATGTTTTTCACGTATGAGAGAGATTTTTTTAAAGTAAAAAAAAAATTTAATTATTAGATTTTATATAAATGATCAAAAGTATAAAATAAATGTAATAAATTTTTAAGTAATCATATATATATATATATATTGCTTTGACAATTTATACGAGTCAATGTGATATTTAATGTTTTTATTACATAATTATTATAAACATATTTTTTTTTCCATATTATTATCACCACATTTTTTGTTTATCTTATTTTTTTTTCTCATCATATCACTTATTACATTTACAATTTTTTTACCTTTTACTTTTTCTTTCTATTTTCTCTTTTTTCACCCTCAATCCACCAAAAATAGGGCGTACGACTGTACGTTTTCTTCTTACTAGATAGAATGTGAAGTGAAAAACTATTTTGGGGATAGCTAAAAAAAGTATAAATACGTGGATAATCTATAAATAACATAATGTGTTTTGATCACTATGGCAATTTGTCAAATCAAATTTACAGTAAAAACTAAAAAAAATTCAATTTTCTAAAAAAAGTATAAATACGTGGATAATCTATAAATAATATAAATGCGTTTTGATCTCTATGGCAATTTGTCAAATCAAATCTACAGTAAAAACTAATTGTCAAATCAAATTTCCAGTAAAAACTAAAAAAAATTCAATTTTCTAAAAAAAGTATAAATACGTGGTTAATCTATAAATAATATAAATGCGTTTTGATCACTATGGCAATTTGTCAAATCAAATTTACAGTAAAAACTAAAAAAAAATTCAATCTTTTTAAAGGTTTAAATTATATATATATATGTTCTTCAGTGAGCATAATTTTAGAAAATTTTCTTAATTTTTTATCTCTTTTAATCTATTATTTTCATTTTTATTTCTAAATTAAATTTCAATATATATATATATATATATATATATTTAAAATATCAATAGTTAAAAATAATCCTATATCACAATATAAATTGTTTATCATAAATCTAAATATAATTTATATGTTCACAATATTTATTTATTATAAATTTTAATTATAATATAATTTCTATATTCAAAATTATTTATTTATTATAAATTTTAGTTATATAAAATAAACATTTATTGCATAGGCTAAAATACTAAAATATATACAAATAAGAATAACTATATTAAATAAACATTTTAGGAACATTTCTAAATTAAATGAATATTATAACTAGGAATTTTATTCTTAGTATATTAAAAAAGATGTTTAGTTACATTTTAATATTCTTAGGAATATTTTTTAAAATTTAAATAATTTAAATAAAAAATAAGTAAAATAGAAGTTACAAGTGTAATAGAAAATAACTTTCTAGATTTCCATGGGAATATCACTTTTCCACCCTTCATCATGGGAATAAAAACTGTCTAAAATATGAAAATGTAACTTTCCTGAGATTAAAAGATGCCTGAAAATCTTTTTTCATAACTTTCTAACAAACATGAGAATAAATATTCCTACCTTCATATTCTTGAATATAGAAGAATATGACATGAAATAAACATTTAAGAATTTTTTTTCAACAAGAACGTTTTTAAGAATTTTTTTAATTTCTTATCTCTTTAAATTTGTCCTTTTGTTTTTATTTCTAAATCGAATTTCAATATTTTTAAAAAATTATCAATAATTAAAATTAATTATCACAATTAATATAAATTGTTTATCATACATCTAAAATATAATTTATATGTTCAAAAATATTTGTTTATTACAAATTTTAATTATAATATAAGTTATATATACAAAAGTATTTATTTGTTATAAAATTTAGTTATATAAAATAAATATTTATCTTGTATGTTGCACAAATGAAAAATCAAGATTTAATGTCATGTGACTACTTAAAAAGTCATGTAATTTTTTTAAAAACTCAAATGACTTTGTATATTTTAATTTTGACCATTTATGACAAGATCTAATGGTTAATATTCGTTTATTTCACTCTTATATAAAAATGACATTCTCACTAGATACGTTTCTTCTCTCTATGGACACATTCAGCCCATTTTCATATTTCACGTACGCGTATAATAGCCAACCCCGGTATATTCAACAATGCTACATGTCTTCCAATGCCTGAATTAATTTAATTCTTGCGAAGAACATATACTACTAAATAATTCATTTTTAGAACAAGATTTTAACTTGATTTTTATTAAACCGATTTAAAAGATGGATGCGATAACTATTTTAAAAATTTTAACAACTTTTAAACTCGGTTTAAAACTGATTTAAAAACATGTACGTGATGTCATTTTTGGAATATTTTACAACTTTTTTTAATTTCGTTTTAAGTTAACTGATTTAAAAATTTTGACTTTTTTAACTTGGTTGTGGTGAACCAATTTAAAAACATGGACGTGGGTTCAAATTTCAATTTTTTTACAAAGTTTTAATTTGGTTCTGGTTGAATTGATTTAAAATTTTTAATTTTTTTTATTTAACCAATTTAAAAAAAAGTTTTAAAATTTTAAAATCCAATGACAGGAAGTGCAACAGTGTCGTCTATTTCTTCGGGAACCAAAAGCAGCGAGACTGGAACACGTTTTGCTAGTACCTACGAAACCACCATCCACCCCTCTCGTTGGTCCTGTGTAGTGGTGCGCACTAGCTGGATTTACTTGCGCGATGTTCGTGACCTTTGTATGGTGTATTTATTTTGTTTTGTATGCTAGATTTACTTGCTGTAAGGCGAGAGGTGTTAGCTATGAGAAGAAGAGGAAGAGGCTGAAGCCCAAGGTCACTCCCGCTCCTACTTAGTCACCTCAACATTAATAAAAAAGAAGCTACCAATGTCTCACCACAGGTATCGATCTTATATTATATGGTGTATTTTTTTTTTGTGTGTGTTTGTCCTTTGTATGTTGATCCTTATTATCGGTTTACTAAACCAAGTCTTGGCTGTTCTGTGCTGCTTTTTTGCAATTTTAAGGTACTTTTGTCTCTACGAAGACGTGCTTCATCCTCTAGATTGTTGAGATGATGCCCTTGAAATTGTTCTCGCTTCTAGCAACTCATCAAGAAGTAGATAGTGGAAATTAAGTGCCATTAGCTCTCTGCTGTGTACTACTGCGTTCTTTGTGATTTCAGTGTGCGTTTGATGATCTTTGTGATTGTGAGGGAGTGAACTTCGTGCAACATGGAACCAAGAAATGATGCACCGGTGCTGAAGGGAAAAGCTCGATGTGCCTTTTAACTTGCTTCCCAATGAAACTGAGTTAAAAAGTTTTTTAACTCGATTCAAAATTCAATTTAAAATCACCTAATTTTTTATATCACATGTATTTAAATTAGTTCAAAAACTGATTTAAAAAGTCTTTTTTAACCGATTTAAAAAGTGTTTTTTACGATAGTGATACTACCTTCACTTGAAAAAGAATGTCCGAAAAATATGAGGGACATGCGATGGGGATTGAACTTGGCACTATCTATTCATGTGTTGTAGTAAGAGCAAAATAATGGAGCAGTGATCATCCACAATGAACAAGGCAACAGAACCACACCTTCTTTGTTGCTTCCACTGACACCCAAAGGCTCATTGAGAATGATGCAAAAAATTAGGCTGCTACCAACCCCTCCAACACTTTGGTAATTGATGTTCTTTTGTTCTTAGCTTCCTATTTAGTTATTACTTCTCTGCTTTGCTGCTTGAATGACTTCCCGCTAATGTTGGAGTCACATAATCTTTCTTCTGCTTTCTCAATTATGTTAACATCCAAGTAATAGAAAACCTTGTGTGAGATTATTTGATATTATGATTTCACCAAGTCAAACAAGCATTTGGTTAGTCAGAAGATGAGATAAGATATAAAGAAAAATATTGGGGTACATATGGAGGTTGTAAGCTCAAAACAATGGTTTACATTAAGTGTCTTTGCCATAGTTAAGGAGCTGGTCAGTGTAGTGTTTAATCGCTCCCACAACACATCTTCCCTTCTCTCCATTCTCATCCTTGCAATTCCCTGAATGTTTAGATAACTGGATTTTTTTTTTTGGTGAATTCAGATAACTAGATTTCTAATCCATAAATTTTATAAATACAAAAATTAATTTGATTTTTGAAATACTATACTATCAACGATTTATAAATTCCTTGGGTTTTTATTTCTTATTCAATTCATAGTGAATATATCTCTCAATTCAAAGCTACTGTTTCAAGACATTATTTCTTATTCGTCTTGTCCAATGTATGTGAACCAATCTCTCCTTTTCTATTCACCTCCCAAAAAACAAAATTGCTACTCTATCATGCTAATAGCACTTAGAAGGCAATGATGAAAAACTTTGGAACATAGTATTGACATATGTGAAATGCTTTAAATAATTTCCAGACAAAAAGAAGCTTACACATCCAAGATCCGTCGTTTAGTCCAAGGATAAAGGATAATTGCCTGGATGAAGTTCCATCCATGCCTGCTTTAGTATTTGCTGCATCTCCACCAAAGATTATAGGATATAATTCTCCCTTAAGGTCAAATGTATTTATCGAGGTTCCCTAAATATGAAACAAATTAAGAGATTTGAGTCCAGATTTTACAATTTTATATAAGAAGGGAACTTTTAACTACAGGTTCATATCGTCAATTACAAACCGAATTGGCTGATTAACTAAATTGGGGCAATTTTAAAAACAAAATATCAAATTGGGTCTCTTTTGAAATATATTATCGACATGGGTCTATTTTGACCGTTGACCGGTCAAAGTCATCACTCTGAGTGAAAATGGGTACACGTCAGCTTTTTTTTTTAATTTTTTTTAAATTACATGTCGAAGTCCTATGTGGAATGTAAAATGCAAGACCGACTTGTGAAAATAACAGGATTATGACACGTGGCCACATCTAGTTATTTCCGCTAGTCTAAGCTGCGGAAATCAGCAGATGTTGCCACGTGTCACAATCGTGCTATTTCCGCTATTCTCAAATGCAAAAATCACCCCCACGTGCCACGTGTTTCACGTTGATTGCCACGTGGCAAAATTGTAGCATTTTCGCAGTTCAAACTAGCGGAAATGACCACGCCGTGCCACGTGTTTGACGCCTGATCGCCATGTGTCTAAATCGTGGCATTCGCAGTTCAGACTAGCGGAAATGACCACATTGCGCCACGTGTCGGTTCGTCAGCATTTTCGCTATTGTGAATTGCTAAATTGAGGGAGTTGCGCCACATGGCATCATTCGGTTATTTCCGTTAGTCAGAATAGCACTGTAGATGGCTATAAAACCCATTTTCCACCTTTCCCTCATAATACGACGTTTGCATTGTAGTTATGTATCGTTTTTGTTTGTGTTTTTTGAATCAATTTAAATTTATGTAGCATTATTATTTTTTTGTGCAATATAATATTTATATTATTTGAACAATATATATAATAATGTTTTCTTTTATATGTAACAAAATAAATATATTTTTATGTTGTTTTCACATAAGTCTCATAATATATAAATTTATCTTTTATATTTATATATATGCATTTGTCATGCATTACATGTTTTTAATAAGTAATTAATAGATAAATAAAATTTTTATTGTATATGAATTTATTACGTATTTAACTTAGCAATTATTTATTTATAAATTTTTATATTTGTAATCTCATATTTATTTTATGTTTTAATTGTTACTGAGTTAAATGTTACTGTTTTTTGTAGGTGCATCGAATAACATCATGAATTCGATTGTAGTATTTGTGTATATAAATGAAAGGATGTATAAAGGTGTCGAAGGAGTAACGTTTGAAGGGACAAAGAAAGCAATACAAATTAGACATGGCATTAGTTTTAATGTTTTAAAAAGAAAAATTCATGATAAATTTAAATTGCAAGCAAACCAAGTTATATCTTTTGTTACATGTAGGTTTTTAATTTCAAAAAGTGAAGGTAAATACAATACATTAGAAATATGTGATTTATGCATTTCAGCAACAAAATGAAATGTTAGTAATAGAAATGTATGTTAAAGTAGAGGTTGTTGGTAGTTCTATGATTTTGTTAGAAGGTGGTGGAATAAATTTTTGCATGTCTGGTAATCAAAATTTTTCTTGTAATTAGTCATTAGCACAATTTGGGATGCATAGACAGGTAGAAGCAGATGACAATGATGATGATGATAACGACGACTATTATGTGTCGCAATCATATGTTGAGGAATCATCTAAGGATGATATTCCTGATGATGAATCATTTGACATAGATGGTGAGACAATGTCCATTGAAGTAAGTCGTATGATTGAACCATTGTCAATATATCAATCTGAGGAAGGTATGTTTTTACCTTACATAATACTGCTATATTATTGCATAAGTAGTTAATGTTTATTCATCAAGTTAATTACAAATAGACAGTTAAAAATTATTACATAAAATATGTTGGAACCAAAGACGTAGAAGTGTCTATACCCTCAAAGTTTTGAGGATAACAAACTTATAAATGTTCAAGTTTCTACCAAAGGACTAACCTTGTCACAGCAAACAAGCTTCTCTTTATAGACCGTCTAGTAGACATGTCAAAGAAGACCGTCTAGTAGACGTGTTAAAAAAGACCGTCCAAAAGATTCGCTATAAAAGACCGTCTAGTGAACTACTTAAAATAACCGTCCGAAGAACATATTCAAAAATCTGATGCAAGCTTCCAACGACAATATTCAAATGGCTAAGTTTTATTGGAATGTCCAATTTACTTATGATCGTTTTGCTCGAAACTAACACATTACCACTCTTGTGATCTAACGTTCAAATTGTTTGAAGCATTAATTGTAATCAGATTCTTTCTAGTGCAAAGGCGCAGCAAAACAGATAAAGCAAGTCAACTTATCAAGCTGCCATGCTGAATGAAGAATGTTCAGAAAAGCAGATCGCTAGCACAGTCTTGCACTTTCCTCTTTAGTGCAAGTCTAAAGGCTGTCACCCTGATCTTTTTGAAAGCATAGTTTACACGTCTCTCATTGCTTAATGAAGTCAAAGTCTTCTACAATGGATCTTTTCCCTGAAGAATATATATATGCACCAAGGAAGAACGGAATACACATAAGTGCCTGGTGTAACAATTCTTAGTGAACAAAAAAACTTCTGAACATTTGATAGAAGCGTCCACTGGACGATAGCAAAAATCTTGTAAAGATTTTCAGAGTGTTTTGAGCTTTATCTTTCAAATCCTCACTACGTGAGTTGATATCCTTATAAAAATACTTGTCTGTGTTGTGAAAGTCTGGAGAGGCTTAGTGAAAAAGAATACTTAGGTTGAGCAATTTAGGGTGATTGCTGTGTAAAGCCTGAAGAGGCTGCGAACAATACTTGTAACCTAAGGTTGGTTAGTAAACACCTCTGTGTGAAGGGACTGGACGTAGCTCAGGTTAAGTGAATCAATATAAAAACTTTCTATGCTATCCTTCTCTCTATCCCTAAGCTTGAAAACGTTTTTCATACGTACTTACTTGTTTCGAAAAAGTTTTAAACGCACAATTTAACCCCCCTTCTTGTGCGCTTTTTCTATTTCAAAATAGTCATACATATGTTTTTCAAAATTAGTATGTTATCGTTGAGTAAGACATTAGTTTTGAAAAACAAACTATAAAAAAAATAAAAACCAAAAATTTTAAACTTATATAAAATTAAAATGTAATAAAATACTAGTAAATAAAATTTAACAAACAAAAAGTAAAATAATGTTATCGTTTGTTGAATAGTTGTTATATTTATAGTGTACTAATTATTTATATTTATTTTATTTTATTATATATTTGATATCAAATTTTCCTTAAGTTTATTTTATTTTATTTTACTTTTTTATATAACTTTATTTTTTTCTTCAATTTTTTTCTTATATTTATTTTTCAAAATTAGAATCTTATTTCACAAAATGGATGTTTTTTTTATATATTTTATCTTATTAATGAATAATTAAACAATGTTATGTAGGTGCAAGTCAACGTCCATTTTGGAATGATTCTTCCCACTATACAAACATTAACTGGAGTCACCCTGATCAAGAGGAGATGTCATTGTTAGATGTTTCTACTGGTTGGAGTGTTGGGGAAGAATT
Source organism: Spatholobus suberectus (assembly GCA_004329165.1). Classification (NCBI taxonomy): domain Eukaryota; kingdom Viridiplantae; phylum Streptophyta; class Magnoliopsida; order Fabales; family Fabaceae; genus Spatholobus; species Spatholobus suberectus. The sequence continues at coordinate 40,635,640 of CM014731.1, read as the reverse complement.
ATATGTCGGGTTATAGTTTGAGACCAAACAAGCTGTACATAATGCATTAAAACATTATGCGATGAAGTTGCATCAAACGTTTATTGTTGTTGAGTCCAAACCCACGAAGTTGATTTGCAAATGTCCAAATAAGGACGATGGTTATGCGTGGTATATGAGGGCAATTTTATCAAAAAAGATTGATACTTGGGTTGTCACCCAATGGGGTGGGTCACATACGTGCTTGAATTTGTCATTAACACAAGATCATGACAAGTTAGATTCCGAATTCATTTGTTCATGCATACAAGGTTTATTGCAAGTTTACATATTTGACTTTGTTCATCAATATCAAAATATTATTATAAATATATTTGAAAATCTTTTTTGTGTGCAGGAATGATCTTCAAAGATCCATCCTTAAAAATAAGTTTGATTCAAGAGAGAATAACAACTATGATTGGTTATAAAGTGACATATAGAAAGGCATGAAAGGCCAAACAAAAAGCAATAGTCCATGAATTTGGAGATTGGGACCAGTCCTATGCCATGCTTCCAAGATGGCTTAATTATATGCAACATAATGCGCTAGGTACATATTACCAACTTTGCGACGATGAATTTTTCGTTGATAATCAAGTAATTCGCGGTTATCGGCAATTCCACCGAGTCTTTTGGACATTCAAGCAATGTGGCGATGCCTTCCGTTACTGTAAGCCACTAATACAAGTGGATGGAACACATTTATATGGCAAGTACCGTGGGACTTTGTTAATCACCACAACACAAGATGGAAACAGTAATGTCCTTCCCCTTGCATTTGCTGTTGTTGAGGGCGAGACTATACAAGCGTGGTCGTGGTTCTTATCACATTTACGTTTGCATGTCACCGATAAACAGGGCATATGTTTGATTTCTGATCGACATCGTAGCATTAAGTCAGCTGTACAGAATGAGGCCCTTGGATGGCAACCTCCATATGCTTATCACATGTATTGTATTCGACATATTGCAAGAAATTTTAATCATCGTTTCAAAAATGGAAAACAAAAAAAAATGTTGGTCAATCTAGGTATGTTAAGAGAATATAACTTTTAATCTCACAGATTTATTTTTTACATGATCATATTTTTAATAGTATTAATTTTGTTTTTTTTATTATTATAAGATACACTCCATGCAAACACATTTTTGACAGAAAACTACACACATTTCGCGAGTGTAGTGTAGATGTCGATTGATGGATAAGTGTCATTTCTGTTGATAAATGGAGTATTGCATATGATGTGCAAGGACGTAGATTCAGACACATGACCACAAACTTGTCTGAATGCGTGAATAAGGTACTGAAAGATTGTTGGAACATTCCAATAACTGCCTTGGTGAAATCAACATACAGTCGATGTGTTGAGTACTTTGTACAATGAGGGTCTCAGGTGAGAGTAGAGTTGTCAGCAGACAATATATATATTGTGCCAAGTTAGTTGAGGCGATGTGAAAAAATATAGAGGACGCATCTTCCCAGCAGATACGTATATATGATATCCAGTTAATGTAGTTTGAGGTTGAGGAGGCATTTAATCCTTTGACTCAGTGTGGTGGTTAGAAATGGATAGTTAACTTGAATGAACGTTATTGTTAATGTGGACGCTTCACTGCATTTCATTATCCATGCTCCCATGTTATTGTTGCGTGTGGTGTAGTTAGTATTGACTACAATGAATACATAGACCCAGTGTACACAAATGAGTACATACTGCATGCATATTCAGGACAGTGGTGGCCGCTGGGTAATGAAGAGGCTATGCCACTCGATGATGAGCAATGGGTACTTGTCTTGGATCCAACAACTATTCATGGAAAAGGATGACCAAAATCAACAAGAATCAGAAATGAAATGGGCTGGGTTGAATCACAACCTAGACAGAGATGTCGGAGATGTGGACGGGAAGGTCACAACAGGTGCAATTGTCCCTTACAAGCGCAGACAAACAACTCTGAGCAAAATAATGAAGAAAACATATAGTTCATAACAAATTTGATAAAGTTAATAATATGAAAATTTTAAAGTGTGCCTTTATATTATATATTTCGTTAGCATTTTTAAACTTGGTCGTAAATGTGTTTTTTTCTTTGTTAACATAATTATAAACACCGAGTAAATCAACATAGATGATAACATTATGCGTATAATGACCATAGAACATTAAACATTATGTACAATACATGATACAGTGACCATAGAACATTAAAAAAAATTCAAGTATCATCTGTCGAGTGTTTGTGATCCTCATTAGGAGGCGTTAGAACACAAGGACAAGACTAGTTTCTTGCAAGTTGTGTAGGATTTCTTATTGCTGGTCGTACATCATCTACTGTAGCAGCAACGTTTGTGGTAGACAGTTGACTAACATTATCTGCCTCTGAGGAAAATTGGGCGCATAAATCTACACCCATCATCTGATTTATCCCCTATAACCATGGAGATCCAGGTATGTCATATAGTGGTGCCCCTGGAGTTGCATATGGCGAAGGAATGTTTGGTGTTGGTGTCAAGTACGGAGTCCTAAATATTTGATCCATTGTGAAATTTGGTGTGGGTGGATGACCATAAGGAGGGTGTTGTTGCGAAGTTCCAGCATGACCCTATGGCTGAGAAGGATAACAGTACATGGGTTGTGAACTAGGATAATGTACAAACTGTGTAGGTGTATAGTACATCCCATGTTGACGTTGAGGCATCATCGGAAAATCATGTGTTTCAGCCTCAACAACCCTTCTCCTTTTTCCAAGCCCCTACGATTCAACATGATTCTAAGGAATATGAAATTGTTGTGCCTCGAATACTGGCGGAGGAGGTGGAGCAGGCACAGCAGCCTCAGTTACGCAATCTTCTGCGTCGGCTAAAATCATGATTTTGTCCACGTAAGGCACCAAATCTTCCACCGTCCACATACCTCTGCCTTCCTCATGGACCATGTATGTAATGTTTCCCCTACCTCTCCCTGTAAGAAAACTAAATTAGAGACACAATGACTTTAATAACAACACAAATTGTACAAGTCAATTTACATAAGTAATGATGCTAGAGTTGCTGCCCTAGCATTTTTGGGGTCGACAAACATCTTTGTCTTCTGTCTGTAACACATCATGTACTCGGAATTGTGACCCAAATTTCCTACTTGTAGGCTGGTGTCGTCAACTTGTAGTTCATGCCTTTGATTCCATGCGTTGATGGCTGGTGCCAATATGTTATGCCAATTTTCGCTATACTTTCCACGCAAAGTTAATGCATGTAACTCCTGTGGCTGAAGCGGAGGATGCGGAATTGGTTGACGAAGACCAAATTGTCTCATCACTCTATCAGGTTGATGCCATTCACATACATTAAAACATATTAACGACACAACTGATTTCCAGACAGTATGTCCATCTTGGCACACTGGAGATATTGCTTGCATAATAGCCTCAGTGTATGGCTCCCAAATAATCTACAAAGAATAATTAAGTTAATACCATGCACACCATATTGCAATTACAATTATACGTTATACAAAAATAAATACTTACGTCATGCCTCCTCATGATGTCGAATGCTCGTTTGTGTGATGTTAAATCATCGATCCCTATGTGGCTATGTCCACATCGAAGCCACCTATAAAAATATCGACTCATTAAGAATTCAAGTCAAATGTGCAAATCATAGCAAGTGCATATTAACAACATTAATGTTACCCTCATTCTTAGAGGTTGACCAACAATGAAGTCGGGCATTCTTTTTGGAGCAATACGTTGGAATCTTTCCCATGCCCAAAGCTGTAGTAATAAGCACATGCCACCAATGGATTGCGTCCGATAATTAGTGGCCAAGCATAACTCACGATATAAGTAACTAAATACAGCAGCTCCCCATGCATAGGTCCTTGTCTTGTTAAAGTCTTGCAAAAATTGAAGGTATCGCCATGAGACTTTACTACTTGATTTGTCAACTAATAGTGCACCACCAATGAATCGAAGGATCCATGCCCGAGCATATCTCCACAACTGTTCCTCATTGATGACATGTTGACCAATGTCATCAAAATGCTCAGCCAACTAGCTTAATTTGACAAAACTACCATGTAGGTGCATTGGTCAAATACCCAACAACTCTTCACACAGAGCTCCCAAATCAAGCTGTGTTGCCCTAATAAAAGGCAGACCATCAACGGAAAGACCTAACATAATTGCAACGTCTTGAAGAGTAATCGTACACTCTCCAAATCTCATGTGAAATGTATGTGTTTTAGGTCTCTGTAACACCCCAAATTTTAGGTACTAAAAATAAACAACGAGGTAACTCTTAGTAGGACCCTTCCCTTGTGTTATTAGACAAAAGATGCCTTAAAAGTTATTCTTATTATTATTGTTTCTATTCTTATTAATATTATATTTATTATTGTTGTTGTATAAGTTGTTGTTGTTGTTATTATTATTATTATTATTACTATTATTGTGTTGTGTTGATGTTATTATATTTATTATTATTATTATTATTATTGTTATTAATACCTTAGTATTATAAATTAGTAGGAATATTATCATAGAACTCAAAAGAGCATCTAAGGCCCAATAGGGGACTAAAGCCCACTAAGCTACATACTTACCCACATGTTATAAGAAGGGAATAGAGAAGGAGGGTTAGGCTTAGCCATCAAAAAATAGAAGAAGAAAAAGTTAGAGAGAATGAGGAAAAGAAGGGAAGAAGAAGAGGAAGAGAAGGAGGAAGAATAGAAACCGGAGAATCCAAACTCTAGAACTCAACTTTGCATGTCCACAAAGGTGAGTTCTCTCCCCCGTATTCTTCCTTGTCTTTTATGTTGTTATTTTTCATCTATTTACCTTTTTCCCTTCCTTATGCCTAAGATTAGGGATTTGATGGGTTTTGAAGGAATTGTGGGGAAGTAAGGAGTTTATAGATTAGATAGTCCTTTGGCAACCTTTTTTTCAAAAACTAGATTTCGCGTTGGCGTTGAGTGCGCAGACCTGCTGGGCGGGTTGGGTCTTAATGCGGACTCGCTAGGTGGGGTGCAATACTCGCTGGGCAGGTTGGGTTCTGACGTGGACCCGCTGGGCGGGTTTGCTGGACTGCCGGGCGGGACTTCCGTCCTGCTGGGCGGATACGACTTTTGCTATTACGTTCCTTGTGTTTGTGAACTCCTTTTGACAGTGTTTAACTCATTTTTATTTGTTTTTTTATGTCTTGTTGAGTTTATATTGTATGGTTGTTATTTACTTTGAAAAAAAATGAGTGTGATGAGAAAAGTATGTAGGAATCTGGCTGGTGAAGGCCGTGATGGGTTGTTTAACCTTAGCCTTAGGGGTTATTCGGTTGGGAAAACTCTAATGGTCCATGCTGATCTCATGGAGCCGGGGGCGTACTAGCAAAACTGGGTAACCCTGACTAGTCACTAGGGGATATCATGCTAGTTGAGGGTGCGAAAGCCAAAGGCATCGGTATCGATGACGCTTCTTATGGCCTGCATTTACTCCTAGTCTACTTTCTGAAAAGTTTAGGTTGGTACCACATGTGCATGAGTAGTGGTTTAGGAACATAGCACGCATATGTATCTTGTTATAGTGTGATATGTTAGAGTGTGCTATGTTGTAATTATGTGAATTCTATGTGACCCTATTTATGTGAATTCTATGTAAGAATGTAATTGTGCCTTATGATGAAATGTTAAAGTTGTGGACATGTGATCATATCCTGCACGTGTGTCGTTCCTGTTTGATAAAACAAAACGAGGTATATGTCTAGTTACTAGACAAAGAATGTGAACTAATTATATGCTTGTAATTGGAATTGTGTTTGCTACCTTAAGGATAAGTGAGAGGCTAAACCTTAGGATAGTGTTATGAGAGTTCTAGTTGGATAATAATATTTGTAAATAAGATAGAGAAAGGGTGAATTCCTTCATGGCGTAATAGAAAGATATAAGACAAGTAAGAGAGAATAAAATAAGAGTATTTTAGGATGTTTGTAACCTTAGACTTGACCCTAGAGGACAGCTTTGAATATTAAAAGGAAGAAGAGTAAATTCTAAAGAGGGTTTTGGGTAAGAAAGTATAAATAATGAGGATGAGTTCCTAGGTTAAGAATGAGATAGTAAACCAATATAATAGTTGTGAGAATGAGAGAGCAATTAATAGGGAGTATTGACTGTTGAAAGGTGTAGACTTGACCACAGGTATAGAGAATTATGAGAGACCTAGTGAGGCTAAAGCCATGAAAGATAAGTGATGAAGGTTGCTTGAGTAGAAGAGTCTGACTTAGCCGTAGAACCCTTAGAGCACTCACTGAGACATTATGTTTCACTCCTTTAAGTTTCTCCTTTTTCAGGATATAGGTGAAGACATGTGCAGATAGAGCTTGGAGTCATGTGCAAGAAGACATAGCGTAGTTTATGTAATTGTGTTTTTTTTGTATTCTGTATATTTTGTACAACACCTTTGGGTGATAGATGAGTTGTATTAGGCATGTATGGTATTTTATTGTATTATTCTTATACGAATATAATTATATTTAAAAGTCGCTTTAACATGTTTCTATGTTTTTAAGTCTTTCTTTTTATTCTTAGAAATCTAGACCTAGTTACGGTAATACCCTCTAGGGTGTTACAGTCTCCACCTTTCCACCAAAGCATTCACCAAACCGTTGTTGACCCTTAAAAAACCCATTATGGTAACCCAATAGAAGCCAGATTGAGTAAGAAATTCAATAATTTCTTCCGGAACACCTTCAACTCCATTATGTGTAGGAAGAGCCTGTCTAACAATTAATTTGCATTCCGGTTCACCATTCCACACATGTTGCGAGACATGCATACTTTGCATCCATAATACTTCATCATCAATTGGTCTAGAATGAATGCTACTTGTACCAAAAGATGAGGAAGATGCCATTTTGTGAAGATCCGTAACAAAATACTGTGTAAATCAATCAACAAATAAATATGTAATCTGTCAATCAATCGCTATATTATTTTTCTTAAAAGATTGAATATTAGTAAAAATATAAACATATCAATCAACATGATTAAAACATTATTTAAAATTTAAATAACACTATTTACTTTCAATATAATTAACCAAGAATTTAAATAACATCATATATGCTCAAACGATAGAATTTTTGATTTAACAAATTAAATAATTTATCAAAAAAACACATTAATCACTTAAAAATATGATAATACATGTAATCAATTAAATTATTACAATAAATACCTTAAAATACAAAATTTACACAATATCAAAAAAAATATTTGAAATATAAATACATATTACAAATTGAATAACCAAATAAATAAATAAATAAAGAAGTAACCATTTTATAAATTATTTACTATGTAAATAAAATTTTGGACAATAAATTAAAAAAACACTAATTTTCATAAATTATATACCAAAAGAATAAAAAAAATTAATGTTCATTAGTATGTTCAGTCTTTACGTATGTAAAAATACAAATTCCCATTTAATTTCCTAATGCATAATAATAATTACATATATATTTAAATATAAATATAAACAATTATATTATAAAAAAATAAACATAAATTAACAAAGTCAATTATTAAAATTAATACAAAATACAAATTAAATTAAAATTAAATTACACTAAACATAAACAATTATCAAATTTAATTAAAATATATAATAAAATTAATAATTGAAAAAAATTAAATTTTTCATTTAAAAAAAAATCACTACTTTAGCATACAATAAAACATAATCAATAAAGAATTGCAATATATTACATAATATATAAACTAATCCAATACCAAATAAATTGTATCACAAAAAAAATACAAATAAACAATTTAACTAAAAAACTATAAATACAATTTTTTTTATAAAAAATGATAAATACAAAAACAACTATAAAATAAGCTATTTTTACTATTATTTTATTATTTAACTAAAAAACTGTAAATACAAAAAATTTTTATAAAATATGAAAAATAAAAAAAATAAAAAAACCTAAAATTTTTTAAATACCAAAAAAATCAGATAAATACATTTCACAAATAAAATAAGATAAATAAAAAAATATTACTTACAATTTAAATATGATAATGTGTCGGTAGTCGCTTTCATGTGGGGTTTGAGTGAGGCTCGTGTAGTATATATAATGGGGGGGGGGGGGGGAGAAGCTGAATTTAAAATGGGCCACTGTATTTCCGCTATTCGTAGCACCAGAATAGTTGCATGCACGCCACGTGTCGCGCTTTGGTTGGTAGTGAGTACGACACAAATTGCGTTGCGACATGTGGCGCCACAAGAACATTGCCGCTATTCCCACCAGCAAAAACAAGGGGGAGCTGACACGTGTCCTTCTCCCATTGGCAAGCTAACTGGTCCCCTCCGATGCAGCCACGTGGCATAACCCCGACAATCGTGGTATTCTCAATAGCGAAAATACCGAGGAAGAAACACGTGTCTAGACATGTGGTGATCGAGCGTCAGACACGTGGCATGGCGTGGTCATTTCTGCTAGTCTGAACTATGGCAATGCCACGATTTTGCCACGTGGCGAACAACGTGAGATAGGTGGCGCGTGGGGGTGATTTTCGCATTTGAGAATAGTGGAAAGAACACGATTGTGACATGTGGCGACATCTGCTGATTTTCACAGCTTAGACTAGCAGAAATAACTGGATGTGGCCATGTGTCGTAATCCCATTATTTTCGCTAGTCGGTCTTGCGTTTTACGTTCCACGTAAGACTCCGACGTGTAATTTAAAAAAAAAATTAAAAAAAAGCTAACGTGGACTCATTTTCACTAGTCAGACCGATCAATGGGCAAAACAAACCCATGCCGGTAATATGTTTCAAAAGAGACCCAATTTGATATTTTGTTTTTAAAATTGCCCTAGTTTGGTTAATCAACCAACCGAATTAGCTGAATTTAAAATGGGCCACTGTATTTCCGCTATTCGTAGCACCAGAATAGTTGCATGCACGCCACGTGTCGCGCTTTGGTTGGTAGTGAGTACGACACAAATTGCGTTGCGACATGTGGCGCCACAGGAACATTGCCGCTATTCCCACCAGCAAAAACAAGGGGGAGCTGACACGTGTCCTTCTCCCATTGGCAAGCTAACTGGTCCCCTCCGATGCAGCCACGTGGCATAACCCCGACAATCGTGGTATTCTCAATAGCGAAAATACCGAGGAAGAAACACGTGTCTAGACATGTGGTGATCGAGCGTCAGACACGTGGCATGGCGTGGTCATTTCTGCTAGTCTGAACTATGGCAATGCCACGATTTTGCCACGTGGCGAACAACGTGAGATAGGTGGCGCGTGGGGGTGATTTTCGCATTTGAGAATAGCGGAAAGAACACGATTGTGACATGTGGTGACATCTGCTGATTTTCACAGCTTAGACTAGCAGAAATAACTGGATGTGGCCATGTGTTGTAATCCCATTATTTTCGCTAGTCGGTCTTGCGTTTTACGTTCCACGTAAGACTCCGACGTGTAATTTAAAAAAAAATTAAAAAAAAGCTAACGTGGACTCATTTTCACTAGTCAGACCGATCAATGGGCAAAACAAACCCATGCCGGTAATATGTTTCAAAAGAGACCCAATTTGATATTTTGTTTTTAAAATTGCCCTAGTTTGGTTAATCAACCAACCGAATTAGCTTAGCTTGCATTTAAGAAATGAGGCCATGATGTGACCTTAAATTTTGGACTCACCAATTGTAACACCCCTATTTTTACATATCAAATTATTTTTCTAATTATTTTGTATTTATTTTTGGGGAACTGAGCTCAGAAATGGGTAAAATAATCGTTTTGCACTTAAAAAGTCAGATAACAAAATACTAATAAAAAATTAGTTAGAAGTGTTTAAAAATTATTTTTAAGTTATCAATATACTTAGAATAATTAATAATAATTTTAAAAAAATTTCAGGAATTTATTAAGATAGGTTTTGTGAAATAACCAAAATACCTCTAGTTGACTACGGGAGCAGACCAAAAACTTTTTGACTTTAAAATATTTTGAAAATTTTATACTAAGTATCTTTTGTTATAAAAATTTTATTTTGAAAGAAAAAGAGTGAAAAATATAATAATCCTATTTCAATTTTTTCAACCGTTTTTCTAATATTTGACAATGTAATTCTTAAAAATCGGAAAGAAATTCCAAAATTCTGATCCCTACCATTATGCTCGGAATTTTAAGACTTATCCAATCATGATTTTTAATAATTTTTTCGAGCTGGAGCTCAGAGAAACTAGAAATGATTATTTTGTCCCTATTTATCAACATTAAGGGTTGACATGAGAAAAAGATTCAATTGACATTAAAATGTTAATTTGAGTTTGGAATCATGTCATATATATTAAAATTTAATTTTAAATTTTTCTTGAAATTTTTTGGAATTCCTATATAAAATGACCAAAATGCCCCTAAATGTTCGATAAGCCAGCTAGTATTGGTTTGACATCCAAAAATGATAAAAATGGTAATTTAATTTAATTTATAGGTGAAATATTTAATTTTAGAATTTTCATAAAAATTTTGGTATTTATTGAATTAAATAGATTTTTTATGAATTTTCTAGCTTAAAAATACAAAATAAATACATATAATTCGAAGTAAATTAATAAAAATTAAAATTTATTATTATAAATTTAATTTTTATGAAAAATAATTTATTTTTCAATTTTTTCATTAAAATTCATTATTTTGATATTAAAAGCTAATTTTTCAAGTTTAGGCGTTTTTATCGGTACTAGTTAATTCACCTATAGATAAAATTTACATCGAGGAGCTTGAGGACAACTCATATAGCACGTCCCCAAGCCTAGGAGGGGTGATTCACCACCCTAAATGGTGTATGTGTCCCTAAATTAGATTAAAAATAAATAAAAATTGGATTTATGACATAATGCTTACATAATGGATGATGTAATTTTATGGACACCTAGCCCCTTCTCCTCCTCTATAAATAGCCATGGTTTTAGACCATTTTCAGCACCTCTCCCTCTCTCAAGCCACCAAATTCTTAGAGAGCTTCTGGCTTTAGAAAAATTTTCTTTACTTTGCTTTTATGCTAAAAGTTTACTAGTTTTCCAACAACTAGTAAAGTGTTTCTTCCCAGGAGCTTGCATCAACAATTCCATCTTCTTCATTAACTACCTTAGAGGTAATTGGGGGAGTGGGGTTGGTTCTAAATTATTATTACTTTGCATGTTGGTAGGAGGATTTTTCCCTTAACCCCGTTTAGGCTTAAGTTTTTTTATTATTATTATTATTATTGCTATATTGTTTGATGTTAAACTTTAATTTTTGCTAAGTTGTTACTCTGCTCAATTTTAGATTATTAGATTATAATTGCTAAGTTATTACTCTACTCAAATTAAAATTATTAAATCATAATTACTAAGTTGTTACTCTGCTCAATTTTAGAAAATTAAAATGCACTTGCTAAGCTATTACTCTGCTCAAATTTAGAAAATTAAAATGTATTTATTTAGTTGTTATTCTACCAAACTTTAGTAATTAAACTATAATTACTATGTCTTATTTTGTTATGGTATTATGCAGTTTTGCAATATAAGGTAGAAATGTTGATTGTACTAGTATTCCAATTAATTGAGGCCAGATAAACCTCTGTTTGAGAAGTTAGGAAATGATAAATTAGTGAGTAATGTAAAGCAAGTGACGTGCAATAGCATGACACCTAGCTAGGGAAGCTACATTTTGGTACACTACAAGGATGAAAGGCAGGGATGTATGGTTAGGTCTAGAAGGTATGGTATCGAGTGATGAGCGTCCTGATGGCCAAGGTCATGCTCTTGAGCTGGGATAATCACTTAACCAACTTGATAACTATGACAACTGCTCAGCATCACCAGGATTGGTGAAAGTATACCTCTATAAATAGATATCCTAAATTGTTATTTTGTTCCTCAATGATAATGAGGACTGTACCATGTGATAATGTTGAGAGAGGTATATGTATCCCAGTCACTTCCTCGGTTTTGTTAAGAACTATTACCCACTAATGAAAAGTATGGATCCATACCGAGTCAATGATAGTATAACATAGAATAAACTTTAGGTTCCCTTTTTATTATCAACTGTGTTTTATCTGTATTGTGTGGTCGAATTCCCTACCATACATGAAAAGTGATTTTAGAACAAATCACCTCACTCCATTATTTTTCATTTTATGCATGATTGATTGCGGTTAATGAAGACCTAACTGTTGATGAGGACCTATAGGGCTAGTCTGATAGTTTGTTATTTATGGGATAGGGGTAGACGGACACTGCTCTGACTAGGATCTTTTTAATGTATTGGGAATAAGTAGCAATAATTTTGATGTATATTTTGATCTCTCTGTATTTCAGTAATTTTTTTGATTATGAAATCATGATGTACAGTTTTACAATGAATACATGTAGATTTATTTTTTTACTACCGTTTCAAATTTGTTAAATATACAAATTTTCTATATTAAAAGCGGAGAAAAATTTTACTCGTATTTTAAATAAGTAAATAAATATGGGTTATGTTCAATGTGAATGAGTATCACACCAACTAGAAGGTACTTGTTGTTGCGTGAATAATTAGCCAAATGACTCGACTAGTTACTCCAACATGCTTCCAAATAAGATCAGATGATTTGGTATCAAAAGGAAATTTGCTTCTTAGTTAATTGGTTCCCAGTCACTTTTAAGAAGAACTTGGTCTAGGTGAAAATAGAATTGGATTCGCAGAAAAGTAAAGACTAAAAAACTATAAATAAAGGTAATAAACAAAAGCTATAAATAAAAGGGAAAATAAATGATAAATATTTGATTGATTGGATGTGTGATGTCTAAAACATGAAGTACATGATCTATTTATATTGTGTAATTAGATAACAACACTACAACCACCTTTTTTACCTAACAACAACCTAGATCATGGCTAGGGTCCTATTCAACTAGTCTACTGCCCATTCGGTAAATCCTGGCCCTTAAATTGGTAGACCGAGGCTCCATTTGGCTGATCATGGTGGGTCCACTTATCTGAAAGTGGCTCAAAATGTTCTTATTTTTAAGGATCACACTCCATTACCTAGATCTTCTAGAAACCTGCCATTAACCACCACTTTTATCCATTGGAGTCTACTACTAACCTCCTTCTATTTTTTAGGGAGTGTGGGTTTGACCAATTCTCAACAGTATAGAATCTTATACATTCAAAAATCGTGGAGGATCTTATCATTCCTAACAGTCTTCATGTTATTTCTCGCATTAATCCTCCCTTCAACAAGGTTAGCTGAGTTTTACAGCATCTTGCCTAAGCATACCTAGCCGAATAGACTCTAGTGCCAAAGCTAGTCGATCCACTCCCACATAGTGACCTCATTCGACTAAGGTATAGTTGGCCCATACTCGGCCTGCTTTTCCCAAGTATCCATGTTGAATAATATTCTATTGGTTAGCTTAAGTCCTTTTCATTTTAATTTTTTAGGTGCTAATAATTGCCTTATGCATCCTTTGGTTGATAGCTAAGGAAGTTGATATGATGCACAATCAACTTCTACATTTAAGTTGCCAACAACTTTTTGATTAAACCTGCCCAAATGAGCTAACGAGTTAGCAAACTTATTATTAAGCTGAACCGAATTCAGAAGGAATTAGCTCAACTGCAATTGAAGATGGAGTTATTGAATAGTAAGGTTAATGCCATTGTGATTGTTGAGTGCCGCTCTATCACTAGTCAGTGTTCCTGGATAGAGAGATCAACTACTTGCTGCAATAAAAAGAAGCTCTTGACAGGGACTTTAGATTTGGAGAGGAAGGTTTGGTTGCCAACAAGAAGGCCTTGGACCAATCTTTGCCATCGCATGGAAGAAGTGCGCAAAGAGATAAATCCAACTTCGGCTAGTGCAGAACCATCTTAGTTAGCTAAAATAGGGACTTCAGCACAATTAGTACCAGAGGCAACCCCAGCTGAAGCTCCTTTGGCTGAACCTAAGTTAGTTGAGAATCCTGACATGATGATGGTTTGGCTGCCAAGGATTGATCACTTGATTTTTAGTCCTTTTTGGTATCAATAGCTAAGTGGCTGACTTGTAGCCACTGATTTTAGAATTTTTAGGTTTAGGACTCTTTGACCAGTTTTTGGTATTACATTTCCATGTTCTTAGGACTCTTTTAACATACCTTCCTATACGAAAGGGTAGTAATACTTTAAATATTTACCATTAATGCTTTTGTTTGCTTCTATGCCTTCCATATTGACTAATCTATATGCGCCTTACTAATGACTTTATTTATAATAAAGGGTCCTTCCCAGTTTGGTGACCATTTCCTATACTTAAGATCCTTTATCCTAATAAGCAAATGGTTTTCCAAACCAAGTCACCTTCAACGAAGGCTTTGGCTTGACATGCTTGTTATACACCCTTTCTACCCTTTGCTTGTTTAGCCAAATGTTATCTAGCGCCATTAGTCGGCCTTTATTAATCAAATCTAATTCGGCTAGCATAGCTTGCTGATATTGATCAATATTTAATGAATGCTGCCTCGCCACTCTTAATGATTGAACATTAATATCTAATGGCAAGACAACATCCTAACCATAGGTTGGCCGAAACAAAGCAAGTCCAGTAGCCTTAAACTTAGTATTTCGGCAAGCCTATAACACTTCATGCAAGGTTTCATACCATCTTTTTGGCTTTCCTCAATATTCTTCTTGATCATATCATTAGGATCTTGTTGGTGGCCTCAGCTTGTCCATTCGCTTGGGCATAGCATGGTGTCGAATGGATTAGTTTAATGTTATATTACTATGCGAAGGTTATACCACCTTATCCCCTGTGAACATGGCTCCTTGGTCTGTAGTGATCAACTTGAATATGTCAAATCTATATATAATTTGGTGTTGAATAAACTAAATAATGTCTTATTGGGTAACATTCACCATGGGTCGAGCCTCTACCCATTTGGTGAAATAGTTAGTTGCCATTATGATGACGACATGTTACTTTGAGAATAGCAGGTATATTTTCCCTATTAGATCCATAGCCCATCCTCTAAAAGGCCATGGCTTGACGATAAAGTGCATCTCTTCAGTTGACAACCCTTTGAATAGGATCATGCCCTTGGCACTCTTCACAACCCTTAGCATATTGAAAGCAATCAACAGTAATAGTTAGTCAATAGTATCTGTGTCTATGATTAGCCACCTCATTACCGAGCATGATTTGTATGACCCACAAATGCCTTCGTGGACTTCGCCCATTATTTTAAGGAGAAATCCGTTCACACTTCTTATGTACAATTTGTCATCTATCAGCACGTATTTTAGTGCTTTTTGTTTGAGCGTGAAGTCCACGTCAACCGAGGGATTCTACAAACAGCTGACTAGTTCTTTCTGCTAGTCATCCATTTGAGCCACTTTGACTGATAAGATTTGTTCAATTGATAGTCATCAAATTTGGCTACCAGCTTTTTGTAATCTAGAGGCTTGTTGGGCTAAATCGTTTACGTCCTTATTGTTTGTCCTAGGCACGTTCATTACTGCTACGTTGGCAAACTATTGTAACAAACTATTCACTGTTTCATAACTTTTACATAAGCAAAATCATTAATAAGTTTTCGTTAAAAGAAACATCTTAAAATAATAGTTGTTTGTAATCATAAAAAAAGGGTAGATTGTTAGGACAAAGGACGAATCATAGCCCTTAATTTGTTTTGATTATACTAGATAAACTATATGCATTTTTAATTGATCAAACTCATGTTTTGAAAAGAAAACAATACAACATTTAATTAGAAACAGACAAAAACCTTGTGTCTGATCATCAGACGATGTCTTGCATGCCTTCATGTTTATTTTGAATCGTTTTTGTAGAAGTCTGAAACCTTTCAGGAATTCTTGCTCTTATTCTATTGAAAAAGAAAGAAAAGGATGTCAACGTACCTACTCTTTGAAAAGTTGAGCTAATTGCCAAAAGAAAGCACAAAAGTGTACGTGTTAGTAAGAAAAACTAGATCATGCTCACTGTCGTAAGATATGCTACAAGAAAAGAAAGACAAGTGGACTATTTTATCTTATTAGAGTAACTAGTTGGTGAAAGGCATTTAATGTTGCATTTAATATCTCAACAGACACTTTCTTCACAAAGCCTAATAGATGAATGAAGCTCCAAAAGATCCTTTAACATATACTTTTTGGGAGCTTTGTAAAAAGTTGTGAAGATGCATGCAAGGAGGAAAGTTTGAACCATTGCATTTCTGAGCGTGCCTTTCGCTTCTTAAGTTTTCTTGCTCTTAAACAACTTAAAATTCTTCCTGTACTAAGTGTTAGACTAGAACTTCATTGTGTTCATCTGTTTGATAAGACGAAGCTTAGTTAGTGATTTTTTCCTTTAACCATTTCTAAGTGAAGTTGGTGGAAGTCAGAATTGGCTTTAATTCAAAGAATACTTAAGGACTTTTTTTGGAGAGACAAGTGAAAGACTACTTGGGTTGAGGTTGAAGAGGCTTTTTAAAAGGAATACTTATAACTTGTTATAAGTTATAGTGGGACTTGGTAGTATACCAAGAACTAGATATAGTCTCTGGGGTGAGACGAACTGGTATGAAAACTGTGTTTTATCTCTCTCCTTTCTCTAACATGTTTATATTTGTGTTTGAAAAGTATTTAGAAATCCAACCTAAACGTTTACAAAAAGTTTTTGACTAAAATTCCATTTGTGAACTTGTTTATATATTGTCTTATTAACAGATAAATACAAGTTTTGAGAAAAGATTTGCGAAAAAGTTTTTAAACACAATTCAACCCCTTTCTTGTGTTTTCCTAAGATTTACAATCGTCTATTGCACACCCTCTTTCTTCTACTTTGTCCTACCATATCCTATCACCTTATCATCTTAAATATACTTTATCCTAAACCACTAAAACAGAACTTGGTTACACATAGAGGCCAACAAGCATCAGTTGGCTTACAATCTGAATTAGATGCACTAATGGCCAATGGTACTTGGAGTTACATTGATCCACCTCATATTGTTAAACCCATTAGAAGCAAATGGCTCTACAAAATCAAATGTCTTGCTGGTGGATCAATTAAGTGATATAAAGCTCGTTTGGTGGCAAAGGGCTACAATCAAGTGGAAGGATTAAACTTCTTGGACACTTTTTCTTCATGGCAAAGTTGCCTACTTTGCAACTTTTGTTGGCTGTAGCTTCTATTAATCATTGGCATTGTCACCAATTAGATGGGAATAATGTGTTCCTCCATGGTGACCTACATGAACCTGTTTGCATGCAAGTCCTATAAGGCATCACTCCACCTTTTCCAGGCCACGTTTGCAAATTATATAAGAGTTTATATGGCTTGAAACAAGTAAGCTGAAAAAGGTTTGAAAAGCTTACTTCCGTTCTTCTTCTTTATGGTTTTGTCCAAGCACATGCTAATGACAGCCTTTTTCACAAAAACCACTGCTTCCTCATTCATGACTTTGCTTGTTTACGTGGATGATGTTATCTTAGCTAGTCCTTCTTTGGATGAATTTCAATACATCAAGTCTTTGCTTCACTCTGCTTTTAAGATTAAGGACCTCAGGCAATTAAAAATTTTCCTTGGATTGGAAGTGGCCTATTCTTCTAAGGGTATCTCTTTATGCTAGCAAAAATATTGTATTGAATTGCTCTCCGATGCTGGTCTAACTAGATACAAGCATGACTTTACTCCAATTGATCTTGCCCATAAGCTTTATAAACATGATGGTCGTCTACTCACAAATGTAGCCTCTTATAGATGGTTAGTGGTTGTCTTTTATATCTTACAACAACACACCTAACACTACCTATGCTATTCAATAGCTAAGTCAATTCATTAGTGCACCTACTGAGCTCCACTATTTTGCTGCTCTACTTGTCCTGCATTACCTTAACCATTCCTATGGGCGAGGTTTGTTCTTTTTTCTTAGTTTTTGCCATGTGTGATGCTAATTAGGGAGGTTGTCTTGATTATCGACACTCTGTTATAGGGTATTGCTTCTTCCTTAGGTCTTTTCTTGTTGCTTGGAGGTCCAGAAGTAAGATATTGTCTCCTGCTCTTCTTTTGAAGTGGAATATTGTGCCTTTGTAGTAGCCACACGTGAGCTTTAATGGCTTCACTTTTTGATGAATGATCTTGGGCAATTTCTTTCTCGACCCTCTATTTTATATTGCGACAACCAAAGTGCCATTCATATTGCTTCTAATCCAGTCTTCCAAGAATACCACATTTAGACATTGATTGCCATGTGGTGTGCGAGAAGCTTCACTCCAATTTGATGAAACTCTTTTCTACCTTCCAACTTGAGGAGAGTGTTGATACATGTGAAGGATGACGTGTGTGATTTGCATGAAGAGGCTGAGGTGCCACCCAATTAATTATTTTTCCTTTTTCCTTTGTTCATTATTCCTAAATAGCAGAAGTTAGTTGTGGGAATTTCACTAGTATATAAAGAATATGTTAGCTTTTTGTTCATTGATCCTCCATCTTCTTGTTTGTTCATTGTTATTAATGCTCATAGCAACATCTACAATTGGAGATGTAAAATGAACACAGATAGGTATAACCAATAAAATAAAAAATTGCCTCAATTGTTTTATAGAGAATGTTTTTTTTTAAGGCTTCTATAGAGAATGTTGATATCATTTCTTTTAGATATTTTTTTCTCCTTTCTACAACTAAAAGGCTACTTTTAAAGCCCAGAAGACGCTTATGAATGAAAAGCAACCAAACATAGTGTTTGCTAGAACAAAGACCTATGAGTTGATGATGTTGATATTCTTACTGTAACTGTTCTTGGTTTACAATGGTAAATGTTCAATCTCTCTTTCTTCACTTTCTTCAATCGTAACTGCTCATTGTTCGCCACCACCACCAGCTTTCGACTTGCCATGCTAGGATCAAAAAAAGAGGAAGCCATTGATTGAACCAAACCCTAACCCTAACACTAGAGAGAGAAAATGAGTTAGAAAGACAGAGTATGAGTGGTGATTTCATTCAAAAAGGAATAATGCAGTGAGGCGAGTAATGCAGTAGCAGAGGAAGGATGTCATAGGTGGTGGAGGGGGATGAAGACGATGGCCATTAAGGAGGATCGAGATAGTGGTAAAGGAGGAGGGGGAGCGAAAGAGGAATGGGATTTATGGAGATTGAGGAGATGGAAGGGCATGTTGAAGCAAAGTGTTGACATGAACCTTCAAACCTACCACATATTTATTTATTTAATTAAATAGATTTGTTAGCTACAAATTTTTCTACCAAATTTTAAAAAAGTATTTAAAGATTAGTAAAAAATTTGCTGCCTATTTTCTTTCACAATTTAAAAAAATATTTAAAATTCATAAATAAATTGGTTGGAAAATTTGCAGAAAATTATATGCAATTTTTTTTGTGAATTTTAAAGAAAAAAATTAAAATTTTCCTACAAATTTAAATTGGCAAAATTTTGTAGAAAATAAAAAATTTCTTGCAAACTTTCATCCATAAAAAAAAAATAAAAATATAAAAGATAAATATGTAGTAAAATTTGCAAAATTTCCTACAGAAAACTTTTGCAAGAAAATCAACAGGAAATTCATAAATTTCTACTAGTAGTCATTGTTAATTTTAATTTTGTAGATATAAAGAGGATAATTGGAAGGAAATATAAAGATCCTATTATTCAAGATCATTGCTAGTACTTATCACATACCTATTATTGTTGTTGAGTACAAGGGTGAGGAAAAACATTTGCTAAAGAGGAAATCTCATTTATTATCCTCTCAAAGATATGAGAGATTGAAGAGACATTTTTTAAGTCACATGTTTAGAATGCAGCATTATGTAGCATGAGGCTAGTCAGAAGTGTGTAACTAAGCTATAATTAGCTTAAACTAGAGAGTACATTGGTGTATATATATTGTATATATATGTATAAAGAGTGATGATATGTGAATACCTTTACATATTATACACTCCATCAATATTTATTATTTCTCTCTATCATTCTCTTCCTATCAAATCATATCACCTATTATATATGCACTTATCTCTCTTATCTCTCTTTCCCTTTTTAGGTATTAACTAGAGATCAGTGTCTACCAATCTTTTTTTCATGTGTAAATCATATAAAATTGTTGTTTGTCTTGTCAAACATATTGTCGGTATATTTGTGTATGTTTAGTAAAGTTCCTCCTTGAAAACTCATTCTTCTTTCAATCTCAATTATTGTTGTATTCTCTATGACTTATGTTTTACTTTTGTTTTCTTATTCTGTTTTTTCTTAGGAATCATTTATTGCATAAAATTTTTTTGATCCCTCAAAATATTATGAATTGTTGGTTTTAATCATTGTAAAAGATGAAGATCAAAATTTGGCCATTATAATGCATATTTGGAAACACTTTTAAAGTCAACTTGACATGAATTTTCAATAGCGACAAATTTTAGCTTCTACATCAATCTAACATTTTGATGTGAAATTAAAGGATAGGTGTGTCCAAAATGCCTCCCAAACATGCTAGTAAAGGGCAAATGTTTGGTTAATGGTGCAATAAGAAAAAGCGCAGAAGAAGGGGGGGTTGAATTGTGCGTTCAAAAACTTTTTCGAAATAAGTAGATCAGTTTGACAAACGTTTTCAAGCGTAGGGATAGAGAGAAGAGAACACAAAAAGTTTTATACTGGTTCACTCAACCTGAGCTACGTCCAGTCCCTTCACCTAGAAGGTATTCACTAACCAACCTTCGGTTACAAGTATTGTTCACGCCCTCTTCAGGCTTTACAATGTAATCACCCTAGATTGCTTAACCCAAGTATTCTTTTACACCAAGCCTCTCCAGGCTTTCACAACATAACAAGTGTTTATACAAAAGATATGAACTCACGTAGTGAGGATTTGAAAGATTAAGCTCAAGATCGCTTTGAAAATCTTTTACAAGATTTTTGCTATTGTCCACTGGACGCTTCTATCAGAGTATTACAAATGTCTTTTTGTTCTTGTCCTTTTTCTATGTCTTTTTATTTTTCACAGTCTATCTATTTTCACTACTTTGCTTCTTTGTTGGTGTATGTATATATAATCTTTAGGAAAAAGATCCGTTGTAGAAGACTTTGACTTCGTTATGCAATGAGAAGCGTGCAAACTATCCTTTCAAAGAGGTCAGGCACGGTAGCTTTTAGTCTTGCATTAAAATGGAAGGTGCAGGACTGCGTCGGCGGTCTGCTTTTCTGAACATTATTCATTTGTCTCGACAGCTTGATAAGTTGACTTGCTTTATCTATTATGCTGCGCTTTTGCACTGGAATGGTGTTGATGCTATTTAATGCTTCAAACAAATTTGAACGTTAGTTCACAGAAGTAGTAATATGTCAGTTTCGAGGAAGATTAGCATAAATCAAATTGACATTCAAAATAAAAACTTAGCTGTTTGAATATATGATCTTGGAGGCTTGTATGAGTTTATTCATTGGATGGTTGCCTTTAGTTTGTTCAACTAGACGGTCCTCTTTGGCGAGTCTTTTGGATGGTCTTCTTAGCTGTGATAGGGTTAGTCTATATGCGTAAACTTGAACATTAATAAGCTTGTTATCTTCAAAACATTGAGGGTTTAGACGCTTCTACGTCTTTGGTTTCAACAATCTCCCCCTTTTTGATGATGACAAACCTTATTAATTTTTAAGTTTTTGCTAGAAAATAAAGAAGCGCATAAAGGAGTTTTCGAAAGACTTACTATGCTCCCCCTGAGTCGGATATTCCAAGTTTTGTATACTTGAGACATAAGATATCAGCTTAAATCCATATCGAATAACATACCAAGTATCAACCATATTATATATAACAGATATAGGATTTAATATAAGCATAGCAATACTCGAAGTAAATAGATCAACTATGTATTTTATTTAGTTGTACAGAGCATAAATTTGACAAGAACATATGCAAAAAAAAGCGACAAAGGAAAAAAAATACATAAAACAAAATGCTTTCTCCCCCTTTGTCAACAGCAAAAAAAGACAAAAGGAAAAAGGGAGTCGTCATCTTAGTCACTGTGCTGGCGGCGGAGAAGGTCAAGAAGGATGTAGGAAGGTTTGTTGGTTTTGGAGAATTTGGTGGAGTGAAGATAGGTTGAAGTTGGGTGGCAACGTATTGTTGAATGGCGGGGTCCATATAGGGGATGGGTGAAGGGGCGGAAGTAGAGATAGGAAGGCTGGCAGAGGTTTGGGAGCCAAGAGTAGGTAGTGGCAGTGGTGGAGGTGTAGGTGATGGTGGTTGAGAAGGTAGAAGAACTTCAGAAGGGGGAAGAGGTACTTCTAGAAACTTTAGGTTTTGTACAACAAGTTGGTA
This sequence comes from Spatholobus suberectus, assembly GCA_004329165.1. NCBI lineage: Eukaryota > Viridiplantae > Streptophyta > Magnoliopsida > Fabales > Fabaceae > Spatholobus > Spatholobus suberectus. The sequence goes on along the minus strand of CM014731.1, from coordinate 40,613,266 downwards.
AGGACGAGGAGTGGTCCAAGGGTAGGGCGGTTGGAAGTTGTTGGTGTGAGTAAGGGTAGCAATCATAGTGTATAGGATAGAAGTTTCTGTACCAAGGAGTGGACGCTCATCTGGTGGACAAACACAGGCAATTGAAGTGTCCGAAAAGTGAGAGACACGAGTTGGACGCTATGTGAATTCACAGTTCATTACAGTTGGGATATCGGCCTTGTTGTCTATTGAAATGCCACTACTGGACGCTTCTTGTTCGCATAGGAACATATATTGATGCCAGAAGCGTTTAGCATCAGTCTCGTCCATGTTTGTATGAAGACGTTGAGCTAGAAACCATTCATGGGAATGGGTTGGATGTTGTTGAAATACAGCTCGGGACGGTAAAGGCAAAGACGGTGCCTTAGTCAGAATTTTCTTCTTTTTGCGGTTTTCCTGTACGAATGGCAGTCTTGGGCAAACGCAGTGTGGTTGGATGTGGGTGGATGTGGAAGGTCGGATGTGTTGGGATGGGGAAATGAACAGCTAATACTTTAAGAACGCTGAACCTTTGAGAGTGTTGCAGAACATATGCTCAAAGGCAGATGAAAAGAATCCATCTTCTTCTAGATCTATAGGCCGAAGCTTTAAATCTGTAGGCTGTAGATGAATGATCCGCTCGTCCTCTGGTCTTCTTTGTTGTAGAGCTTTCTCGGTGTCTTCGATTGGAGGTACTCTATGTTGAAGTACTCCAGGAGGATTAGCATTTAGGCTCCAAGCTCGTACAACTCTAGGATACCTCCATTTGATAAACTGCTTGAGCGGCAAGTGTTAAATGGCTCCAAGATGTAGTGCCAGATATTCTTTCGAGGGTTGATGGACATAGTCGTCTATGTACTTCTCTATATCGATTGAAGAGTAGTCAAAACCGAAGTCTGGTTCGGGGAGCTTTAGACGCAGAATGATGGCATTATCATCCAGGAGGTTTTGAGAATTGCCTTCAACAAAAAGTAGAGGCCATGTTTGTTTGGTTTGCTCCAAGGGTTCTGAGGAAGGGATAGGGAAGGGAATGATGGTTGAGGAGGAAGGTGATTTAGTAGGTTTAATGGAGAGATAAGATTTTGAGATATCGGGGGTAGGGATAGTGTAGGTATAACCTTTATCACCAGGCAGCAACATTTCTGGTTCAGGTGTAGCTTGTGTTTCGGTTTGTGTTTGGATAAGAGGTTCAGACAGTTCAATGAGGATAGATTTAACAAAATCATTTACAGGTTCATCAGCAGCAGCAGGAGAGGAAAGCTTATGTTTCTTAGACTGTGCTTCGCTTGGCAAGGTGTCTGTTGGTCGTTTGGGTGAGGTAGATGGTTGTGGTTGTGGTTAAGCTGGAGGTTGTGGTTGAGCTGGAAGATCAACCATGGCAGCTTTTTGCTTCTTGACAAGCTTACCAATTGGTTCATCGTCCTTGTCATCAGCGACGTCAACCGTCTCTTAGAAGGGACTATAGTTGGTGCAAGAGAAGGAGCAGAGGTAGTGATAGGAGCAGCTGCAAGTGGAGCAGGCGGAGCTAAAGGTCGTTGGGTTTTGGACCTTGTAGCTTTGGTCGCTTGTGCCTTGGATGACCTCTTTTTGGTTGATGGTTTGGCAACAATTGGATTTTCAAACAGTACCTCATTGTCCATCGGTGCAGCATGCTGAACGATTGGCGCTACTGTTTGTAGAGGTACCATTTTAACAGTTTCTTCTTTGACATCCATTAATTTGGATGTGGTCTCCAAAGGCTTCAGCACAAACCCAACCTTCATTTGTGCAACATTGTTGTATCCAAACGGCAGTTGCATGAATCTATGGCCACCACCCAGAATCCGAATCTGGTTTTGCTCTCAAAGAGAAAGAGCAAAGAAAGCATGAAATACTTGCTGCTGCCAAAAGATTCTGTTAAGAAGAGCGGCATAGGTGATTTGGTCGCGCTCTCCACGTCCTTTCATGGTCCTGAAGATGTTGCTCAGGATAAGGTGCGGCAAGTTGAACTGTTGACTAGTGATCATGTGGAACAACGCAAATAGGTGTAGGAAAGTAACGCTGTCCTTAGATCCAGCCTTGTGAAGAATTCCCTTGTTCAAAAATTACTGGAATATTTTCCCTTCTTTTGTCAGTTTGCTGTACTCGACTGGGCCTAGTCCTTCGGGACCCATTAGTGCAGCATCAATTGTGTTATGTCCTCCAAAACTATCTTCCCAACCGTTGTTGATGCAGGACCCAGCCCGCTCACAGCCAATGGCTTGTGCAACAGAGCCTAGGTCCAGTGTGACCTTAACTCCTAAAGCAGTTCTAGTGATGTCCGTCTTTGAGAAAACGGCAGAGTTCCAGAACTATCGGATGAGTTCTGGATATATGATCTCATTCAAGTGGAAGTAGTTGAGAATTCCACATCTAAGAAAATTATCCTTTACATTCACCCCCATATCATCAAGAGCTTGGATATCAAAATGGCTTTCAATGAGAACAACAGCCTTGTCTAGGCTCTTACATGAACCACGACCTTTGCAGCAGGACCAGCCTTTTCGGTTGCCATATTTGAGAGCTTGAAAGATGGTTAAGGTTTTGAGAAGTTGAGGGATAGTTCAGGTGGATTTGAAAAGAGGTGAGTGTTTGGTTTAGGTTTTAGTGTATATGAAGAAACCGAAGAGTTTTGCTTTTGGCGGTTCTTTCACTTTCGAAGAGAGGTGATGTGTAATAAATGCTAGGTCAGGCGTTTACATTTCTCGAGGTTGGTTATACGGCGCATGAGTGACTTAGACAAAAAAAAAGCATTTATTTCAAATCATTTTCAGAGAAAACATGATTAAGTACGGATAAAGATTTTATGCATACATAAATGTAAGCAGTTATGGAATGCGAAAATCTATGCAAGTGGATGATGAAGTATTGGACGCTATAAAAACATTGGACGCTACAGGACCTTGGACGGTCAAGGCATGTTGGATAAAACTATTCATTTATAAATTCCATACCAAGAAGATCTCGAATATGGATGAGTTTATCTTCAGGAAGGGGTTTTGTAAATATATCTGCCAATTGATTTTCAGTGCTAATGAACTGAATATTGACAACTCCCTTCTGAACATAATCTCTTATAAAATGATGTTTTATTTCAATGTGCTTGCCCTAGAATGCAAGATAGGATTTTTTGACAGATTTATAGCAGCAGTGTTATCATAGAAGATAGGAATGTTACTCTTGTAGATACTGTAGTCTTCTAACTGATGCTTGATCCATAAAAGTTGTGAGCAACAGGACGCAACTGAGACATACTCTGCTTCCGCTGTGGATAGGGCAATCGTCCCTTGTCTTTTGCTCGTCCAAGAGACTAGATTCCCACCAACGAGGTGACATCTTCCACTGGTGCTTTTGCGTTCTACTCTGTTTCCCGCATAGTCAGCATCGCAAAATCCAACTAACCTATATTCTTTGTTTGACTTAAAGCATAAACCAAGATTAATGGTTCTTTTTAAGTATCTAAAGATTCTCTTAACTGCTGTTAGATGAGTTTCTCTAGGATCAGATTGAAAGCGAGCACATAGACATACACTGAACATAATGTCAGGTCTGGACGCTGTGAGATATAAAATGGATCCAATCATACCTCAGTATGTAGTTTGGTCTACCTTTTTAGAAGAGTCGTCCAAGCTGAGTATTGATGATGGATACATAGGTGTACTCATTTCCTTGGCATCGTCCATCTTATACTTCTTGAGAAGTTTGTTGACACATTTTGTTTGGTGTATGAATATGCCATTTGCAATTTGCTTTACTTGCAATCCCAGGAAGAATTTTAGTTCTCCCATCATACTTATCTCGAATTTTGTTGTCATAATCTTAGAAAAATCCTTGCATAAAGCGTCATTAGTAGCACCAAATATAATATTGTCTACATATATTTGTGCAATAATAAAATATGATTGACGTCTTTGCGAAAGAGAGTGGTGTCTACTTTTCCTCTAGTAAAATCATTTTCTAAAAGAAAGGAACTTAGCTTTTCATACCAAGCTCTTGGATCTTGTTTAAGTCCATACAAAGCCTTTTAAGTTTGAAAACATGTTTGGGAAAAGTATCACACTCAAAACCAGGAGGTTGTTTCACATAGACTTCTTCACTTATTATACCATTTAAGAATGCACTTTTTACATCCATTTGATAGAGCTTCATATTACTATGAGCAGCAAATGAAAGTAAGATGCGAATGACTTCTAATCTAGCTACTGGTGCAAAGGTTTCGGTAAAGTCTATACCTTCTTGTTGAGAGTAGCCTTGAGCTACAAGTCTCGCTTTATTTCTTACCACTTTGCCAACTTCGTCAAGCTTGTTGCGAAATACCCACTTTGTTCCAATGACAGACTTGTCCTTGGGTGCAGGAACTAGCATCCAGACATCATTCTTTTCAAATTGACTAAGTTCGTCCTTCATGGCGCTGATCCAGCCATCATCCAGGAGAGCTTCGTCCACTGTCTTTGGTTCCAGTTGAGAAATCAAAGTAGTTTGAGCTTGCTCCTTGAAGGTCGATCTTGTCCTAACATGATCTTGAACGTTTCCAAGAATTTGATTATCTGGATGATAGGTCTTCATTTGCCAAGAGCATCCAGTTGGTTCCTTTTCTTTTGCTTTTGAATCATCCATCTGATCTCTGGACGCTAAAGGTCTGGCATTGTCCAGCTTCCTATCTGCAAATGAATCATCTAGCTCTGATATTTCATTATCAGGCTTTTTGTCATTAAACTTAACGTAGATGGCTTTTTCAACTGTTAAGGTTCTAGAGTTGTAAACTCTATAAGCCTTGGATGTTTCAAAATAGCCTAACAGTATTCCATCATCACACTTTGAATCAAACTTACCAAGATTGCCCTTAGTGTTTAGAATGAAACATTGACATCCAAAAGGATGAAGATATGAAATGTTGGGCTTTCGTCCTTTCCACAATTCATAGGGAGTCTTTTTCAAAATGGGTCTTATATAAATTCTATTTTGTAAATAACATGCAGTGTTTACGGCTTCAGCCTAGAAGTGCTTAGGAGTTGAGTTATCATTTAGCATGGTTCTAGCCATTTCTTGCAATGACCTGTTCTTTCTCTCTACCACACCATTTTCTTGTGGTATTCGTGGTACAGAGAAGTTGTGGAGAATTCCGTTCTCCTCACAAAACCCTTAAAAACTTTCGTTTTCAAACTCCCCTCCGTGATCACTTCTAATTGAAGCTATACAAACACCTTTTTCATTTTGTATCCTTTTGCAAAAGATAGAAAAGATTTTATAAGACTAATCCTTGTGTTTTAAGAACATAACCCATGTCCATCTAGAGTAGTCGTCTACTACGACTAGTCCATATCATTTTCTGCTCAGGGAGGTTGTTCTAGTTGGACCAAACAAGTCAATATGTAATAGCTCAAGAGGTTTAGTTGTGAAAACAATATTTTTTGATTCAAAAGAGCTTTTTGCTTGTTTCCCTTTTGTCATGCATCATAGAGAACATCAGACTTGTAAGCAAGATTTGGAAGTCCTCTTACAAGGTTATGCTTATTTAGCTTTGAGATTAATCTCAAGCTTGCATGTCCAAGCTTCTTGTGCCAAGTCCATTGATTCTCTTTGATGGATACTAGACATGATACATTTTGATTTGTGAGGTCAACTAGATCAATTTTATAAAGACTGCTTTACCTTTTAGCAAAGAATAATATGGATCCATCTAGATTCTTGATAGTACATTTGTCTTTGTCAAAGGAGACATTGTGTCCACTGTCACATAATTGACTTATGCTTAGTAGATTATGTTTGAGACCTTCAACATGTAAAACATTTTCAATAGAAAGGAAGGAATGCTTACCGATTGTTCCTATACCTGTGATCTTTCCCTTCTGGTTTCCTCCAAAGGTGACCCACCCACCATTCTTGGGTTGTTGGCTTTGGAACATACACCTTTCTCCCGTCTTGTGTCATGAGCAACCACTGTCTAGGTACCATGACTGGGGTCTTCTTTAGGTTGTCAAGCAAATCTGCAACAGGTATTATCATAGACTTAGGTACCCAAATGGACTTAGGTCCTTTTTTGTTAGTTTTGAAGGCATTAAACGCCTTCTTTGTTGGACGATATCTACATTGTGTTGATTCATGCCCATTCTTTCCACATATTTTACAAAAGGTTATGTTTTTACCAGGTTTGTAGTTTTCTTCCTTAACACAACCACGTCCAGATTTGTCATAAGGACTTCTTCTATACGATAAGATTTTATCTAGATTCTCAGTTCCACTGACAAATTTAGATAGACTTTCTTTTAGATGAATAACTTCTTTTTGAAGTTCTAAGACTTCATGAGAAGATGTCTCTTTGAAATGTTCTTTGTTTTCAAAGACTCATTTTCTTTTAAAACCTTTTTATGCTCTTTGTTGAGCAAATTAAATTCTTTTGTTATTTTTGAAAATTTCTTTTTTAGTTCTCTATATCCTACTGAAAGAGTTGAGGAGTTAGCAAGCAAGTCATTATAGGCTTCTTGCAAAGAGATTAAGTTGTCAAAGTTTACCTCTTCGTCTTGCTCATTGTCTGAGCTATCAGAGCTGGTTCCTGCCATGAGACACAGGTTGGTCTCTTTCTCTCTTTCTTCATCTAATGAAGATAGGTCCATGTCTTCCTAAGTAGCCATGAGACCCTTTTTCTTGAAGAATGTCTTCTTTTTGTCCTTCTGTAGACTGGGACATTCAGCTCTGAAATGTCCAGGCTTCTTACATTTATAGCATACTGAAGGACTCTTTTCTTTTGGAGTCTTGTTAAACTTCTTTGTGAAGTTTTTGGGTCTTGATCCTCCTTTTTTCCTCCACATAGCCTGTATTTTCCTTGAGATGAAGGATATCTCATCCTCATCAGAGTTGTCCTTCTCAGATTCTTCCTCGGAGGATTCTTCCATGTTTAGTGCTTTGGACGATGATCCTCTGGATGGACACTGGACGCTTAGAGCGATGGACTTCTTCTTCTGTCCTTCGTCTTGCTTCAGCTCCAGTTCGTGGACTTTAAGAGTTTCAAGTAACTCTTCTATTGAGAGTGCTGTTAGATCCTTGGAAGCTTTTAAGGCTGTAACTTGCGGTCTCCATTGCCTAGGCAAACTTCTTAAGATTTTGTTAATGTGATCATAATTATCATAGGTTTTGCCTAAGGACCTCAGGTTGTTTATTATGGTTTAAAATCTACCAAACATAAGTTTGATAGTTTCATTTTCTTCCATAGTAAAGAGTTCATATTGTCTTACAAGTAAGCTCAATTTGGACCTCTTTACTTATGAGGTGCCCTCGTAGGCAAGAACGAGGGTGTCCCACATTTTCTTAGCACTTTTTAGACTGTGTACCTTTTCATATTCAGATTCAAATAAGGCACACATCATAGCATTTCTAGCCTTTGAGTTTAGAAGATACCTCTGTTTGTGAGATTCTGTCCATTGACTTCTTGGGAGCTCTACTCCATCATGGTCAAGGGGCAGGTAGTCGCCAATTTCTACTACATCCCATATGTCTATGTGACATGCATCAAAGAATGCTATTATTCTTTGCTTCCAGTAATCGTAGTTCTGACCTTTGAAAAGAGGTGGTCTGTTAACAGCTTGTCCTTCGTTTTCCATGAGTGGTCAGAATCGTTTTTACCCCTACAGTGTTAGATGCTTAACCCCAAGAGGCCGAGCTCTGATACCAATTAAAATAAGAAAAAGCGTACAAAAAGGGGGGGGGGGGTTGAATTGTGCATTTAAAAAATTTTCGAAACAAGTAGATCAGTTTGAAAAACGTTTTCAAGCGTAGGGATAGAGAGAAGAGAACACAGAAAGTTTTATACTAGTTCACTCAACTTGAGCTACGTCCAGTCCCTTCACCCAGAAGGTATTCACTAACCAACCTTAGGTTACGAGTATTGTTCACGGCTTCTTCAGGCTTTACAACGCAATCACCCTAGATTGCTTAACCCAAGTATTCTTTTACACTAAGCCTTTCCAGGCTTTCATAACACAACAAGTGTTTATACAAAAGATATCAACTCACGTAGTGAGAATTTGAAAGATTAAGCTCAAGATCACTTTGAAAATCTTTTACAAGATTTTTGCTATCGTCCACTGGATGCTTCTATCAGAGTATTACAACTGTCTTTTTGTTCTTGTCCTTTTTCTATGTCTTTTCTTTTTCATAGTCTTTCTATTTTCGTTACTTTGCTTCTTTGTTGGTGCATGTATATATAGTCTTCAGGGAAAAGATCCGTTGTATAAGACTTTGACTTCGTTATGTAATGAGAAGCGTGCAAACTATCCTTTCAGAGAGGTCAGGCACAGTAGCTTTTAGTCTTGCACTAAAATGGAAGGTGCAGGACTGCGCTGGCGGTCTGCTTTTATGAACATTCTTCATTTGTCTCGGCAGCTTGATAAGTTGACTTGCTTTATCTATTCTGCTGCGCTTTTGCACTGGAATGATGTTGATGCTATTTAATGCTTCAAACAAATTTGGACGTTAGTTCACAAAAGTAGTAATATGTTAGTTTCGAGGAAGATTAGCATAAATCAAATTGACGTTCAAAATAAAAACTTAGCCGTTTGAATATATGATCTTGGAGGCTTGTATGAGTTTATTCATTAGACGGTCGCCTTCAGTTTGTTTAACTGGATGGTCCTCTTTGGCGAGTCTTCTAGACAGTCTTTAACACGTCAACTGGACGGTCTTTAACACGTCTGCTGGATAGTCTTTAATACGTCTGCTGGACAATCTTTAACACGTCTACTGGACGGTCCTTTTTGGCGAGTCTTCTGGACGGTCTTCTTAGCTGTGACAGGGTTAGTCTATACGCACAAACTTGAACATTAATAAGCTTGTTATTTTCAAAACATTGAGGGTTTAGATGCTTCTACGTCTTTGGTTCCAACAAATGCGACTTGCAGGAAGAAACATGTGTGTGTGAGGATTATAATGGGCAAGGTCAATAATGGTTGGACTAATGAGGATTATTATTAATAAAATTGTGGAAGTTTTTTTGTACGCTTCAACTTTAGCTTCTTTATGTATAATGCTTGTAATATCCCGCTAAAATAAGGGGCCTTAATTAAAAGAAATAAGATTAGCAAATAAAAGAATCCCAATAGTTGAAAAGGCCATTAGGCCCCAGCCCAACAAAAGGGTTAGGGTAAACTGACCCTAATCTTAACACTGCACTCACTCACCACATCTATTATGGCAGATTAGGAAAGGAAGAGAGAATGAGACGGGAAACTTAGGAAGGGAAAAGAGAAGGAAGGTCGGAGAACTTAGGACTATTACAAAGAAGTGTTGACCTTCTCCAAGTGAGTGTATCCCCTTGCTTATTTCCCCTTCCCTATAATTGTATTGTTGCTCGTATGCATTCCTTTGTATGTTTTCCTTTTTCCTCATGTATGTTTGTCTTATATCCTTTGTGTGTGTTGTATAAACATGCCATTATAGGGTTCAATTAGAGTTTTGGTGCAAACAAATTGTTATAGTATAAGTGAGGATCTGGGATATGTCGTTGTATGATTGGGATGCCATTCTTGTTTATCTTCTATGTGTTTATTGCTTGTATGATTGGGATGCTATGTTAGGGTTGTCTTGAATTACTATTGAGCATGCCCATTATTATGCTGAGCATGCCTGTGCTTATGTTGAGTGTGTCCATGCTTATGTTGAGTATACCTATGCTTAGGTTAAGCGTGCCCATCCTTATGTTGAGTGTGCCCATGCTTATGTTGAGCATGCCTATACTTATGCTGAGAGTTCCTATGCTCATATGGTTGTAATTGGGATGATAAGCATGTTCGTGCTTCACTAGGCATGGCTGTGCACTTCTCTGTTTTAGATTTTTTCATAACGTGAAGCATGGCCATGCACAAGGGAAGCATGGTTGTGCATAAGGGAAGCATGGTCGTGCTTAGTTTTGCGAGTTATGTGAACGACAAGAAGCATGGCCTTGGATACAGGAAGCACAACTATGCATCAAATTCGGATTAGTGCCTCAGAAGGAAGCTCAGCTTTGCTTAGTTTAGCACACTTGTGCACAGTCCCTAGAGTTTGAATTAGGCTTAGGTGTCTTCATAAAAATTGTAGCCCTAGATGTTAGCTAACTAATGGCTTTAGAATCACCTAAAAATAATGTCTATAACTCAGGATATGATTAAATTAGTGAGCAAAGGTCAAACTATTAGATTAGGTAATAGTTTCATGTTCTTTATAAGTTTCGACATAGTAGATGATCAAATCAGATTTTGAGATCAACATAGAAGTTGTAGATAATCTTCTTAGCTTTCAAATGAGATAAAGATCAACTTGATAAGGTTAGTATAACTCGAGATATTATGTTTGTACTCCGCAAAGGTCATAGAAGCATAAGTGGTAAAATATATGCCTAAAAGATGAATGTGTATGTTTATGTGCTACCTTCATTGTATGATTTCTTGATTCTCATATGAATCAACACAAGTGATATGTACACTTGTAAATGAATGTTGAAAGGGTCTCCTTTGGCAAGGGAAGGGTAGAAATCTCTTCGGTCTCCAAAGGATGGCCAAAAGCCAAATGTTAAGAAAGAATGTTTAAGATGTAACATCCTCTTTGACAAGGGAAAGATATTCGTCTCCTTCGGTCCTTAAAGTAGTATTTTTTTAATTTCACCTATATAGTGTAAGTTGACTTTTAAAGTCAACTTTAGTTTTATGGAGCTAATTTTTGGTTGTGAAAATTGCCAGAAAATTTTGTTGCATTTTTAAACCGTCAAAAAGTGTAATAGTAAAGCAAGCAAACTTTTAGAAAGTTGAATTATATCGTACAAGTAAATTTATTTTAAAAATACTACAATAATAATTTTAAAAGTAAAATATACCATTTTAATAAAAAAGCCGTGATTAATATTTCAAATTGATATTCTTATATGTGATGTGATGTACATTTGTATGCCAATTATTATCGTCTGCATGATGTCGTGGGTTAAGTTCTTACTTGAGCCTTTTTATTCCTTTTTGGTACTTAGAGTGGGTGAAGATTTGGGGTCATGAACCAATGTTTGAAATTTTTTTACCAAATATAAGGATTAAATTTTTATCACCTAAAAGGGCTTTGTTAAGCATTCCAGCTATCTAGCTCCCATTTTGGCTAAGAAGAACAAATTATACCTATTAGGAAATCAGGTGTTAAATGCTAAGCAATTGTAGGAATTGAACATTAGTGGTTACAAACTGTATACACAGTGTGCTTGAGCTTAACCAATTTCTTGGTTGAACTAAAGATAGCCAAAGGAATTATCTTACTCATAATTTGGAGTTTGTTGTAGTTGTGTTTGTGTTGAAGATCTAGAAATACTATTTATATGGAGCAATGTTTGACACAAGATATTGAAGTATTTGTTAGATCAAAAGAAGCTAAATGTAACACTCATCACATTGATTATAACCCATATTAATTTAATAGCTAAATTAATTGTTAAGTTAAGTTAATGAAAATATGAGTAAATGTTTTTGATTTGTATAATAAAAAAAATTCCAAACTTAAAAGAATTTGGAAATGATAGTAAAAGATAGAAGATATATATATATATATATATATATTTTATCTTCTATCTTTTATATATATATATATATATAATATGATTTTGTAGTACATGTCAGTCATAAAAGAAAGATACCTAAAATACAAGGAGATCAAAAGTACATCAAAAGATAGACACTACCTAACCCAAAATATACATCAAAAAGGTCCTATACAGAACAATGTTAGTCTACATTATCTCTTATACAAAAAGAGGAATACTATAAAACTAGATCTACAAATCCTTATTCGTAGAAGTATTTCTGACTTGTCTTTAATAGCGTCATATGCCTGTCCATTGGGTACCTCGTGAGGTGACCCAAGTCCTAAAGAAGAAGATGATGGAGAGGTGCACCACCCATTGGCCATTCCCACTTTGTATTCAACCATAAGGGAGTTAATGGGAGATTCAGCAAGAACCACCTCCAAGGGTGATCCATCATCCTCTGCTGGTGTTGGAGTTGGTTTGTTAGCGATCGGTGTCAATAGCTTTGGTAACAGTGGGTAAGCATTCACATAAGGTAAGGTAAAGGGAATATCAGGGTCCTCTGGTGGTGGTGGTAGTGCAGGAAGAGCATAAACAAAGTTTGGCGGTGGAGTCATCGCTAAGGAAATAGGTATTGCGTAGGTCATCAAGGGTATTGGGACCCTATGGTTGGGAGATAAGAAGGTAACAGATATAGAATCGAGATATGTAAGAATATCTGTATCTTTGTGATACTCCCAAGTCCTTCCGTCTTGATATTCTATATATAGATTAAATGTGATTAGCACGGCCATCTTCAATAACCGCAATCAACCATACATGGAAGAAAATCAATGGAGTGAGGTGATTTGTCCTAAAATCATTTTCATATGTATGGCAAGAATTCTACTATAAAATGTAGATAAAACACAAATAACAATAGAAAGGAACCAAAGGTTTATTTTAAGTTATCCTATGCTAACCTTGTCTTAGTATGGATCCATACTTCCCATTAGTGGGTAATAGTTCTTAACAGAATCGAAAAGTGACTAGGAGTACATATACTTGTTCTCATTATCACATGATACAGTCCTCATCATCATTGAGGAGCAAAATTACAGTTCAAGACTTCCACTTTTCATATAAAGGTATACTTCTTCACTAATCCTGGAATACTGAGTAGTTGTTGGGGTTATCAAGTTTGGTCAGGTGAATATCCCTACTTAAGGGTGCTATCTTGGCCATTGGGACCTTCACCACTCGATACCTCACCCCCAAGACCTCTGCAAGTGGGTCCCTACCTTTCACTCCTCAGCATACCAAATTGTGACTTCCCTAGCATGGTATCATGTCACTGCATGTCTCTTGCTTTACATTATTTATTAACTTATCAATTTCTAACTTCTCAAGCAAAGGTTTCCCTAGCCTTATTTAATTTGAGCACTAGTACAATCATTTCCAACATCTTTACCTTATGTTGTAGAAATTAAATCCATATCATTTCTATATATGACTAAATAACATACTTGTAAATAATTGCAAAAATAAAAAATTTAACAATTCATAAATTATACAAATAAAGAAAATAATTGTAACTCTAGAAATTAAATATGTAATTAGATTTTTAGACTTTCTACTTTTAATCATTATTTCAATAAGGTTAAAGGCATAAAATCTGTGTTCTAATTTAAAAATTTACTAACTTAAGTTTAGATTATTTCTAAATAATCATAGTCTAAATTTTTATTTTTAGAATACAATTTGCAAAATAAATTTTGTAAAATTTACTATTTTATTTTTAATTAGGCCGTGAGCCTATTATAAAAAATTTCGTAATTTAATTTGGGCTTTACATCATCACCTAATTTACTGATTAAAATTTTATCATTTTTTTGTTACTGAAATTTTTTTGTGAGCCTAGATAGTGAGGATAATCTTAACTAAAATTTCTTCTACTATTATTACTACACTTTTCTAGTTTATTAGCATACTTAAAATTTTATCCAAATTTTAGTAGCATGATAACTTAGTTATCACATTTTAATTAACTAAATTTTGACAATATAGCAATTTTGTAATTACATTTTAATCACCAAAATTTTAGCAACATAACAACTTAGTAATCACATTTTAATTATCTAAATTTTAGCAACATAACAACTTAGTAAATGTCAATATTTCATATCAAAGGTCAAAACAATATAAAGAGAATAATAAACAAACTTATGCATTAAAAGGTTTAGGGAAAAACCTTTCCTACCAACATGTAAAATGACTATAATTTAGAACTAACCCTACTCTCTCCATTACCTCTTTAAGTGGCTCAAATGAGGAGAAAAGATGATGGTGATGTTGGTTCCAAGCTCCTAGGAAGAGAAGTTTGCTAGATGATAGAAAACTAGTAAAATTTTGGCATAATAATGGAATTAAAAAAACTTTATGGTGGGGAACTTGCTTGTGTGAGATTTAGCCAACAAGAGGAGGAAGAGGATGGGTGAAAATCTATCCCAAATGTGGGCTATTTATAGAAGAAAAATAAGATTCAGTGTCTATATAATTACATCAAGTGATGTAATAAAATCATTTTGATTTTCTTTTTAATTATTTAGAGGGACACACATACAAAATAGGATGGTGAGTTACCTAGACTAAGGTTGGACGTGTGGCATGTTAGGTGTCCCTAAATTTTAGTGTTTATTTTCTCTTCAGTTGGATCGACTAGAATTGATAAAATTACCTAAACTTGGGTAAATTAGCTTTTAACATTAAATTAATGACTTTTGGTGTGAAACTTGACATATACATTATTTTCCATTAAAAATTAATTTCTAACAATTAAATTTAATTTTTATTTATTTATTTATATACTTTTGAGTTTAAAATTCATATTAAATCTATTTTAATTTAATAAATATCAATTTTTTAAAAATTCTAAGATTAAATATTTTACCTAAAAAGGAGCTAAGATTATTATTTTTACCATTTTTAGATGTCAAACTAATACTAACTTGGCTTAATAAACACTAGGGGCATTTTGGTCATTTTATATAGGAATCTTAGAAAGCTTTCAAAATTATATTTTAATATATATAATATGATTCCAGGCTCAAATTGATATTTTACTATCAATTGAATCTTTTTCTCATGTCAGTCCTTAATGTTGAGAAATAAGGACAAAATCATCATTTTCTCATTTCTTTGGGCTTTATCTCGAAAAAGTGATTAAAAATCACAATTAGATAGTTTCTCGAAATTCTGAGCACAATAGTGGAGAACAAAATTTTGAAATTCCTTCTCAATTTTTTAGAAATAAATCATCAAATATTAGGAAAACAGTTAAAAATTTAAAGTAAGGGTGTTACAACACTCTCATCCTTTTTAGGAATTTCGTCCCTAAAATCCACTTATTGATAAAAAGGTGAGGATAATGTTCTTGTATCTTGCTTTCTAAATCCCATGTAGCATCTTCGTCATCAGTTTGACTCCACACAACCTTCACCAGAGGTATTTCTTTACCACGAAGCTGCTTTATCTTCCGATCCTCTATTCTAATCAGGGATACGTCATAAATAAGATTCTCTCTTATTTGTACTATATTAGGCTCAATGATATGTGAAGGGTCAGGGATATATTTACAGTGTTGGGAAATATGAAAGACATCAATTTAACTTTCTCTATGGTTTCTTGTAATATCTCATACCCAACTGTCAAAGTTTCTCCAACTTCATAGAAACAAAGTAGAGTTCTATATTTCCTTCCATATAGAGCCTTGTAGGGAGCCATTCCAATGTTGGAATAAAAGCTGTTGTTGTAAGTAAATTCGATCAGTGGTAAGAATTGATGCTACCTTTCTATTCTAAGACACATGCCTTAAGCAAGTCTTTTAAGGATTAGATAGTCCTTTCAGACTGTCCATCAGATTAACGATGATAAGTTGAGCTAAGTCTTAACTTAGTCCCTATAGCTTGTTGTAGACTCTCCCAGAACCTAGAAGTGAAACGTGGGTTCCTATCAAAAACTATACTAAAGGCACTTTATGTAATCTAATGATTTCTCTAATATACAACTGAGTTAACTTTTCTAAGGAAAACTTGATGTTAATGGGCAAGAAATGAGCATACTTGGTTAGTCTATCTACAATTACCCATATAGCATCATGACCAGAGGGTGTCCTAGGAAAATTAGTTACACAGTCCATTACTATGCTGTCTCACTTTCATTCAGGCATATGTTGGGGTTGCAATTCTCCAGAAGGTTTCTGGTGTTCTATCTTAGCTTTTTGACAAACTAAACAAAATGCAACAAACTTTGCTATGACCTTTTTATTCTAAGCCACTAGAACATCTTTTTCAAGTCATGATACATCTTCGTAAAACCTGGATGAATACTTAATTTATTCTTGTAAATGTGACACTCGTTCACATTGAACATAACCCATGTTTATTTAATTATTTATTTAGTTATTTTGATTTTAGATTAAGAAAAATATGATTTTTTTTTCACATTTTATATCACACGCGATCGTCTTATGAAACTTTTTAAAGTAAAGAAATCGTAAATAAAACAGAGTTTGGAAATAAGAGTAAGAGATGAGGAAACGATACATGTCATATAGTCAGAATCATATACACCTGAGTTTTGGAACTACAATACAGCTGAATACATCATAACTAAATACAACTAAAATCAAAAAAATATAGGGAAATCTCAAAAGTACATGAATAGACACTAGCTACCCATTATCCTAACCAAAGCAGTGTCTAGAAATCTATTCCCAGCCCCTGTATCAAACGAAGAACCACTGGATGGGGTCTACCAATCCTCGTCCGATTGCATCTCCTTGGAATCTGTGTCCACTCTATGGCGTGCATGAGGTGCCTCAGGTTTAGAGGAGGAGGAAAGGGTGGACCAATCGTTGGGCACAGAAGAGTCCATAGAGGACTCGGCCAGTATTACCTCCATGGGCGATCCCTCCTCAGGGGGCTGTACATCATCCACAAGATGCTCAACTAGTAGTGGTGGATATGCTTGTATGTATGGTGCCGCAATAGGGATCTCTGCGTTTGCTAGTGGAGACGGGGGTGGTGGAGGCGCATGGTGGAAATGTGGTGGCGGTGAGAACGATACCAAGATCGGGAATGTCCGAGTCATAGGAAGCATGAAGGCTCCTGGAATAGGGGATATGAATGTAATAGTGACAAAGCCGCGGTGAGTCAAGTAGTCCGCCTCCTCGTCATAACTCCATGTCCCCACAACATCAAAATCAATGTGTATATTCAACAGGACGGGGAATGACGCCATCTTCAAGTATCAACCACAACGATCATGCATAAAAGAAAAATACAGAGAAGTGAGGCAATTTGTTCTCAAAATTACTTTCACATAGATGGTAGGGTATCCTACCGTCTTATACCGACAAGACACAGTTGATCCAAAAAAAGGGAACCTAGGGTTTGTTTAAGTTGTAACATCTACCCTGTATAGATCCATACTCCTAACATGGTTCTTAACAGAACAGGAAAGTGACTGGGCGTACATATACCTCTACTCAACATGGTACAATCCTTATCATCATCGAGGAATAAAGCAACAACTCAGCACATTCACTGTCCACACAGAGGTATACTCTCGCACCAATCTTGGAAGGCTGAGCAGTTGTCAGGGTTGCCAAGCTTGGTCAGGAAAATATCTTGACTCGAGAGCGCTACCTCGGTCATTAAGACCTTCACCACTTGACGCCTTACCCCCAAGACCTCCGCAAGTGGGTCCCTGCCTATCATTCCTCAGTGTACTGACTGTAACTTCCCATGCAGGGTGTCATGCCCTGGCATGTCCCTCACATCACACTATTTTATGATTCCATTACTGTCTTTTCTTTTTGACCTTCTTAATGCGAATAGAGGTTTCTCTGGTCTCAGTACACCTGGGTACCAGCACAATCTTTCCTCAACATCTCTGCCTCTTAGTGCAGAGGTTCTTATCATAGTATGATATAGGGGGATTCTAAGTATTTAGTTGAGAAAATAGAACAACGAATAAGACACTAGAAGATTAGTATTGATTCTTCTCCTTTATCATGAATGCCTAGCTTAAAGATTAAGCTTACTTAGGAGGCCCTAAGTTACCTAATGGTGATTTGATTTAATCATTTAAATTCTTAATTAGGAACTTAGGTGTTTAATAAAAAGTTCAACTTAATTAATTAATACTTAGTGTATGACTATTTGTATGTCTTATATACCGAATTACCTAACAATATTAGAGTCACCATGAATCTATTTTGATGAAATTAATTAGTAGTAGTTATTGTGATTCTAAAAGAATTTAGTAAAACAATTCACTTATTTCATGATATCAAAATAAGACTTTATATATTAGTTAAGGAGGAGTGCTTTTAAGTTATATAAAAATAGAGAGAGTTCATTCCTTTAAAGGGAATTTTGTTTAACTTTAGATAAAAGGTTCATTTTAGGTCCTAAGTATAGAAAATGAGGATTTAGTGACTAGAAGCATGTTCTTTCATTTTTTTTGTTCCAAAACTGGAATTCCAGAGAGCATAGTTTTTAAGTTTGGATTTGAAATTCAATTTGAGTGGGATAACGATTTTTGTTTGCCATGATCTATAGCTTGTTGAAAAGATGTTTTTGTATAATTTCTAAATCATTAAATATAATTCCAAAAAAAAATCTATAAAAATAGATAAGAAAACAACAAGGCAGAGAGGTCAGGAGGCCTTTACTAGAGCACTAGTAACACTCCCTTGCTATTTTCGTATCTCTCTTTAATTTTTTTTGCAAACAAGGACATTATTTTCAGAAATTACATTATAAAGCCTTTTCAACAAGTCCAAGAACTCCAAAAACTAACGCCTAGTCGATTTATGATGATTTTTCAAAGTATGTTATTGAGAAAGACGTCTCGGGTCAGAAACAGCACATGTGATTTTACTTGTAAAATTTGGTAAAAATAGTAAACGATGACTAATATATGAAAACTATACATCCAAATAAAGATTAAGGAGTATAATTTATATTCATTTGAGAATAATCAGTTAACTCGCACTAGAAAGTTCAAAAATGGCTTTTAAGTGAACACCGCCAGTTACCGTTTTCTAAAAAGCAACCCCAATTTTTGAAAAGTGTAACTTCATCGTTTCTTAACATTTTTTAACGATTCTTGTGTCCATTTTGAACATAATTTTGTATAATTTTCATCAAAAAAATAATCACTTAAAATTATTGAATGTAGCCTAAGTTATTGCGAAAACAATGTCTGTTGTTCAGATGGAAATCGAAGTCAGCTCGTTGGAACTTAGATACCTCTCTATAAAAATCACTCTTTTCACTAAGTTGTGGATCTTTAATAAAATTTTGAAGTTATTAGGTAGGTCAATAACTAAAATAATCATGCCTTCTCTTTATTAAAAACCATGACTTGGAGGGAGATAAAATGTCAACTTTTAATGGTCAGCTAAGCTTTGGTTCTAGTTTTAGAAGTCCATGATGTTCTAGGGCCTTTGGTGATGAGTAAAGTTTCATTCTTGTCTTAAGAAAGTGACCATTTTCATGAGTCCTCTTTGGAAGGACTGGATCAAGGTTTCAAAAGTGTTTACATGTTATAAAAGTCCTCCCTTTTTCTATTTATTACCAAGTTGTAGGGAGTTTACAATTTTTAGATTTTGGTTTAGAGGTTTTAGAGTTCTTCAACGAAACTTTTATCATTTTAGGGTAATGTAACCATATAAACCAATATTAAGATGTCAATAGCAATTTTAAACAACACTTCCAACCATGAATAAGAGAGAACAACAGATAATAAAGTGAACAACTACACAAAAAAAAAAAACTATAAACGACAAGGAGAAAAATAAAAATAGAGGTAGTAAGACAATAACATACTAAGTGTTTGACGGCCAAAACCATGCATAAATCATCTACATGAAAGTAATAGATTTAAGAACACCCCACTGCCCCCATGTACCTCACGTTTTTTGTTGTTGGAGAAAAGGAGGAGGATGATTGCTTGCTTCCAACAAGGAGGTGGATGGTGATGCCTTTGATGGATGGTGGAAGAAAGAGAGAATGGAGACTTTGTGGTTTAAAAAAAAAATGAAATGGAGTTTGGGAGGATAGAGGAGCTGGTCATCCAGCTTAGAGGCAGCAGAAAGGGTGAGGAAGCTATCGACAAGTACGCTTTTTATAGAGGAAGCTAGGTAGTCTTAAAAGGGTAAAAAGGTAAGCTTACTCTTTTCTCTTTTTCTTTTCTTTTTAGGTTTTTCTTTTTATGACATGTGAGAAAATTAAGGGATGGGTCTGCAGAGTGATGGTATTCATGTCCTATCTCTGCTCTCTCAAGTCTCTGAGTTTCGTTTTCTCTGTAGATGAATCAACCGGTTTTGATAAAACGTCTTTAAACTTGTAAATCTGATTTTTATAGCAATTGAATGAATTTTTTTCTTTGGAATTTGGTGAGCACCTTAATTATTGATTAAAAATAATTTCCAAAATTTAAAATTAATTTTTAGTAATTAAATTCAAATTTTTGAGTATTTATTCGATATTTTTGAGTTAAAAATTCATAGACATTTCATTTTAACTCAGAAAATTCCAAAATTTTTATGGAAATTATAAAATTAAATATCTAACCCAAAAATGAACTGAGAATGTTCATTTTATCTCTTTTACATATTTCACTTATATCGACTATAGTTCTAGCAATCAATGGAAGGCAATTTGGTCATTTTCCACAGGATTCTTAGAAAATTCCCAGAAAATTTTTGTAATTGTATTTTAATATGTATGACATATTTCTAAGTTCAAAATGACAATTCATAGTCGTTTAGTCATTTTCCATATGTCAGCCCTTAGTATAGAGGAATTAAGATTAACTGTCAGTTCTTTAATTCCTCAGTAATTTCATAGATATTATGAATTAAATTGAAATCTAAAATGAGGGTGTTATAGTAAGCCTCCTCCAAAACTATCTTTCTTAATTCTCCATTTTCTAGTACACAAATTTTTCCTTGGAATCTAATAACCCCATTTGAATCCTAATCAAACTCCAATTCTTTTCCTTTAATCGTTGCTTTCAACTTTTTCTTACAGATATTGATCAATGTTTTAAGCTTCTCGAATCTGTTCCAGAAACTCATTGGTTATTTGAAGCTTCTCAAAACAAATACTTTTTGGCTTTACTTCTTCCATTACCAAATCCAAATCCCTAAACTTCTCTATCATTTCCATTTCTTTAACCATCATCATCAAGGCATGTAAAGATTTTCAACTTAAAGCATCTGCTATGATATTTTCCTTATTAGGATGGTAATGCAATTCAAAGTAGTAATCCTTCAAAAATTACATTCATCTATGTTGCTCATATTCAACTCCTTTTGATCAAATAGATATTTAAGGTCTTGTGATCACTGAATACTTCAAACCTGACACCATAAAGATAGTGTCTCCAAATCCTTAAGGCAAAAAATATTGTAGCCAACTCCAAATCTGAGTTGGATAATTAACCTCATGTGATCTTAGTTGCCTTGAAGCATAAGCTACCACTCTTTCTTCTTACATTAGCACACGCCCTAATCTTTGTCTAGATGCATCACAATATACTTCAAACTTTTTAGTAGGATCAGGCAAAATCAATACAGGTGCAGTTGTTAATCTCTTCTTTAGTACTTGAAAACTATTCTCACATTCCTCCGTCCAAACAAAAGGCTGCCCTTTATGAGTTAACTTAGTTAGAGACAAAGCTAACTTTGAAAATTCTTCAATGAATTTTTGATAATAACCTGCCAATTCTAAGAAACTTTGTATCTCTATTATTATTGTAGGTCGTTCCCAACGTAACACTACTTTCACCCTTACAAGATCTACTGAAATTCCTTCTTTTGAGGTTACATGTCCTAGAAAACTTACTTGTTCCAACCAGAACTCATATTTTGAGAATTTGGCATACAACTGCCTTTCTTACTATATCTACAATACTATCCTTAGGTATTCCTCATGCTCTTGATGAGTTCTAGAATAAACCAGAATATCATTTGTAAAAACTACCATGAATTTGCTCAAATATTTATGGAATATCCGGTTCATGTAGTCCATAAAGATTGTAGGAGCATTACTTACACTGAAAGGCATTACGAAACACTTATAACGTACATATCTTGTCCTAAAAGATGTTTTTTGGTATATCTTCTGTCTTGACCTTAATATGGTGATAACCATATTTCCAATCAATCATTGAAAATACCGTAGCTCCTCTCAATTGGTCCATAAGATCATTTATCCTAGGTAATGGATACTTATTCTTGATAGTGATCTTATTGAATTGACAATAATCTACGCACAATCTCATGCTTCCGTCCTTCTTCTTTTCCAACAACACCAAAGTACCTTAAGGAGAAACATTGGGTCTAATAAACTACTTTTCTAAGAGCTCCTCTATTTGCTTCTTCAACTTTACTAATTCTAGAGGGGACATTATATAAGGTGTTATGGATATGGGCCCTAATCCTAGTATTAAGTCTATGGTGAATTCTACTTTTCTCTCAGTAGGTAAACCAGGAATATCTTCGGCAAAAACATAAAAAAAGTCACAAACAATAGGTATATTATTAATATTTAAATTTCCTTCTATTTTTCAAGAAGATAAAATCATATATACTTGAGCTTCTTTATTCTTAAAAGCATTTAGGTGGTTGGCAGTTGCCATTTTAAATCCCATAGAGTTATCGGAATTTTTGAATACTAAGGCTTTTTCATAATAGTCAAGAAAGACATGATTGAAAAATTACCAGTCCATTCCTAACATTAGGTCATACTTGGTTAAAGGCAAACAGATTAAATTTGTAGAAAAAGTTCTACATTCTATAATAACTGGACAATTTAAACATACACGAGAAGTAACAACAAGGACATTGGTAGGGGTAGAAACAACAAGGTCATATGACAGAAGTGAAACAAACAAATTCAAATGCTTCACAAAATCATTGGAAATGAAAGAACGAGTTACGCTTGAATCATATAATACATTTAAGAAAGTACCATTTATGACACACTTACCCTAAATGAGGTCATCAAATATGGCTGCTTCTGTTCCATTCATGGTAAAGACTCTACCACAAGTTCAAGGTTTGCCACCTGAAGCCTGTCCATTGCTTCCATTGCTCATTTCCTTCTTCAGCTTTGTACACATGTTAATGTAGTGACCTTTCTCTCCACAACTGAAGCAGGTAACCATTAGCTTGTCATAATACCTTAGATGATGAGGTCCTCCACAACGGTAAAATCGAATAGGAGTATTAGAACTCCAAGTAGCAATAATCTTTTGGCTAGATGATTTGCCAATTGATCTAGATGAAGCACTATATGGCTTCCTTCTTTCTAGAAAATTTTACTTCTTGCTTCTTTGAGGTTGTAACACCCCAAATTTCAAGTACTAGAAAAAAGCTACGAGGTAGCTCTTAGTAGGACCCTTCCTATGTGTTATTAGACAAAAGATGTCTTAAGAGTTATTGTTATTAGATCACTTATTATTATTATTATTATTGTTCCTATCATTGTTATTATATTTATTGTTGTTGTTTTTGTTATTATTATTATTATTATTAATTCTTTGTTATGGTGTTGTTATTATATTATTATTATTGTTATTATTAGCGTTATTGTTATTGACACCTTAGTATTAGAAATTAGTAGAATGTTATCATAAAACCCAAAAGAGCATCTAGGGCCCAATAAGGGACTAAAGCCTACTAAGCCATATACCCAACCACATGTTATAAGAAGAGAATAGAGAAGAGGGTTAGGTTTAGCCGTCACAAATAGAAGAAGAAAGAAGTTAGAGAGAATGAGGAGAAAAGGGAAGAAAAAGAGGTAGAGAAAGAGAAGGAATAGAAACCGGAGAACCTAAACCCTAGAACTCAGCTTTGCGTGCTCCTAAAGGTGAGTGCTCTCCCCCGTATTCTTCCTTGTCCTTTATGTTGTTCTTATTCATCTATTTACCTTTTCCCCTTTGTTATGCCTAAGATCAAGGATTTGATGGGTTTTGAAGGGATTGTGAGGGAGTAAGGAGTTTATAGATTAGATAGTCTTTTGGCAACTTTTCTTTAAAAACTGATTTCGCATGGGCGCTGGGCGCGCGAACTCGTTGGGTGGGGTTCAATACTCGTAGGGTGGGTTCACTGTTGGCGTGATTGCCGAGCGGACCTCTTGTCCTACCAGGCAGATACGATCTCCGTTATTTCATTTTTTGTGCCTTTGAACTCCTTTTTGCAGTTGTTAATTTATTATTGCTTCTTTTCTTATGCCTTGTTATGTTTATACTTGTGATTGTTATTTACCTTGAGAAAACTGAGTGTGATATGAACTTATGTCAGTGTTTCATGATAAAAGCCTATGAAAAGTTATAAGCATTATATGTGACCATGCATCATAATATTTGAGTTATGTGATGAGGAAAGCATGTAGGAATCTGGCTAGTGGAGGCCGTGATGGGTTGTCCAACCCTAGCCTTGGGGGTTATTCAGTTGGGAAAACCCTAATGGTCCATGCTGATCCCATGGAGCTGGGGTGTACTGGCAAAATTGGGTAACTCTGACTAGTCGCCAGGAGAAATCATACTAGTTAAGGGTGCGAGAGCCAACGGCATCGGTACCGATGACGCTTCTTATGGCTGTGCATTTACTCCTAGTCTACTTTTTGAAAAGTTTAGGTTGGTACCACATGTGCATGAGTAGTGGTTTAGGAACATAGCATGCATATGCATCTTGTTATGGTGTGATATGATAAATTGAGCTACGTTGTATTTGTGTGAAGTGTATGTGACCTTGTTCATAAGCGACTGATGTAATGTGTACATGTATGAAAATGTAATTGTGATAAAGTGTCAAGATTATGTATATGTGCTCATGTTATGCATGTATGTTATGCTTGTTTGGTGAAACAAAATAATGAGTATGTCTAGTTACTAGACAAAAGATGTGAAATAAATGTATGTTTGTAATTAGAATTGTGTTTGCTATCTTAAGGATAAGTGATAGGCTAGGCCCTAAGATAGTGTTGTGAGGGTTCTAGTTGGATAATAATAGTTGTGAATGAAATAGAGAAAGAGTGAATCCTTACACAACATAATAGAAAGGTACAAGACAAGTAAGAGAAAACAAAATGAGGATATTAAGGTGAGTGTTAAAGGAGTGTCAAGAATATTTTAGAACATCTGTGACCTTAGACTTGAATCCTAGAGAAAACCTTAAATATCAAAAGGAAGAAGAGTAAAATCTAAACATGAAGGGTTTAAATACTAGAGAGGGTTTTGGGTGAGAAAGAGTTCTTAGGTTAAGAATGAGATAGTAAGCTTGTATAACAATTGTGAGAATGAGAGAGAAGTTAACAGGAAACACTGATTATTGAAAGGTGTAGACCTAACTATAGGTATGGATAATTATGAGAGACCTAGTGAGGCCAAAGCCATAAGAGATAAGTGATGAAGGTTGTCTGAGTAGAAGAGTCTAACCCAACCATAGAGTCCTTAGAGCACTCACTATGACGTTATGTCTCGCTCTTCTAAGTTTCCCCCTTTTCAGGATACAAGTGAAGACATGTACAAATGGAGATTGGAGTCACATGCAAGAAGACGTAGTTTAGTTTACAATATTTTCTTGTATTCCTCTTTATGTTTTGTATGACACTTTCGGGTGATAGATGAGGTGTATTAGGCATGTATGGTATTTTATAGTATTATTCTTACATGAATGTAATTGTATTTATGAATTGCTTCAACATGTTGTTTCTATGTTTTTAAGTCTTTCCTTTTTTGTTCTTAGAAATCTAGGCTTAGTTACGGTAATACCCTTTAGGGTGTTACAGAGGTCCTCCACTCTTCCACTGTGCTTGCCTCACTTTCATGTCATCCTTATAGATTCTACAATGGTTCACCAATGTAGGAAAAATAACCCACTGCTTGCTTGATGTCAGGCCTTAATCTAATCTCAAATTCAGAGCACCGAGACCTTTCACCATTTCCTTCTTGGAAATTGGGACATTATTTTGATAGTTCATCAAATTTAGCAACAGACTCCCTGATGGACATATTGCCTTGCTTCAAATTGAGGAATTTCGCTTCTTTCCTCTATCTTAGATCTTCTGAAAATACTTTTCCAAGAACTTTTGACAAAATATTTCCAAAGTGATTAATCTTTCCTCAATTTCTTCCTATTGTCTTGCATATTTCCACCATTGCTTAGCTTCTCTAGATAGCATAAAGGTAGCATAAGTTACCTTGTGTGCATCAGTGGACACCATAACTATGAAGATTTTCTCAATTTCTATGATTTAGTGTTGAGCACCGTCTAGATCAAATCTGCCTTTAAAGTTGGGTGGGTCATTTTTGCAAAACACTGCAAGCCCTCAATATTCTATAGGTTCAGTGGCTCGTCCTTGGTTCATATTCTCAAGAATAGTAACCATCATTTCAAGATTTGTTGAGTAGCATCTTGTTGTGGTCTTCCATCCGTTGCCTGAAAAAGAGAACTCTATTTGGTTCATTCTTTTGAATAAAACCATATGTCAAGTGAGCAAAAGTACTATGTGAAATAGTACACTAGATAGATTCCTAGAAAAGAGAGGTGGGTCATAATGAACACTATTAAGTACCAAACATTTCTTAGCCAAAACCTATCTAGACGTGTACTGATCATTTCTACTAAACCCAACAGCTAACATTAGGTTTATTCTTAGCAAAGTCTTCTAGTGCTCAGACCACTTTCTGTAGTAAGATTGGACGTTGAATTCTATTTGCATGTATATACTTCTATACTTATCTTATATTTCTATTTCTTAACAGAGAATATAAGAATAAACAATTCATCTTCCATTCCTATTGTGTCAATTGTAAATGAAAGAACACGTAGCACAAAAAAGGTCAAGACCATACCTCAGGCTTTGGTAGGAAATAATTGTTCTAATAACACTAAATGTAACACTCGCTCACATTGATTATAACCTATATTAATTTAATTACTAAATTGTTAAGTTAAGTTGATAAAAATACGAGTAAATTTTTTTTTCCGATTTGTATAATAAAAAAAATTGCAAACTTAAGAAAATTTGAAAATAGTAGTAAAAGATATAAGATAAAGTGTGTGTGTGAGTGTGTGTATGTCATGATTTCGTAGTACATGTCAGTCATAAAAGAAAGATGACTAAAATATAGGGAGATCAAAAGCACATCAAAAGATAGACACTACCTAATCCAGTCTATACATCAGAAAGGTCCTATACAGAGCATAGTGAGTCTACCTTATCCCTCATACTAAAAAAGAA
Source organism: Spatholobus suberectus (assembly GCA_004329165.1). Taxonomy (NCBI): domain Eukaryota; kingdom Viridiplantae; phylum Streptophyta; class Magnoliopsida; order Fabales; family Fabaceae; genus Spatholobus; species Spatholobus suberectus. The sequence goes on along the minus strand of CM014731.1, from coordinate 40,586,404 downwards.
ATACTATAAAACTAGATCTATAGATCCTCATCCGTAGAAGTATCCTCTGACTCGTCTTCAACCACATGATATGCCTGTCCATTAGGTATCTCGTGAGGTGACCCAAGTCCTAAAGAAAAAGATGATGGAGAGATGCCCCTACCCATCGACCATTCTCACTTGGTATTCAACAATAGGGGAGTCAATGGGAGATTCAGCAAGAACCACCTCCATGGGTGATCCATCATCCTTTGCTGGTGGTGGAGCTGCTCCATCAGTGGCAGGTGCTGATAGCTTTGGTAATGATGGGTAAGCATTCACATAAGGTGGAACAAAGGGAATATTAGGGGTCCTTTAGTGGTGGTGGCAATGCAGGAAAAGCATCAACAAAGTTTGGCGGTGGAGTCATTGCCAAGGAAATAGGTATCACATAGGTTATCAGGGGTATTAGAACCCTACAGATGTGAAATAAGAAGGTAACATATATAAAACTAAGATATGTAAGGATATTTGTATCTTCGTGATACTCCTAAGTCCTTCCGTCCTGATATTCTATATGTAGATTAATAGGACTTGTAACACCCTAAGGGTATTACCGTAACTAAACCTAGATTTCTAAGGACAAAAAAACTTAAAAACGTAGAAACAACATGCAGATGCTACTCATAAATATAATTGGATTTTATATAAGAATAATATAATAAATTACCATACATGCCTAATACAACTTATCTATCACCCGAAGGTGTTGTACAAAATATAATGAGGAATACAAGGAAACAATGTAAACTAGACTACGTCTTCTTACACACGACTCCAAGCTCCATCTACACACGTCTTCGCCTGTATCTTGAGAAAGGGGAAACTTAAAGGAGTGAGACATAATGTCTCAATGAGTGCTCTAAGGACTTTACAGTTAGGTCAGACTTTTCTACTCGGACAATGTTCATCATTTATCTCTCATGGCTTTAGCCTCACTAAGCCTCTCCTAGTTCTCTATACCAATGGTCAGGTCTACATCTTTCAATTGTAACTGCTATTAACTCCTCTCTCATTCTCACAACTATTATACTAGTTTATTATCTCATTCTCAACCTAAGAACCCATCCTCGTTACTCATACTTTCTTACCGAAAACCTTTTCTAGTATTTAAACCCTTCATGTTTAGATTTTACTCTTATTCCTTTTGGTATTTAAAGTTGTCCTCTAGGGGTTAAGTCTAAGGCTACAGATATCCTAAAGTACTCTTGACACTCCCTTAACACTTACCTTGATACTCTTAATTTGTTCCCTCTTACTTGTCTCATACCTTTCTATTATACCGTGTGGGAATTCACCCTTTCTCTATCTCATTCACAACTACTCTATCCAACCAAAACTCTCATAACAATGTCCTAGGGTCTACTCTCTCACATATACTTAAGGTAGCAAAGACAATCCTAATTACAAACATACATTTATTTCACATCCTTCACCTAGTAATTAGGCATACACCTCATTTTGTTTTATCAAACAAGAATAACACATGCATAATATGATCATACATTCCTAACCTTGACACTTCATCACAAGATATAATTACATTTTCACATGTGTACACATTACATCAATCGCTCACGAACAAGGTCATATAGACTTCACATAGTTATAACATAGTACACTTCAACATATCACGCTACAACAAGATGCATATGCATGCTATGTTCCTAAATCTCTACTCTTGCACATGTGGTACCAACTTAAACTTGTCGAAAAGTAGACTAGGAGTATAAGAAGCGTCATTGGTACCAATGCCTTTGATTTTCACACCCTTAACTAGTATGATATCCCTCAGTGACTAGTCAGGGTTACTTAGTTTTGTTAGTATACTTTGGCTCCATGGGATCAGCATAGGTCATTAAAGTTTCCTAACCGGATACCACCCCCAAGACTAGGGTTAAACAACCTATCACAACCTCCACCAGCCAGATTCCTACATACTTTTTTCATCACATAGCTCAAATGTTATGATGCACGGTCACATACAATGTTTATAGCTTTTCATAGGCTTTTGTCATGGAACATTGACATAAGTTCATTTCACACTCAATTTTCTCAAGGTAAATAATAATCATAAGGTATAAACTCAAAAAGGCATCCAAAAGAAGTAATAATGAGTTAAAGACCGCAAAAGGAGTTCACAGGCGCAAAAACGGGTGAGGAAGAGACTTAGACGTGCGTTTTCGAGTAGCCAAGGTCGCACCCGCCTGGCGGGACAAAAGGGTCGCCTGATGGGTCACACCAGGACTCACCCTGCCCGACGGGTTGTGTATCTCGCTTAGTGGGTAAGCACGCTTGGCAGAAAATTCAGTTGCCTAACGCTAGCTTGGAGTTTAGTTTTCAAAAAATAGTCACCCAACGACTATCTAACCCCACTGGGTGGGTCCAAGGTCCAAATTTTAATTTGTTTTTCCTATTGTCTTTGGCTTCTAAATGCTCCAAAACAATAATTAAATTCTTAATCACTTCTTCTACCTTGATAATTGGTTAATCTAATCTATAAACTCCTCACTCACTCATAATCCCATCAAAACCCATCAAATCCCTAACTGAGGCACAAAAAAGGGAGAAAGGTAAACAGATATAAAAATCATGACTTAAAGAGTAAGGAAGGACACGGGGAAAAGCACTCACCTTTAGGGACACACAGAACTGAGTTTTGGGGCTTGGGTTCTCTGGTTTCTATTCCTTTTCTTTATTTTCCTCTTCTTCCTTTTCTCTTTATTCTCTCCAACTTCTTTCTTCTTTTATTTTGTGATGGCTAAAGCTAGCTCTTCTTCTTTATTCCCTTCTTATAACATGTGGGTGGGTATGTGGCTTAGTAGGCTTTAGTCCCCTATTGCGCCTTAGATGCTCTTTTGGGTTCTATTATAACATTCCTACTAATTTCTAACACTAGGGTAACGATAAAATAATAATAACAATAATAATAATAATAACAATAATATAATAACAACAACATAGCATAGAATTAATAATAATAATAATAACAACAGCAACAACAACAATAATAAATATAATAATAACAATAACAAGAACAATATTAATAATAAGAGATATAATGATAATATAATAATGACAATAACTCTTGAAGAGCCTTTTATCCAATAACATATGGGAAGGGTCCTAATAAGAGCTATCTTGTGGTTTATTTCTAGTACCTAAGAAGGTAACAGATAGAAAACTGAGATATGTAAGAATATTTGTATCTTTTGATACTCCTAATTCCCTCCATCCTGATATTCTACATGTCAATTAAATAGGATTGACATGCCATCTTCAATAACCGCGATCAAGCATACATGGAAGAAAATCAACAGAGTAAGGTGATTTGTCCTAAAATCATTTTTACATGTATGGTAGGAATTCTACCGTAAAATATAGATAAAACACAAGTAACAATAGAAAGGAACCTAAGGTTTATTCTAAGTTAAACTATGCTACCCTTGTCTTAGTATGGATCCATACTTCCCATTAGTGAGTAATAATTCTCAACAGAACCAAAAAGTGACTAGGAGTATAGATACCTCTTTTCATCATCACATGGTATAGTCCTCATCGTCATTGAGGAACAAAATTACAGTTTAGGACTCCATTTTTCATATAGAGGTATATTTTTTCAATCTTGGAATGCTGAGTAGTTGTTAGGGTTATCAAGCTAGGTCGGGTGAATATCCCGACTAAAGGGCGCTATCCTAGCCATTAGGACCTTTACCACTCAATACATCACCCCCAAGACCTTCGCAAGTAGGTCCTTATCTTTAATTGCTCAACATGCGAAACTGTAGCTTCCCTAGCAGGGTGTCATGCCACTGTGTGACACCCATTCACATTGAACATAACTCATACTTCTTTGATTATTTATTTAGTTATTAAGTTTGAGTAGATGAAAATACGAGTAAGATTTTTCTGATTTTTATAATAATAAAAATTCTAAATTTAACGAAATTTGGAAATGAGAGTAAAAGATAGAAGACAAAGTCTGTACATACACACACACACACACACACACATATATCATGATTTCGTAATATATATCAGTCATAAAAGAAAACAACTAAATACAGAAAAGAAAAAAAATATATTAAAAGATAGAAAACTACCCAACCCGATATATATCAAAAAGATCCTATACAGAGTAGTGTCAATCTACCCTAACCCTCTTACAAAAAGAGTAATACTATAAACTAGGTTTTCAAATCCTCGTCTATAGGGTCTCCTCTGACTCGTCCTCAACATCACTAGGCATTTTTGTCATCTTCAATAATCGTGATCAAACATACATGGAAGAAAACAATGGAGTGAGGTGATTTGTTCTAAAATCACTTTCATATGTATGGTAGGAAATCTACCATAAAGTACAGATAAAACACAATTGACAATAAAAGGAAACCTAGGGTTTATTCTAAGTTATGCTACTCTTGACTCAGTACGAATCCATACTTTCCATTAATGAGTAATAGTTCTCAACAGAATCGGAAAGTGATGGGGACCACATATACCTCTGTCAACAACATTATATGGTATAGTCCTTATCATCATTGAGGAACAAAACAATAGTTTAGGACGCCCATTTATAAAGGTATACTCTCACACCAATCTTGGTGATGTTGAGCAAGTGTCAAGGTTATTAAGTTGGTTAAGTGATTGTCCCAACTCAAGAGTACTACCTTGGCCATTAGGAAGCTCACCACTCGATACCATACCCTTTAGACCTTAACAATGGTCCTTGCCTTCATCCCCCTATGTATCAAACTATAGCTTCCTTAGTAGGGTGTCATGCTATTGCATGTCACTTGCTTTATATTGCTCACTAACTTATCAATTTCTAACTTTTCAAACAAAGGCTTCCTTGGTTTCATTTAATTTGAGCACTAGTACAATCAACATTTCTATCTTATATTGCAAAAATTGCACAATAATAATTTAGACAATCCATAAATCACAATTTCATTACCAAAATTTTTAGTAGAATAATAACTTAATAATTATAATTTAGTCATTTAAATTTAAGTAGAATAACAATTTAGTATAATTTAATTATTTAAATTTAAGCAGAGTAACAACTTAATAAGTATAATTTAATTGTCTAAGGGAGTAACAACTTAGTAAGTATAATTTAATTATCTAAATTTAAGCAGAGTAACAATATAGTAAAAATTTAAAATTTAGCAACAAACATTATAACATTATAAGGAAAACGTAGTTAAATTTATACATTAAAAGGTTTAGGAGAAAATCTTTCCTACCAACATGCAAAGTGATTGTAACTTAGAACCAACTCCACTCTCCCCATTACCTCTAAGGTGGTTGATGAAGAGGATGAAAGTTGATGGAATGTAGGTACAAAGCTCCTAAGAAGAGAGGTTTGCTAAATGGTGGAAAACTAACAAAATTTTAGTATTATAAGGAAGTAAAAAAAATTTTAGAGAGAGAGAACTATATATAAATTTTGGCCAGCTAGAGTGAGAGGAGGATAGTGAGAAATTTGAATTTTGGGTGCCTATTTATATAAAACGGAGGTGGGTTAGGTGTCCACAAAATTGCATCATCTATGATGTCATAAATCTATTTTTATTTTTCTTTTTAGTTTAATTTAGAGACACATATTCAAAAATAGGTGGTGAGTCATATAGAACAAGGGTTGGACGTGTGGCATGAGCTATCCCAACTTTATTTGTGTAAATTTTCTCTACAGTTAAATTAGCTAGTATCGATAAAATAGCCTAAAGTTAGATAAATTAGCTTTAATATCAAAATAATTAAATTTAATGTAAAACTAGACATATATATTATTTTCCATCAAAAATTAATTTTTAATAATTAATTTTAATTTTTATTAATTTATTTTGTATTTTTGAGCTAGAAAATTCATATTAAATTTATTTTAATTCAATAAATACCAAAAATTTTATGAAAATTCTAAAATTAAATATTTTACCTAAAAATGTATTGAGATTATTATTTTAATTATTTTTGGATGTCAAACCCATATTGGTCAAACACCTATGGACATTTTGATCATTTTACATAGAAATTTCAAAAAAATTTCAGAAAATTCTTAAAATTATATTTTAATGCATATAACATGATTCTAAACTCAAAATGACATTTTAATGTCAATTGATTCTTTTTCTCATGTCAACCTTTAATATTGAAAAATAAAGGCAAAATCTCTAGTCTCCAGCTTGAAAAAATTATTAAAAATCACAATTAGATAGCTCTTGACATTCTAAATTTAACCATAGGGAATAGAATTTTGAGATTCCTTCCCAATTTTTTAGAAATAAATACAAAAATAAATTAAAAAATAGTTCAAATAAGTGAAAGTGAAGGTGTTACACATTGCTTGTCCCTCGCTATACATTACTCACTAACTTATCAATTTTTAACTTCTCCAGCAAAAGTTTTCCCTAGTCTCATTTAATTTGAGTACCAGTACAATCATTTCTAACATCTCTACCTTATATTGCAGAAATTAAATCCATATCATTTCTCTATATGACTAAATAACACACTTGTAAATAATTGAAAAAATAAAAAACTCAAGAATTCATAAATTATACAATTAAAGAAAATAATTGTAATTCTAGAAATTAAATATCTAATTATTTGTTTAGACTTTCTACTTTTAATCATTATTCAAATAAGGTTAAAGGTATAAAATATGTGTTCTAATTTAAAAATTTACTACCTTTAGATTATTTCTAAATAATCATAGTCTAAATTTTAATTTTTAGAATACAATTTGCTAAATAAAATTTATAAAATTTACTATTTTATTTTTAATTAGGTTGTGAGCCTATTATAAAAATTTTCTTAATTTAATTTGGGCTTTACATCATCACCTAATTTATTGATTAAAATTTTATCATTTTTCTATAACTAAAAAAACTTTGTAACGCTAGATAATAAGGATAATCTTGACTTAAATTTCTTCTACTATTATTACTACACTTTTTTAATTTATTAGCAGACATAAAAATTTTACCAAAATTTTAGCAGCATGACAACTTAGTAATCACATTTTAATTAACTATATTTCGGTAGTATAACAATTTAGTAATTACATTTTAATCACCAAAATTTCAGCAACATAACAATTTAGTAATCATATTTTAATTATCTAAATTTTAGCAACATAACAACTTAGTAAATATCAATATGTAATATCAAAGGTCATAACAATATAAAAAGAATAATAAACAAACTTATGCATTTAAAGGTTTAGGAGAAAACCTTTCCTACCAACATGTAAAATGATTATAATTTAGAACCAACCTCACTCCCCCAATCACCTCTTTAAGTAGCTTAAATGAGGAGAAAAGATGATGGTGGTGTTGGTTCCAAGCTCCTAGGAAGAGAGGTTTGCTAGATGATGGAAAACTAGTAAAATTTTGGCATAATAATGAAGTAAAAAAATATTTATGGTGGGGAACTTGCTTGTGTAAGATTCGGCCAGCAAGAGGAGGAAGAGGATGGGCAAAAATCTGTCCCAAATGTGGGCTATTTATAGAAGAAGAATAAGATTAGGTGTCCATATAATTACATTATCAAGTGATGTAATAAAATCATATTTATTTATTTTTAATTATTTAGAGGGACACATATACAAAATAGGATGGTGAATCACCTAGATTAGGGTTGGACGTGTGGCATGTTAGGTGTCCCTAAATATCAGTGTTTATTTTCTTTGCAATTGGATCGAGTGGAACTGATAAAATTACCTTTAAACTTAGGTAAATTAGCTTTTAGCATCAAATTAATGAACTTTAGTGTGAAACTTGACATATACATTATTTTCCATCAAAATTAATTTCTAATAATTAAATTTAATTTTTATTAATTATGTTTGAATTTTTATTTATTTATTTTTGTATTTTTGAGTTAAAAATTCATATTAAATCCATTTTAATTTAATAAATACGAAAATTTTTATGGAAATTCTAAAATTAAATATTTTACCTAAAAATGAACCGAGTTATCATTTTCACCATTTCTAGATGTCAAACCAATACTAACTTGGCTTAATAGACATTAGGGGTATTTTGGTTATTTTGCACAGAAATTTTAGAAAATTTTTAGAAAATTTTTAAAATTACATTTTCATATATATAATATGATTCCATGCTCAAATTAGATATTATACTGTCAATTGAATCATTTTCTCTTGTTATTTCTTAATGTTGAGAAACAAGGATAAAATCATCATTTTTTCATTTCTTCGGGCCCCGTATCAAAAAAAATGATTAAAAATCACAATTAGATAGTTTTGGAAATTTTGAGCACAACAGTGGGGAACATAATTTTAAAATTTCTTCTCGATTTTTCAAAAATAAATCATCAAATATTAGGAAAATAGTTGAAAAACTAAGGTAGGGGTGTTACATGAACATAAGGCAAAGAAGATGGATGAGATTTCTAAAAGACTGTGATTTTCAACTGTTGTATCATCCTGACAAAGTGAACATAATGGTTGACGCCATTAGCAAAAAGTCCGTGCACATCTTAATGATGATGGTTAAGGACTTAGAGCTAATTGAGAAGTTTAGATATCTTAATCTATTTGTGGAGATGACTCAAGATAATTTCAATTGTGGAATAATTTTTGTAGCAAATATTTTTCTTGAGACCATCAAAGTAGTTGGTGGATGATTTCCTACATGAGAAGAAGGAACTATTGGGAATAGAGAAGGTTGTTGACTTTAGTTTAGGTCACAATAAAATCATGAGATTCAAGGATAGGATCTATATACCACAAGACCAAGAGATTAAGAAGTTGATTCTAGAAAAAATGAAATAAAAGTAAACTAGGTTTACACCCTAACACAATTATTAGTCACAAGAAAACACAAGAATGGGGTTGAATTGTGTTTTTAAAAGATTTTTCGCAAATCCTTCTTCAACAAGATATTTCGTCTAAGGTAGGATGATACAGACAAAATTGATTACACACTTTTTATCACGATTAAGTTTTGAAAAAGAAATGTTTAAGTGATTTATTTCTTTTAAAACACTTAATTAGTAAATAAAGGAGAGAGATAAAAACATGAAATTTTTATTTTGGTTTGTCTTATCTCAGACTATGTCCAGTCCTTGGTATACCACCAAGATTTCCTTTAACGATTAAGACTATTACAAGTATTCTTTATCTCAAGCCTTTTTAGGCTTAACATGAGTACTCTTTGACTTGCTTCTTCAAGCAACAGCCCAATTATTGTTTACACACAAGTCTTTCAAGGATTAAAACCAAGTATTCTTTAACTTAAAACCTCTTCAGGCTTCCATCATTCTCATTAAGAAAGGTTAAGCGTAAATCACTTGACTACTTCATATTAGTAAGACGAATATACAAAATGAATACTAGTCTTTTGCAATCACTCAAAAGAAGATACAATAATGAAATAGAAAAAGTTCAAAATGTTAAGAAAATTTTTGCGCAAGAGTTGTCTCTTTTGTCTTCATATCCCTGGTATTTATAAATATTCAAGATGTGTCTGTGGAGGATTGTTGGAGCTTCTTCTTTAAGCTTGATAAAAAGTGAATGTTACAACATTTATTGTAGAATTTATTACTCTTTACCAATTAGTCACATATGATAAGATAAAACACTCAGCTCATCTTTTCTTTCTTATACTTGAGTCGTATGTTAGTGATCAAATCTCTTTTTCATCAAAAAGGTACATTGTTATACCTTTTACTTTTCAGTTACACTTTTGTTGGGCAAGAAAGTCAGAGGCAGTTGACTTTACTTAGGTAGTCTCCATAGGACTTCACTGATACACTTCCTTACTTATAAGAACATTATGTTCCTTTTATCCTACGAAAGAGATAAGACGATGCAAACAGATATATGCGTAGGATGACGTATCAAAGAGTGACATTTTACTTATTCATCTATCTAAGACAATTAGTTCATTTATAAGCCTATGACTTTGTTCAATCTTTTTAAACATTAAAAATTATTCATTTGTTTGTTAAATTAAAATACTTGAGGAATAAAAAAACGTCCTTTGCTCTAACAACAATGAAGATTATAACAAAGGTCAAGTGATGCATATTAAGGTAATTATAATGTAATTGTTTTCTAATTAAAGTGTATCAATTAATTTAATTTTTTGTAATTCTCTTTTTGTTTATAAGAAAACTTAGTGAATCTATGTTCACAAGCTAAATCTTAGCCATAATCTTTTTCCTCTGGTGATTATGGGAGTTGTAGTCAACCAAAACCAATTGATTATGATTCCCTAATGCTTCAAGTTGTTGGGGGAATAAATTATAAAGGTAGAGCATATGGTTTTGGTTTCGATGGAAGGATGCGTACTATTGCCTCAACTTCTAAATCTTAACATGCTAACTATATTAATATTGTCTGAGGTATGAATGCTAAGGTCGAGGAAAAATTAAGGCAAAAGATTGTAGAGCAACAACAAACCATTGATCACATAAGTAGTGTCCTTGCTTGGCAAAGCAAAACGATGGCTTTATTTGCTAAACATGCAAACATTGATTTGGATGAACATGATTCTCCTATGGATGATTCTACTGCTATAAGTGATGCTACAAATGAAGCTGATCACAGTGATGATCCAATTTGATGACCTTTCATAATATGTAACTTAAGTTATTAGAACTTGGTTTTTTGGTTGTATGGATGAAACTTGTATTTGGAGATAACTTAAATTATGCTTATGTTGAAACTATTATATTTATAATTTGGACAAATATTATTCGATTGCATATGGATAAATTTAGTAGAATTTGATTAGTATCTATGAATTAATGATAATTATTTATTTTGTAATTATATTATGTTAACTAGGAAACTGTTGTAATATAAACAAAATAAATAGATACTACAAAAATACATGGGATGGAATTTAATGCAAAGTATTCCATCCCAAATATGCTAAATTTGTGACGGAATGTTTATTTAAATTTTTCGCAAATTTGCGACAAAAATAATTTATTAATTTCGTCACAAGTTTGTGATGGATAAATTTTATTAATTCCGTTGCAACTTTGTGACGAAAATTGATGTATAAATTTGTCCCTATTTTTTGAAAATATGGAAAATAAATTTAATAATTTTTGTCACAAGTATTGTCCCTAAATATTTTTAAAATATAAAATGAATTAATTATTTTTTTTCCTATTTTCCATCCCAAAATTATGACAGAACAAAATTTTGTCCCAAAAATGTGACAGAAAGAACATTCCATCCCAAAGTGTGTGTGACGAGTGAATAATTTTGGATGGAGATTTTAACGAATATGCGACAGAAATATCTGTCACAAATGTTTTTTTTTTTCTTGTAGCGATTTACTGAGATCTGAATAAGATGTTCTAGTGGCCTGGTATGAAGAAAAAATGGTAGAGTATATAGTTGCATGCGAAACTTGTTAGAAGGCAAGGGCAAAACATTAGAGACCTGTTAAAATGCTACAAACGATGAAGATCTGAGAATGGAAGTCAGATAACATCATTATGGATTTTGTGGTAGGTTTGCCAAGAACAATGAAGGATTTTAACTTGATTTGGGTTATCATTGATAGGTTAATGAAGTATGCTCATTTCTTGCCTATTAACGTCAAGTTTTCTTTATGCAATTATACATCAAGGAAATAATGCAACTTCATAGAGTACCTTTGAGTAGCATCTTAGATAGAAGCTTAAGGTTTACATCAAGGTTTTGGCAAAGTTTACATCAAGTCTCAAGGATAAAGCTACATTTGAGTTTCACATATCACCCACAAAAGAATGGTCAATCAAAAAGAACAATTCTATCTTTGGAAGATCTACTTGGAGATTGTATATTGCATTACATAGGAAGTTGGGATGAAGTTTACCATTAGTAGAGTTCACCTACAGTAATAGTTTTCACTCAAGCATAGGGATGACGTGGCAACATACGAGGCTTTGTATAGAAGAAAGTCTATAACACTATTGCGTTGGTATCAAAATGGTGATAGTGCGATAATAGGACCAAAGTTAGTGTGAAAAAAATTTAGGAAACTTACTCCCAAATGTATTAGACCTTACTAAATTTTTTGTCGAGTAAGTCTTGTTGCTTACCAAATAACTTTATCACCCTTTCTTTTTAATATCCATAATGTTTTTCATGTTTCTTGATTAAGGAAATGTATTCTTGACCCTACTCATGTCATTGAGCCTTATATGGTACAATTAAGAGAGAACGTAACTTATAAAACTTAACTTGCGAGAGTTGAGGATAAGTCAAGCAACTTAGAGGAAAAGAGATTGGTTTGGTCAAAGTCATATGGAGCGAAGCTACTGGAGATGCAACGTGGGAGCAAGAGGACAAGATGAAGGAACAATACCTAAATCTCTTCCTTAGTAAGCGAAATATTTTTATTAAATATTTTTTTTTTGTAGGAAACAATATTAAAAGTTAAGATGATAAATTTATTTATTAAATATTTATTTTAGTAATTCAAATTTATAAATTATACAAATTTATTTATTAAATATATAAAATTATTTATTTGTTAAATTATACAATATGTTATAAATTTATTTATTTTTGAATAACTACAATACAAATAAAAGGGTGAAAGATGTATAAATAATTTATAAATAATAAATAATATTATATAATTGAATAAATAAATTTTTATAATTAAAGTAAACATATTTAATAAATAAATTTATCATCTTAACTTTTAATATTTTTTCATACAAATATAAACATATACTTAGGGATCAAATTAACAAATGTAGTAATGATATATATAATATATTTTTTTATATAAACTAAACAAGTCAAATGACTTTGTGACTTTAGTGACAGTGGAGAAGGAAGGGGTCAAGGGTTCAAATCTGACCTCTGACTGAAGATGAAAGAAGAGAGTTATTCTTGCCCCCAAGAAGTATTATTTGAGTTTTGATTATTTAGTCTCTTGATGAGTGTAAAGTTGTATTGTGTGTTTATATGTGTGTGTGGTGTGCCATGCATAATTGATCTTTATCTTTGATGATTTGATGGTGATGAGCTCTAAATCTAAAACTTAATGGATTAATAAGTGATAACATGTTTTCATAAATCTAAAAGTGAATCCAAGATGAAATTAATGTTTAAATATGGTTTTACCTTGATAAAAGATGAAGTTTTGTGTTAAAAGTTTTTAAACGATTCAATTTTGTTATTGGAACAATTTAATTGTTATTTTGGTTATGTAATCGGTTAATCTCGTTAGTTTTGATGCTAGAAAACTATTAAATTTGCAAATAACTTGTTATTTAATTATGTAATTAGTTATTTTAGTGGCCTAGAAAATGGTCATGTGCAAATAACTGATTACGTAGTAAATAACTAGTTATTTTAAGTGACCTAGAAAGTGGTCAAGCACAACGCAGCAAAATAACTGGTTATTTGGTTCTTAGTTCATTTCCAAAATTGCGAAGAACGAAATAATTGATTACAAAAATAGAATAACTAGTTATTTTACGTTTTCCTCTTTAAATTGTGAACTTCATTGCTTCTTTTCTTATGACTTCAAATCCCTAAACTTTTGTGGAAGTTTTTCAAGAGAAAAACATAATCTTTACAACAAGTTTTTCATCAAATCAAGAGCTCACACATGGATCATTATTATGATTGAAGAGAAGTCATCATTTGGGTAGATTTGTTTTCTTCTTCATTGTTTACATTCATCACGAAGTGAGGTGATATCTAACCTCTAATCTTGTGTAATTTTCGTTCTTGAGAAGGTTTTTCTTGTGGTTAGTTCCACAAGGATTAGTTCACGGTTTCTTGATAGGTTTTCAAGAACCTTAGTTTTTGGGTTACAGTTGTGTGTAATTCCTTTGTTTGTGTAGTGTGCTTGTAAACAATTGAATTACATGGTGATACTACCAATCGGTTTGATTGGAAACGAGATGTAGATCACAGTGGTGGTGATCGAACCAGTACAAATCTTGTGTGTTCCTTACTTCTCTCTACCCTTCTTCACATATATTGACTCTTGATCACTTTATCAATTGCATATCAATTTCATGATTATCTTATTTGTAATGCCTGCTTCTTGCTAATCTATGAATAAGTGTTTGGATAATTCAAAAGAGAAAATTAAATTAAATTTCCCTTGAAGAAAATTAATTAAGACTTATGTTTGGTGTCTGTGTAAGTTTTTGCGAAAGAATTCATTGGGAATTTGATCTATACTACTATCAATTAAGTGGAGGTATATTTGTAGAGTTTTGATGGATAGTGTAGGGTTATGGAATTTAATTATAATTAATTAAATTTAATTATGATTGAATTCTAGTCAAGTTGGTAGTTTTCCTTACCCTTAAGTTAATCCTTTTCCTAATGAATTTGTCTGTTGAAAAACTTGTCTAGAACCCTGTCAGATAAAGTAAATTCAACTGCTTGATTGGACAAAGTTAGTTCAATCATAACTAGAGAAATTCTAAAGAGTCATACACTCATTTAGATTCTAATATCAATTAAATTGTTTTAATTGATTCAAGTGGTAGAAAACCCTAAACCTAATTTCATGCAATTCAGTATTTGATTGCATTTTCATTGTTAGTGTGAGAAATTTAAAATTTCTACTGTTTTAAACCCATACCACACGTCCCCCAAGCCTAACCCAACTAAGCAAACTAGATTAGTTGCAAACAAACTAGATATGTTTTCCCAAATTCCTACACAAGTCTTGTCATGGTGTCCTTAAGTGTACTAAAACCACTAATCCTCCCCTTGTTTTCTCCTCCTAGCTGTCCACTCTCTTGTAGGAGAAGGTGGGTTTTGTTTTCATTTTTATTCAAATCTTGCCTTCCATTTTGCTAGTTACCAAAATACCCCTCTTAAGTTGTCTTCAAAATAGCTTCAAACCAAAACTCTCTTCACTTTTCTTCTCCAAAAACTGTGAGCCCTTGAGAGAGAGAGAGCCTTGTTCTAAAATTCTTTAAGTCTTGGAAGAGAAGTTGGAAGCTAGAGTGTCCAAGGAAGTTGGTGCTAGGTAAAGCTCCATCCTTTTCATCTTCTTTCTTCATCTTTTCTTTTCTATCAAGACCTAAGTGGTGTAAATCTTTTCTTTACCTCCTTGGTTCTAAACTTTCTCCTTTCTTGTGTTTATGTTCTATATCAACCATTCTTGGTGTTGGTTGATGGTTCACCTTGCTAAAGCTTAAAGGAGATACTCCCTTTTTTTAAAACCCTTTTTCAAGCTTGTAGGATCTTGTCGAAAGGTAAGGAAAGCTAATCCTTTGTTTTGTGTTTGAACTGTGGTTATTCTATTTTTGATGTGGTTTGTTGCTTAAAAATATCGTTGGTATTTTTAAAATGGTAAACTTGATGAAAGGAACCATTTTCATGCATGTGTGTATTGTATTCCTGATGCTATTTTATTTTTCTGCTTGAGCATGATTCACTATTTTTGCTATATCAAGAGATGTGGTTAATATTTTTGAGTTATTATTGTTTTATTGTAAACTAGACAAAGTTTTCTCCAAAATGGACTCAAGAAACACATTAAAAGATCAAGAAATGAAAAAGTTAAACCTTTTGAAATTTGTGCATGTTTTCTGAAAATGTTGATCCGACAATGTGTAGTAAAATGAGATTTTGGAAAATTTGGTTGTATACCTGTGGAAACTCTTCAAATGACCAAAAAGTAGACACGAAAATATTTCCAAGCATATATGGTTTTCCTATATTTGATTTATTTTTCTATTTTAATGATTTTTAGAAACTGAATGTTATACTTGTTTTCTGAATGAAAGTTGTTTTGAGAATTGTGAACTTTCAAAAATCATATAAAATCATGTAGACCTTTGTTTTTAATGTTCTTGGTTATTTTGAAAAGTTTTTTAAGTTTAATTTTATAAAATAAATGGTTTGGACTCTGCAAAGTTTCGTTTGAATATGAAAAATAGTAAAACATGTTCGTTGGTCCTCCACCAAGTCATCCTGATCTTACTGTCTTGTTATTTTTGTATCTTTTTTTGTATATTTTTCTTAAGGTGATCTTTAATGATTTAGAAAATAGACAAAATTTCCTTTCCAACTATATATGGATCATGTTAAGCAAAAATCATTTACTATCCCAAAATAATTTTTAAAGCATAAGCCAAAATCTAGCAGCTACTGGAATCTGTTCTAATAATAAGTTTTATGACTTTTTATATAACTTTATAAAAACACTATATTTTGTATTTAAAAACTTAATGGTGGATCTTTTAAAATAAAAGTTATATATGAATTTTAATAAAATATATTCTTTTCTATTTTACATATTTTAAAATGTATTTTTGATTATTTAATTAAAAGTGATTAATGGTAAGGCTTATAGAACTATGTTTTATAAAAATCTAAGACTTTAGTTTTAAAATGGTGCTTTTAATTCAAAAACCTTTATCTAAATTATGCTAAAAACAAAATTATTTATCTTGTAATTATTATATAAGATTGGATAGAAATGATGTTTTCTTCCAAACCTTTTTAATCTAGATAAGTGGATTTAAGAAAAGTAACATGGCCTTTAAAACAAAAAAATAAGTAATAAAAGATTTAAAATAAATTGTTGAAATTAATAAGGTGTTCTTAGAGAAAGAATCTTAGTTTATCCTCATTAGGATTGCTTTGGATAGGATCCTACAGAAAGGCCAATGATGGATAGGGCTCTTTGTTATGGCACATAATGATGGGCTAATGATGGATCAGGTCCAGTGTTGTGACACATAAGGATGTTGTTTTCATGAGGATAAACTGAGTGAATCCATGATACGATGAAAAATCGAGACTTGATGGCATGTTGATTATGTTGTGAAACTATTGATAAAGGCTTATTTGGGTGTGAACGATAAGCGGTTGTCGATTATGATGAGTTGTTTGTCATTCACGCATGCATTGTTGTATGAGCATGCGGTACTAAAGGTGTCAATAC
This sequence comes from Spatholobus suberectus, assembly GCA_004329165.1. Classification (NCBI taxonomy): domain Eukaryota; kingdom Viridiplantae; phylum Streptophyta; class Magnoliopsida; order Fabales; family Fabaceae; genus Spatholobus; species Spatholobus suberectus. The sequence goes on along the minus strand of CM014731.1, from coordinate 40,569,473 downwards.
TCATGGGATCATGGTGCAAGCCCGGTGTGAAAGCTTAAGGACTACGGATAGCGCGATTCCACAAGAGACTGGGGCCTTGCAAACCATGGGTCGTGGTGGCAGCTCCCCAATACGAAAATCCTGACAAGGTGCACTAGTTCCCATGATCAATGGCCGGTATTTCCTGAATGGTTTAGGAACATGCTGCTTTGAGAACCCTGGTGAGGGTATCTGTGTTTATTATACCATGATTAAGGAATATTCGGGTTGGTCGCTCAGTTTTTAGATTTCCATGGAAAGTCTAGATTCATGGTCTGCATTGCATACTTGGTCACACTTTAATCAAGAATAATGAAATGTGTAACACCCTAAGGAGCATTACTGTAACTAGGTCTAGATTTAAAAAAAAAAACAAACTTAAAAAGGTAGAAACAACATACAAATGCTACTCATAAATATAATTAAATATTATATACGAACAATACAATAAAAAAATCTACATGCCAAATATAACTTATCTATCACCCGAAGGTATCGTACAAAATATAAAAAGAATACAAAAACATAATATAAACTAGACTACGTTTTCTTGCACGTGACTCCAAGCTTCATTTGCGCATGTCTTCACCTGTATCCTGAAAAATGGAAAACTTAAAGGAATGAGACATAATGTCTCAGTGAGTACTCTGAGGACTCTACGGTTGGGTTAGACTCTTCTATTCGGACAACCCTCATCATTTATCTTTTATGGCTTTAAACTCACTAGGTCTCTCATAATTCGTTATACCTACAGTCTAATCTACACCTTTTAATCTTCAATACTTTCTGTGGTAACTACTCTCTCATTCTCCTGACTGTTATATTAGTTTACTATCTCATTCTCAACCTAAGAACTCTTTCTTACCCAAAATACTCTCTAGTATTTAAACCCTTCATGTTTAGATTTTACTTTTTTTGTTTTTAATATTTAAGGTTGTTCTCTATGGGTCAAGTCTAAGGTCATCGACATTCTAAAATACTTTTAACCCTCCCTTAACACTCACCTTAATGCCGTCATTTTGTTCTCTCTTATTTGTCTTATACCTTTCTATTACGCTGTGTGGGGATTCACTCTTTCTCTACCTCATTCACAACTATTATTATCCAACTAGGACCCTCACAACACTATCCTAGGGCCTAGCCTCTCATTTATCCTTGAGGTAGCAAGCACAATTAATTACAAGCATACATTTATTTCACATCTTTTGCCTAGTAATTAAACATACACATCGTTTTGTTTCATCAAGCAAGCATGACATACATGCATAACATAAGCACATATACATAATCTTGACAATTTATCACAATACACAATCACATTTCACACGTGTACACATTATATCATTCGCTTATGAACAAGGTCACATAGAATTTACATAATTACAACGTAGCATACTTCAACATATCACACTACAACAAGATACATATGCGTGCTATGTTCCTAAACTACTATTCATGCATATGTGGTACCAACCTAAACTTTTTGGAAGTAGACTAGGAGTAAATGCAGGCCATAAGAAACGTCATTGGTACCGATGCCTTCGGCTTTCGCACCCTCAACTAGCATGATATCCCCCGATGACTAGTCAGGGTTACCCAGTTTTGCCAGTACGGCCCAGCATCATGGGATCAGCATGGACCATTGGAGTTTTCCCAACCGGATAACCCCCAAGGCTAAGGTTAAACAACCCATCATGGCCTCCACCAGCCAGATTCCTACATACTTTCCTCATCACATAACTCAAATGTTATGATGCATGGTCACATACAATGCTTATAGCTTTCATAGACTTTTATCATGAATCATAGGCACAATTTCATATCACACTCATTTTTTTCAAAGTAAATAACAACCATACAATATAAACTCAACAAGACATAAAAAAAAACAAATAAAAATGAGTTAAACACTGCTAAAAGGAGTTCACAAACACAAGGAATGTAATAGCAAAAGCCGTATCCACCCAGCGGGTCCGCGCGCCTAATGCAAACGTGGAATCCAGTTTTTGAAGAAAAGTTGCCCAGCGGCTATCTAATCCCGCCATGCAGATCCGAGGTACTAATTTCAATTTGTTTTTCCTATTGCCTTTGGTTTCTAAATGCTCCCAAATAAATAACTAGATTCTTAATCACTCTTCTACATTGATAATTGTTTAATCTAATCTATAAATTCCTCACTCCCTCACGATCTCCTCAAAACCCATCAAATCCCTAAATTTAGGTATAAGGAAGGAAAATATAAATAGAGGAACAAGAACAAGGAAGGACACGGGGGAGAGCACTCACCTTTAGCAGCACGCAAAACTGAGTTCTAGGGTTTGGGTTCACCGGTTTCTATTCCTGCTTCTTCTCTTCTTTTTCTTCTTCCCTTTTCTCCTCATTCTCTTTAACTTCTTTCTTCTTCTATTTTGTGACGGTTAAACCTAACCCTTCTTCTCTATTCCCTTCTTATAACATGTGGGTGGGTATGTGGCTTAATGGGCTTTAGTCCCCTATTGAGCCCTAGATGCTCTTTTGAGTTCTATGATAATATTTCTACTAATTTATAATACTAAGGTATTAAAAACAGTAATAATAACAATAATAATAATAATAATAACAATAACTCTTAAGACATCTTTTGTCTAATAACATATGGGAAGGGTTCTACTAAGAGCTAGCTCGTGGTTTATTTCTAGTACTTGAAATTTGGGGTGTTACAAAATGAAAAACCCTATATATGTTTTTTTTTTATCTTGATTGAATGTATGCTTTATCTTATGCTTAGTATGATGTATGTTTCGAATGCTATGTTTGTTTCTTTTGGGTAGCTTATCCTTGCTTATGTGCTTTGTGTGTGTGTGACTGTGATGATCGCGATTGTCTTTGATTGAGGGAGTAGATGGTGTTTCTCCCTCAGAGTGATGCTTTCAGTGTAGAGCTAACACTGACCATCCACAATGGGCAAATGGTTGAACGATTGATGCTAATGCCCATCAAGTGCGTTTTGATGGTCTGCTTCTCACCCACTACACGCCATGCGATGCCTTAATTTCTACGATTTTGGTTACGATTTGAGTAGATTTCTCAAATTTTGCTCGGGAAGTTTTACATCCCCCACCTACTATTCCTGCACATGTGCTTGCTCCTCGTTGTGTGGGTAATGCTTGCGAGTACCGAAGGCTATTCAATACGGACGCTTCTCGTGGATGTGGACTTGGACGAGGCTTAGGCCAGGTTTCTTTCGTGGGACATGACGATGATGATGATGACGCATCCTCTACCTCTCCTTATTGTCTCTAGAAGACAATGTAGTTGTGTTGTATCTTTTGAGTAGAGGTGACTAGTATAGGGAGTGAGTTATATATCCCCTCCCCCTTTTGTGTTGTATTTTGGGTTCATTGTCACACACCTCTCCCATTATCCTTATGTTATTTGATATTTCCTGTTTATGTTGGACCTTTCTATGGCTATGTATGCAGTATTTTGCATGCTAGACATGCCCTCTTTATGTTATCTTCGTGTATGAATTTCTTTTGCGATGCATTGATGATAAGCAGATTTATATTGAGAAAAAATACTTATACATATTTTCACAAGTAAGTTAATGAAGACTTTCTCCTAATTGAACTTAAAATCAAAATAGACAACTAGCTAGCGATTTCTTTCCATGTTTCCTTGCGACAATTTGTGGTGGCCGTATCGCAGGTTGTCACATTGTTCATGTTTGCATAGTAAAGACAAGTTAATTACTTTAATTCTACAACATTCATATCACCAAATCAAATTGATTCAAGGTTTTTCAAAAATCAAGTGTTTCATCTTTGAAAAGGCTTTGGGGTTCTTGAAAATTTTATAGATCGAATTCACCCCTCTTAAATCCAGCATTTTTATTCAACACTAACAACTTTTACTATTTTCTAAATGCTTAATTGCACTTTAGAGGCAAAATGGATGAAATTTTGAAAGTATGGGGAAAAATTTTAGATAGTCAACTAATATTAGGATAAAATTCAAGAAATTATGTAAGTTTAGGGGCAAAATGTGCGAGAAAAAAACTTTAGGAACATAATTTGCAAGATTTTGAAACTTAAAAAAAAGTGCAATCAAGTCTTTTTAATTTTAAGGATCATTTTGAAAAATATTACAATTTAGGGACTAAATTGATTGATAATTTATAATGTTAGGGACCATTTTACCATTTTATTTATATCAAGGACCGATTTGATTATCTATTACAATTTCAAGGACTAAATTGATTGATAATATATTATTGAGTAAATTACATTGATAACTTCTGAGATTTTTTCAAATTGCACATTGTAAACACCCAATTTTATCCGAGTAATTATAGCTTAAAATAGATAAATAAATAAATAAAAATTGAGTTAAGTATTTTTTATTTTTGTTGGACTAGAAGTGTCTTGGTCTGTAACTAAAATTCTTGTTAAATTAAAAGTTTCAAACCCATGACCATACATATTCATTTATAATGGTATTTCAAGAGTTTATCATGATCATAGAAAATAAATTAAAGATAAAAAAATTAATAATGAAAAGAAGAGAAGAGTCAGGACGGTTACAAAATTCTTATTGAATATGGGGTCATAAATATAGAAAAGGAAGATGAAGGGATGAGGGAAACGTTAGGAATTGGTATTGAATTTTGGCCTATAAATAAGGGGAAGAACTACTGAATGAGAGGGGGAAAAGACAGTGAGGCTAGATTAAAAAAAACTGAGGAGGAGACAGAGAGGCGGCCAAATTAAAGGAGAATGAAGAAATACTGTTAGGGAATTGAGGGGAAGCAGGGAGGAGAAAGAAGTAGAGCAATGCTAGGTTGCTAAATTGAGGAGAAAGAGGAGCATTAGTCTATTACTAAGAGAAGACAATCACAAGTGCTTCAGCAAGTAAGGTGTTTTTGTAAGCTCTGTTGTTGCTCCTATATTTGGCCACTTATGCTCTATAATGTTATTCAATCATGCCTTGAATCTTGCTATATTCCTCTATTTTTGTTTTTAATGATTATCTTCTGGATCAAATGATGAAACGATGCTTAATTTGAATCCTTGCATTCTGTCTCTATTGTAACAGAAGGTATATTAAATTTGTATCCACACATACTGATAATTACCTTGTTTAGCGCCAATGTTCCAATACATTCAGCTTCTTGTCTACACACTCACACTAGACAGAACACCTAGTCCTTGCTTCTCACAGCTACTTTCCACTCATCAAACACCACACAAAATCACATAATACACCAACACCACAACTCTACACACATTGTTCACTCAGATTTAGGCACTATTAGAAATCGCAACCTCCTTGCGCAAAGTGTTCATCAGAATATGTGTCTTTCAAATTTATGCGGAGCGCAAATCAACCCGCAAATTCCAACAAACCTTGCATCACCAGAGTGTGACTCACCAGCCACCACAAATTTGTGGCGGTATGATTGTTGCGCTGACGTCTCTGCTTCTGTAATAACAAGAGTCCGCTTCATCTTCTTCGCACGAGGTTTCATCGTCTCCGTCACGCGGACCATAGCGTTTCCTATTGCTGCCACGCAAACTCCTGCACTGTTCCTCTCCACCTCGCTTCACATATCTTTGACTACACCTCGAACCCACAAGAGTCCACCTTGGTTTTGCCGCAGAAAACCTCTACGCCTCTTGTTTCAATCATGGTTCAGTTACGGAGACGCACGACGACCTTCAATCTTCTTCACCGACGCCTAATTACGACTTGCGGTGCTCCCAATATGAAAGCGTTCTAGGGTGGGGTATAGTGTCAATATTGACACTGAAGGGAATTACCCCCTTTTGCTAGTGTAACAGATCAGGTAAGTGATGGGCCTAGCCCTTTTTGTTTTTTCCTTCAAATTTACTAACTTTTTTTCTTTCATAATAAGATTCCATTAATAAAAGCTAAATCTATTTAATACATATTACGTTATTTTCGTATATAAAGTTTCCTAAAAAGATGTTTAGTATCTTTCACCTTATTTTCTTAATATATTTCCTTAATAAAAATTGAATTCATTTAATATTCATTGACATGACCAAAACCCCTTTTATCATTTTCAATTGTTAACTAAAACGTAATAAAATTAGGATCAATCAATGATTTTTTTTTTAATAAAATAAAAATAAAATATAGGTCTAGTGATTGTTCATGTTGGGTCTAGGACCCACTTGAATATCACAAAAGCTTTAACTAAGTTTAAATTTGATTAACAATTTGTTAATTGATATTTTCTTTTTAATAAAAATAAGGATGTAGACTTAGTAATATTTCGTGTTGGGTCTAGGACCCACTTAAATATCACAAATATCCTATATGAAGCTTATAATTAATTAATAAGTTGTTAATAGTTTTCTTTATAAAAAAAATAAATTAAAAAATAGACTTAGTGATTTTTCATGTTAGGTTTAGGACCTACTTGAATATCACAAGAATCCCCTTAAAACCTATGATTAATTAATAATTTGTCAATTGATTTTTCTTTTTTTTAATAAAAATCAGAATGTAGATTTAGTGACTTATCATGTTGAGTCTAGGCACATACTTGAATATCACAAAATTTTCTACAACTTTGTTTTGCAGGGAGTATTTCACATCTGTTAGGCCGCCTATCGTTGTGGTTAATACTCTATAATATTTAAGATTTAATATCTTGATAATCCTTAAAATTAGTAATAGAAATAACAAAAAATAAAAAAAATATAACTAAAAAAATCAACCCATAAAACGATTTTCTACCAAAGAACTACGTGAGTCTGATTCCTCATTGCACTCAAGGATACGTAGGAGCAGGGGCCCACTTCTGTCGATCTCAAAAACAAAAATTTAATGTCTTTCCAAAAATAAAATATTATTTTCTTAATTAAAATTCTTTTGATAAAAATAATAACATTTGTAAACATATTTTCTTTTCTTTAAGGGGTAAAATAAATATTTTAGAAGCTATCCATTTTTCACATTTAATTAGGGGTAACCGTCTTTACGACGGATGTCGTAGGGTGCTAACACCTTCCCTACACGTAGCTAACTCCCGAACCTATATTTGGTTTCAAAGACTACATTTTTCTAAGGGTTTTTCCATATGTTTTCCCTTAATAAACTATGGTGGTGGCTCCTCTGATTTTATTTTCATTTTTGCCATTTCATCGTGACCCTAGTTGCGACACACATAATCCCCTTACTTTTTTATCGTTTACAACAACCTCCCTTATAGGGGTACATGTAATGTTTTTCAAACAATTAAGGGGGTTAGTGTAATGTATAAGGGATGTTAGTGTAATGTTTTTCAAACAATTAAGGGGGTTAGTGTAGGGATAAAAAAAAGGAGGGATATCATATGCAATCTGAAAAAATCTCAAGAGGTGTCAATGTAATTTATTTTATATAATTTCAGGGACTATTTTGCTACTTTATTAATTTTAGAGACTAATTTAACCAACCACTATAATTTCAGAGACCATTCACTCTATTTATATTGATTATGTTAGTTAAGATTTTTAAAAGTTATAACAATTAACATACATTTGAATACATATTAATTGTTATATCTAATTCTCTATTGGGAGCGGGGCATTTATAGTGTTAGTGTCACTTATGAGTAGGATTACGATTTTAAAAGACTGGAATTTGGAACAAATCTCCACACATGCTTATGCAAACCTTATCCATGACATATGGTCCCTCGTCCCTCGTGAGGCAAATAGGGCCACAGATGTTCTCGCTAGCTAGGGCTTAAATAATGCTGGATTTTCCCACATCTAGGATACTTCCCCTGAAGGCATTCTATAAGTTTTGTTACATGATTCTAGATTTCAAGTTCTGTGTAGTCTTTCCTTTTTGTTTCTTTACTTTTATGTATTGCATAAAAAAAATCTAATTTTCTATGGATATTTTTTTTGAAAAATAAATAAAATTGTAAAAATAGATAAAAAGAGAAAAGAATAATTTGTACAAGGATAAAAAATTCTCCTAAAAAACGATACAAAAATTTTGTTTGATTTAACTAATTTATAGTTAATGTCTTCTATTAAATACATTTTGAAACTAAATATTCAATGTATCAATTTGTTAACAATCAAGTATCATTAACATAGTCATATGAATCCACTTAAGAAAACTAAATATTCAATATAGTAATCAATTAATTTGCAATCAAATATATTAATCATAAAAATTAATATTTAATGGTACATTTATAGCTAATAATTTAATCATTTGAATTCAATAATATATTTATTAGAGTTTAATGACTATGCACTATTGTGTAAAAAGTTTTACATTGTCCACTAGTCATAAATTACCGTTGGTAAGATTTTTATGACAATTATTATAAAAGTCAATAAACGTACTATACATGATAGTTTGTGATTGGATGTCTGTAACATCCCTAATTTTGAGTAATATAAATGAGAATATAATTAATGGTTTAGAATGCCCATAGGTATTAATAATAATTACCTGTGTGTTAGGATTTATAGGAATAAGATAATAGGACCCTAAATAGGACTTTGAAGCCCAAGATGGGCCGGAGGCCTACCAGACCACACATACACATACACGGACTATAAGGAAAGAAAGGAAGAGAGAGAAAAGGATAAAAAAAAGGGAAGAGAGTAGAAGAAGAACAGGAAAAGAGAAGGACGAGAAGAAAAGAATAAAAGAGAAAAGATCAGAAGACCCAAGCCTAGAAGCTCATCTCAACGAATCTCCCTAAGATGAGTGCTTCCTCCTTATCCTTCCTTACCCCTTTGATTGTTGATTATACCTTATTTTTCCCTTTCTCCCCTTTGAACCTTTGGTTTATGTTTTTATGAGTTTTTGATGATTATGCATGATTGAGGGGCTTTTAGGTTTGATTGATCAATTAGATATGGAATATAAGTGTTTTAGGACTATTTATGGTGTATTGAAGAGCTTGGGTGGCCATCAATGGTGTCGGAATAGTTAAATCGCAAAGAAATCGCGATGTTAATAAATCGTACTTTGACTTAGCGAATTTAGTTTAGCTTATTGAATCCTAAATAGTTCATGTAAAATCGCTAAGCCAAAATACTTTAGCTTAGTGAATTTTGGGCAGAAAACAAGTTTAGAAGCCCAGTATAAATTCGCTAAGTGAAAGACAACTTCGTTAAGGGATTTTTGATAGAAGGTAAGTCTAGAAGCTTTGTGTGGGCTCATTAAGTGAGGACCATCCTTGCTAAGTGAAACAAGGTCTAAAAAACAGGTTTGAAATCCCTATAAGTAATTGCTAAGCGTCTTTATGATGTGCTAAGCGAAAGGGCTCTTTTGCTAAGCGAAGACACCTTTTCGTTAAGCAAGAGAACCTTAGAGTTCTTTGTGCAAGTTTCTCTGTATGTTTGCCTATGTTTGCCACCTTGCTGTGTTTGGTATTGTTGTTGTAGTTGTAGTGATTGCATTAATGTGATTATTGCATCTGCCTAGGATAGTTTGTAGGAAACAATGAACCCCATGTAAGAAAACACTTAAGACTTTGAAAGGAAAGTTCAGGAACCACTTCGACAATGGAAGTGGGTCCAACTACTCGGGTCAGAGCGGAATATAAGTACAAGACCATAAAATGCTTGGGTGAGAGCAAAATATGAGTATGAGACCATAGACTACTCAGGTCGACATGAAATATAAGTACAAGACCATAAACTGCTTAGGTCAGAGCATAATATAAGTATGAGACCATAGGCCGCTTGGGTTAGAGTTGGATTAAATACGAAATTAGGAGAGGGACGTTTCTCTATGGCTAAAGCCCAACCAAGAAAAGACAGAAAAGGTAAGGGAAAGATAATAATAAAACTAATGAGAAGCACACAAAAATAAAAACAAAATTGGTACATAATGATGTGAATGCTTGTGTGAGGCATGTTTGATGACCCTATTAGGATATGATGATGTGTATGCCTAGTTATAGGTAAGTTAAGTTAAGCCAAGCTGAGGGAACCTATGTGCTTAGTGAGGACGAAGTTCTTGATAGTAGCATGGGGTTTACCCCCACAACAATTCATGTATAAAGCCCAAAAGGGTAAGTAAAGCAAAAGATAAGCAAAAGTAAATCGTCACCAAGTTTCATAGGAAGTCAAATGTCTAGAAAAAGCAAAAAAAAGGATGAAATTCTCATCAAAGTGATGGGGAGACAATTGTCTAGTGTGAAGGACTAGTTTTGGTCAAAAGACTTGGAGCTTAGCCCCATTAAAGATTAGTAAGTCCTAAGTTGGGCATAGTTATGAGGTTAAGTACTAAAGAGGTAAGGAATTCAAAGTTCAATGAGAGGTAAGACCACGTGAGTTAAGAAAGGATTCTAAGAGAGAAGAGTTAGTTTACCCCTGGAGTTCTCATAGCATTCATTGAGACATGTTTGTCTTACTCCTTTTAGTTGTTATCTTTTTCAGGTTAAGTAAGTGGACATCCTTGTGAAAGAGCGTGGAGCCACTTGTAGAGAATGGCGAATATGTTTGAGTTTAGTACCTCATAATGTGTGGTAGTTTATGTTTAGTTTTTTATATCTTTCTTTCAAATGATGTACAACATGACATGCCAAAAAGTTTGTATTAAGTTTATATAATAGATTTATGTTTAATTTCTTCTTTATCCCTGATGTTTTTATATTCAAAGTTTCCATGTCCTAACAATCTAGGCATAATTATGGTAATGTCCTTAAAGCTGTTACATTTTGGTATCAGAGCAGTTCGACTCAAATTAGACTGTGAATTAGTTTAGTTGCCCTATAGTGAGTGTTTTATGACGTTCGTTATGCCATCAATCCTATTTGCTTTGTCATGGAATATTAAGACCAATCACCTTAATACTTTATGCACTGCAAGTAGGAAGTATGGCGAGGGAAACATAAGGTCATGGATAGTTGTCCTTAAACCCCTTAGAACCAAACTCAGCCAATCCACATAACCTTGAGTGTGAAGGTAGAGAATACTCAAAGGGAGCCAGCTGTAGGAACCTTGAGTTCAGGGTTTGTTGAATTCTGAAGGAGTAGACCACCCACCTTTAGAGGCTATATTAATCTTGCTAAGGCGAGACTATGGCTGAGGGATATAAAGGGATTCTTGGAGGGAATACCTTGCTCCTCGAAGCAACGGGTAGCTTATGCCTTATTCATGTTAGAGGATGAGGTAGAGTTCTGGTGGAGAGGTATGAGAGACAAGATTGTTAAGACAAAAGACGAATTTATGACCCTCGCTTTGTTTTGATAATAACAAATAGTCTTATGGTTAATCGTTTGATCACATGCTTTTACTGCATGATTTCACTAACGTCTGCTCACGTGTTTTTTATAAATTAAAGATGTTATGTCAACTAACCCCTTCAGATGATATATATGTTGAATAATTTGTTTATTCAGAAACACTGTTACACAAGAACCTTTTGAGTTTGGAAAAAGTGTACCCTCTCAAAAAAGAAGACATCTACATACTTATCTCTGAAAAGGTTTAGCTTTATACTAAAAAGAAGGAATTTTTATACAAATGTCGGTACGGAAAGTGAAAATATGTCCATTGCAACAAGATTGAGTACGAGAAAGGCTAGATAAGTAGACTGCTTTATCTTATCAAGTGACCGGTTGGTGAAAAGCATTAAATGCGGCATTTAATGCTCCAACGACTATTTTCTTCTTTTTACAACACTAGACAAAGGATGTCTGGAAAAGCTCTCACAACGGACACTTTGGGAGAACTCTATAAATAGAAGAGAATATCATTGTCAAACATGATGGAACTCTTTGCAAATTCTTCTCTTTCTCAATCTGTAATGTTGAACAAATTCTTCTTGTAACAATTTCCTACACTTCATTGTATATCTGTCTGATAAGACGATAGTCTAGTGTGATATCTTACCTTTAACCATTTCTTTGTGAAATTGGTGGGAGCCTAAAAAGGCTTCGTGTTAAAGCATACTTGGGTATTTGCTTGGAGAGGCAAGTGAAAGACTACTTGGGTTGAGTCAGAAGAGGCTTGGTCAACAGAATACATGAGCCAGAAGTGGGACTTGGTAGTATACCAAGAACTGGACGTAGTCTTTGGGGGTGAGAAAAACCAATATAAAACTTTGTGTTTCTCTTGTTTACAACTTCCTTTCATTTTCACAAATCTCTTATAAAAATATTTATCTTTTATCATTCAGACGAAACATTTCTTTGAAAAAGGTTTTACAAAATGTTTTAAACAACACAATTCAACCCCCCCACCCCTTTATTCTCATGTTGTTCCTATAGTTTACAATTTGGTCTCAAAGCTCAGCCTCTAAGGTTTGAGCACCTTAACAAGTAATAGAGGAAAAAATCCTTATGGCAAATCTTGAAGGACAATTTATCCCAGAAGGAGCCTCCTTGTTAAGGCCTCTAGCCTTCAATGGAGAAGATTGTGCCTACTAGAGAGATAGAATGGAGATGTACATCAAATTCACTCATTACTATATTTAAAGAATCATCACACATGCAGATCTCTTTGTGACAAAGCTTGAAAGCAAATACAACCAAGACAACTTCAACATGCTCCAACAAAATGCAAAAGCTAGGTATATTATAACTTGTGCTTTATTTAAAATTGAATATAACAAATTTTGCAGCTATAAATCAGCAAATGAGATGTAGGATGCTATTTGCATAACACATGAAGGTACTAAAGATGTTCGTTTGAGAAGAGCAATAACTCTTCAAAGACATTATGAAATGTTCACTATGAAGGAAACATAAACCATTGATGAGATGTTAGGGAGATTTCAAACAATTCTCCATGGCCTACAAAGTCTTGGTGTTGAGTTTACTAAAGCTCAAAACAATCTCAAGATTTTGGATAGTCTTCCAAAGATATGGGAACCCAAAGCTATAGCTATAGCTGAAGCTAGAGACATGAAGACTCTAACTCTTGATGAGTTGTTGGAAGCTCTAAGAGTTCATGAAGTCCATCTCTTTAGAAGAGATAAAATCAAAAGCAATGACCCCATAACTTTAAAGATTGGTGAAACTAGTCATAGAGCAAAAGAGAAGACAGAGACGAAAATCAAGGACAAAGCCCTGAAGGTTCAGTCTGATAAGTCAAAAAGCTCAAATGAAAGCTCAAGCTATTTTACAGACGATGAGATCTCTCTCATGACCAAAAGATTTAAAAAATGCTAAAAAAGAAAGGAAGATTCAAGCATTCATCCAAGAAAAAAGACAACAAATTCAAAAAGCCACTCCAAATAAAAAGTAATGAAATTATTTGCTTCGAGTGCAAAAAACCCAGACACATGAAGGCTAAGTGTCCTAAGTTAAAAAAAGGATAGAACATAAAGAAAGGGAAAAGAAAAAGAACCTTCTAGCAACTTGGAAAGATTTGGACAACAACAATAGCAGCTCAGATGAAGAAAAAGCCAACATTTGTCTCATGGCAGATACAGAAGAAATAATACTTGTGGTAAAATCTATCCCTAAGACTAATCCATATTTGTTTGATAGTTATGAATCTGAGTTTGATGATGAAGAAGAGATGTTCTATGATACTCTTCTTGCAAATTCTCACATGATCTCTCTTGAGTGTAAGACATACAAAGAAAAATACAAAGAAACTATGTTAGAAAATGAAATACACAAGATAGATCTACAGAATATGTGTAAAAGTCAAGCCACAGATCCTGAAAAGACTATGCTTATATTTGAGGTTGACAGATTGAAGAAAGAAGCTATTAGTCTAAAGCAAGATCTGGCTAAATTTGTAGATAGGTCTGTAAAACTAGAATTGATTTTGAAAGAGAAAAGATCTCCATCTGACAAATCTGGCATAGGTTTTGAAAGAGACAAGGATTCTAAACCATCATCTTCTAAATCTTATTTAACCTCTTGCAACTTTTGTGGAAAATCTAGACACACATCTCAAAGGTGTCAACACGAAAGAAAACAAAGGTCAAATAAGACTATTGGGACTAACATAAAAGGACCCAAGAGTATTTGGGTACCAAAATCTCAAATCATTCTTGTTGCAAATATCCTTAATAGGAAAAAGGAGGGATTCATTCTAGTACTTGGACAATGGATGCTCACATCATATGACAGAAGAAAGGTCTATGTTCCTAAACCTCCAACCACATGAAGGAATTGTTTCATTGGAGGAAATGGAAAAGGAAAAATCATTGATATAGGTAAAGTGGGTAAGTCACTGCTTCCTACTATAGATAATGTGCTATGTGTTGAAGGTCTGAAGTACAACCTACTAAGTCAATTTTGTAATAGTGGGCTCATCGTCTCCTTTAACAAGGAATATTGTATAGTTAGACGAAATGATGAATCTGTTCTTTTTACTGCTAAAAGGCATAACAATATTTATAAGATTAAGCTTAAGGATCTAAACAAAGAAAATGTCATTTGTTTGATGACCAAAGAAGATGAAAGATGGATTGGGCACAAAAAGCTTGGGCACATCAATTTGAAACATATTTCAAAGTTATATAAAAAAGGTTTAGTAAAAGGATTGCCTGAGATTTCTTGGAAAACTCATCTTCTTTGTGAAGCATGTCAGAAAGGAAAACAAATTATAACCTCTTTTAAATCTAAAAATGTTGTTTCCTCTTCTAGACCTTTGGAATTATTACACATGGATTTGTTTGGTCTCATTGTAACACCCCAAATTTCAGGTATTAGAAAAAAATCATGAGGTAACTCTTAGTATCATGTTTTATTGGATAAAAGACACCTTAAGAGTTATTGTTATTATTATTAATTCTGTGCTATGGTGTTGCTATTATATTATTATTATTATTATTATTATTATTATTATTATTATTATTATTATCATTATTATTATTATTATTATTATTATTATTATTATTATATCTCTTATTATTATTATTATTGTTCCTATTGTTGTTATTATTATATTTATTGTTGTTGTTGTTGCAGCAGTTATTAGTATTATTGTTGTTGTTGTTGTTGTTATTGTTATTAACACCTTAGTATTAGAAATTAGTAGGAATGTTATCATAGAACCCAAAAGAGCATTTAGGGCCAAATGGGGGACTAAAGCCCACTAAGCCATATACTCACCCACATGTTATAAGAAGGGAATAGGGAAGGAGAATTAGGTTTAGCCGTCACAAAATAGAAGAAGAAAGAAGGTAGAGAGAATGTGGAGAAAAAGAAGAAGAGAAAGAGTAGGAATAGAAATTGGAGAACCCAAGCCCTATAACTTAGCTTTGCATGTCTCTAAAGGTGAGTACCCTCCCTCGTGTACTTCCTTGCCCTTTATGTTGTGCTTGTTTGTCTATTTACCTTTTCCCCCTCTTTATGCCTAAGTAAGGGTTTTGATGGGTTTTGAGGGGATTATGAGTGAGTGAAGAGTTTATATATTAGATTGACCAATTATCAAGGTAGAAGAAGTGAGTGAGAATTTAATTATTATTTTTTTTGGAGTATTTAAAAGCTAAAGGCAATAGGAAAAAGAAATCAAAATTCGTACCTTGGATCCGCTCGGCGGGGTTAGATAGCTGTTGGGTGACTTATTTTCAAAAACTGTATTCCAAGTTGGCATCGAATGACTACATTGTCGGGCGTGCAGACCCGCAAGGCGGGATGCATAATCCTCCGGGTGGGTTGGATCTTAGTGTGACTGCCGGGTGGCCCTCGTGGCTCACCCGGCGTGTATGACCTAGGTTATTCCATTTTTAAGCTTGTGAACTCCTTTTTGTAGTCTTTAACTCATTGTTGCTTCTCCTTTTTATGCCTTATTAAGTTTATATTGTGTGATTATTATTTACCTTGAGAAAACTAAGTGTGATATGAAATTGTGCCAATGCTTCATGATAAAAGCGTATGAAAAGCTATAAGCATTATATGTGACTATGCATCATAACATTTGAGTTATGTGATGAGAAAAGTATGTAGGAATCTGGCTAATGGAGGCTATGATGGGTTATCTAACCCTAGCCTTGAGGGTTATCCGGTTGGAAAACTCCAATGGTCCATGCTGATCCCATGGAGTAGGGGCGTACTGGCAAAACTGGGTAACCCTGACTAGTCACCGGGGGATATCATACTAGTTAAGGGTGCGAAAGTCGAAGGCATCGGTATCGATGGCGCTTCTTATGGCCGTGCATTTACTCCTAGTCTACTTTCTGAAAAGTTTAAGTTGGTACCCCATGTGCATGAGTAGTAATTTAGGAACATAGCATGCATATGCATCCTATTGTAGTGTGATATGTTGAGGTGTGCTACGTTATAATTATGTGAAGTTTGTGTGACCTTGTTCACGAGCGATTAATGTAATGTGTTCATATGTGAGATTGTAATTATGTCTTGTGGTGTAGCTTCAAGATTATGCATATGTGATCATATTATGCATATGTGTTATTCCTATTTGATGAAACAAAACAAGGTGTATGTCTAGTTATTAGGTGAAGGATGTGAAATAAATGTATGCTTGTAATTAGGATTGTCTTGCTACCTTATGGATATGTGAAAAGCTAGACCCTGGGATGGTGTTATAAGGGTTATAGTTGGATAATAATAGTTGTAACAGAGATAGAGAAAGGGAGAATTCCCATATGGTGTAATAGAAAGGTATGAGACTAGTAATAAAGGACAAAATGAGGGTATTAAGGTAAGTGTTAAGGGAGTGTCAAGGGTATTTTAGAATGTCTGTAGCCTTAGACTCGATCCCTAGAGGCAACCTTAAATATCAAAAGGAAGAAGAGTAAAATCTAAACATGAAGGGTTTAAATACTAGAGAGGGTTTTAGGTAAGAAAATATAAGTAATGAGGATAAGTTCTTAGATTGAGAATGAGATAATAAGCTTGTATAACAGTTGTGAGAATGAAAGAGGAGTTAACAAGAAGTATTGACTGTTGAAAGGTGTAAACTTGACCATAGGTATGGAGAATTATGAGAGACCTAGTGAGGCTAAAGCCATGAGAAATAAGTGATGAAGGTTGTCCAAGTAGAAGAGTCTGACCTAGCCGTAGAACCCTTAGAGCACTCATTGAGACATTATGCCTCACTCCTTTAAGTTTTTCCTTTTTCAGGATATAGGTGAAAATATGTGCAGATGGAGCTTGGAGTCACATGCAAGAAGATGTAGTCTAGTTTACATTGTTTTATTGTATTCCTCTTTATGTTATGTATGACACCTTCGGGTGATAGATGAGGTGTATTAGGCATGTATGGTATTTTATTGTATTATTCTTATACAAATGTAATTATATTTATTAGTAGCATCTACATATTGTTTCTATGTTTTTAAGTCTTTTTTTGTCCTTAGAAATCTAGACTTAGTTACAGTAATACCCTTTAGGGTGTTACATTAATGGTATTAGAGCTGGTTGTTGGTGTCTCAGAAAGGGCTACCTACGAAAGGTTCTGACTGGTGGAGGGTTCTGACCAACAAGAAAGTTGAGTGAAGCATCACCGAGTGAAGTGTCGTAGAGTGTAAGTCGCCAAGATGTTGAGGGCAATGCTATAATATGAACTTTAGAATTATGAGGTGTTACACCCACAAAGACTCTTAGTCTTGGCAGCAAAAAGTATGGATTTGTTATTATAGGTGACTATTCTAGATATGCATGGGTTTACTTCCTAACTCATAAACACGAGTCTCTCAATATGTTTGAAATATTCTGTAAGCGTGTTCAAAATGAAAAAGGTTTTTGTATAACTACAATTCGAAGTGACCATGGAATTGAATTTGATAATGCTGAGTTCAAGCTCCTTAGTGAAAAGAATGGTATTTTCCATAACTTCTCTTTAGCGAGAACACCTCAACAAAGTAGGGTAGTTGAAAGGAAAAACAGAACTCTTCAAGAGATGGCTAGAACCATGCTTAGTGAAAATTCAATTCCTAAGTACTTTTGGGTAGAAGCTGTAAATACAACATGTTATGTTCAAAACACAGTATTAATCAGACCATTAATAAATAAGACTCCTTATAAACTGTGGAGAGATAGAAGACCCAACATCTTATACTTTCATCCTTTTGGATGTGAGTGTTATATTCTCAACACTAGAGATCAATTAGGAAAATTTGACTCTAAGGTTGATAAAGGTATTTTTCTAGGTTATTCTAATACATCAAAAGCATATAGAGTGTTTAACTCTAGAACTTCTGTTGTTGAAGAATCTATTCATGTTTAATTCAATGATATACTAACCCCTGATAAGAGCCTATCAGATCTTGAAGATGATTTTATAGATTTACAGATGGGATTGTCTGATCTCATGAGGATACATGAAGCCAAGCAATCAAAAGATACTCCACAACAACGACAGACTGATGATCAAACAAAACAAACTCACAAAGATTGGAAGTTTATTACATACCATACACATGATCAGATCATTGGAGAACGAACAGAAGGAGTCAAGACAAGGTCATCGTTCAGAAATCAAGCATCATATGCTTTAATTTCAAAAATCGAGTCAAAAATTATAGAAGAAGCACTCATAGACGATGATTGGATTATAGCCATGGAAGAAGAACTATATTAATTTACAAGAAATGATGTATGGACTCTTGTTCCTAAGCTAGGACATAAAAGCATCATTTGAACAAGATGGGTATTTCGCAACAAGCTTGATGAAAATGGAAAGGTAATAAGAAACAAAGCAAGGTTAGTAGCAGAAGGGTACAATCAACAAGAAGGTATTGATTTTACTAAAACTTTTGCTCCTATAGCTAGATTAGAAGCTATTAGAATTATGCTAGCCTTTGTTACTCATAAAAACATTAAGCTTTTCAAATGGATGTTAAAAGTGCCTTTTTAAATGAATTTATTGAGGAAGAAGTCTATCTTAGACAACCTCCGATTTTGAAGATCCAATCCTTACAAACCATGTGTTTAAACTTAAAAAGGCTTTGTATAGTCTGAAATAAGCACCTCGTGCTTGGTATGATAGACTAAGCAGTTTCTTAATTGCAAATGGTTTTATGAGAGGCAAAGTTGACACAACTCTTTTCAAAAAAGAATCCAACAAAGATTTCATTATAGTTCAAATATATGTAGATGATATAATTTTTGGAGCCATCAATGAATTTTTGTGCAAGGATTTCTTTGACTTGATGCAAAGCAAGTTTGAAATAAGCATGATGGGTGAGTTAAAGTTCTTTCTTGGTCTGCAAGTTAAACAAGAGAAAGAAGGCATATACATTCATCAACAAAAATATACCAAAGAACTACTTAAGAAATATAAGATGAATGAATCAAAACCTATTAGTACACCTATGCATCCATCTGTTGCCATGACAAAGGACGAATTAGGTAAACCTATAGACCAGACTGTTTACAGAGGTATGATTGGCTTACTTCTCTATTTAACTGCTAGTAGACCAGATATAATGCATAGTGTCTGTTTATGTGCTAGATTTCAATCTGATCCTAAAGAATCACACTTGAAAGCTGTTAAACGGATCTCTAGATATCTACTTGGTACCTCTAACCTAAATTTGTTCTATAAGAAAAATAAAGATTTCAAGTTAGGAGGATAATGTGATGCAGACTATGTTGGTGACAAAATTGAAAGAAAAAGTACAAGTCGTGGATGTTACTTCATCTGACCATGCCTTATATCCTAGATCAGCAAAAAGCAAAACTTAATTGCTCTATCAACTACTAAAGCAGAATACATGTCAGCTGCTAGTTGTTGTTCACAACTTCTATGGGTAAAATATCAACTTGAAGATTACTCTAGTTTTGAGCATAACATTCCAGTGTTATGTGACAATACTAATGCAATCAATCTATCTAAGAATCCCATTCAACATCCTAAGGTAAAGCATATAGAAATAAGACATCATTTTATACGTGACTATGTTCAAAAAGGTGTTTTTGATATTAAGTTCATTGATAAAGATCATCAATGGGCTAATGTCTTTACAAAGGCTTTACTTGAAGAACGTTTTAATTTCATAGTAGAAAACTTGCATATAAAAGTCTTACATGATTAAAACATCTTATATGCATCGTCTTATAAACATTTTTGTATATCGTCTTATATTTTATTATTTATATACTTGATCTTACTGACACATGTGCTTTAGTATGTGAAAAGGTTTTTGTTTATTTGGTTCCATCATCTGATTCTTTTAATATTATTACTTATCAATAACCTCGAAACGTAGGCTGTTTTTCTCTGCTCCATCAAGTCATATTAAATGCACATCCTTTCAGTATTGTCAGCCTTTCAAATATTCAAAATAAATGCCTATTCCCTTTACCTCTTTTGAAACTCTTAACCCTTCACATTCTCTATATTACTCTTTCTCTCAAACACTCAGAGCTTCAGAACTTGCACTCATGGTTGCTCCAAGACAGCTTGCTCCTATGGAAAGGTTCCCTGAGAACAATTTTGTGCCTAGAAAATGGATTAATCTGAAAAAGTTGGAAGATGAAGGCTTCCCTCTGACGCTATACATCAGGAATGTTGGGTGGGAGTCCTTCGTACAGAAAAAAACCCACTGGTATCATACGCCCTATGCATACTTTTGGGCCTCTAAATCTAAAGTCAATGGAACCATCACTGGGACTATCAACGACCAAACTGTCATCATCTCTTTTGATACAATTGTAGCAACGTCTAGCTACAAGGAAGAAGGTGACTTGTTTGTTGAAGACTGAGAAAGGGTTATAACCCCTAAAACAGTCAACCTGGATCTCTATGGGCAACCCAGACCCCAAACAAATAACAAGGATGTTCTGAAGAAGTTTCTTTATTCCTCCAATATGAAGAGGGATTGCAAACTCCTCCACAATCTTCTGTTGCACATCATCCTTCCTCACAAAGGATCAAAGGACAACGTGTCCTCACGGGACCGCTTCTGCTTGCACAAGATGCTCACAGGCCAAAAAGTGAACCTCCCAGCACTGATTTTGGAGAATTGGAGATCCCGCCTCACCAAATCCAAAGAGAGCTCCAAAGAAAAAGAAAGGTAACCCATTCTTTATGCCATGCTTTTTACTGAGATTATAAGAATAGCTAGTGTGAATGAGTTTGGATGGGAGAAGAAAAAGCCCAACTCAGAGATCGATGTATCCATCATCAGGAAGATGAGGATAGCTCATCTATTTCCTATATACATTGCCAAGCATCTAGAGCTGGCTATGATCAAGGAAGAACTTGTTGATGGCTCAATAGGTATTGCGTTTAGAGTGGGATCATCTGTTGATCTGTCTATTCGCTTTGAGTCTACCCAACAAATGAAACCCCAACAACCTCAAAGTCAACCAAAACAAACCAAGCCCCTCAAACACAAACTACACATTAGAAGACCATCCCAACAGGAACCAAAACCACAAATATAAGACCAACCCTCTTCCCCACACAAAAAACAAAAACCCCTCACCATTCGTCTTAAACCTAAACCTACCCCTCTACCTGACCCAAATGATGCCATCTTCATCAAAGACCTCCTTACACCCAAGGATCCAACTATCCCTAAACCCATAATAGAGACATTAGTGGTGACTCCTAATGCTCCCTGAAGAACCTGCTCCACAAGAACAAACAGGAGGTCACATAGACTTAAAACAATCAGCCAGCCAAAAATAAAAGTGAATGAGACTAAGCAGTTGAAGCAGGCAAAGCCTAGTCTAAACGGGCTGAGAAAAAAAGAGAAAGAAGAAGAAAATTTGGCTGTAGAAGAGGAATGACAGATTGAAGAAGTAGTTCAATCTGTCATTGAACACTCTCAGCAAGAAGTCCATAAAGAACATAATGAAGATGAATTGTTTAATTAAGAAGAGATCATCACTGCTTCTAGAGGAAGATTGCCAAGATCCTTTCTATGGGAAGTTCCTCAATCTGTCTTTATCTTTCAAGTTTTTCAGCATCTGACGATTGATCTCATGGCAAGACCCAGCAATGTACAGTCTGAAAGGACAGTCACATTCCATTTGCCACAGGCTAAAGACTCATAGTCTAGAGGTATAACAAAACTAATGATAAATGAAGCCTCGCTTGACATGTACCGTGTGACACCCATTCACATTGAACATAACCCATATTTATTTACTTATTAAAAAATACGAGTAAAATTTTTCTCCGCTTTTAATAATAGAAAATTTGTAAATTTAACAAAATTTGAAAATGGTAGTAAAAAAAATAAAATCTGTATGTATTCATTGTAAAACTGTACATCATGATTTCATGATCAGAAAAATTATTGAAATACAAGGAGATCAAAATATACATCAAAATAGTTACTACTTATTCCCAGTACATCAAAAAGATCCTAGTTAGAGCAATGTCTGTTTACCCCTATCCCATAAAATAACAAACTATCAGACTAGCCTTATAGGTCCTTATCAACAGTCGGGTCTTCATTAACCACGATCAATCATGCATAAAATGAAAAATAATGGAGTGAGGTGATTTGTCCTAATATCACTTTTACATGTATGGTAAGAATTCTACCATACAATACAGATAAAACACAGTTGATAATAAAAGGGGAACTTAAAATTTATTCTATGTTATACTATCCTTGACTCGGTATAGATCCATATTTTCCATTAATAGGTAATAGTTCTTAACAGAACCTAGGAAATGATTGGGAGTACATATACCTCTCTGGCCATCATCTCATGGTATAGTCCTCATCATCATTAAGGAACAAAATAACAATTTAGGATGTCCATTTATAGAGGTAAACTCTCACCAATCTTGATGATGCTGAGTAGTTGTCAGGGTTATCAAGTTGGTTAAGTGATTGTCCCGGCTCAAGAGCTCTACCTTGGCCATTAGGATGCTCACCACTTGATACCATACCCTCTAGACCTAACCATAGGTTCCTACCATTCATCCTGCAGTGTACCAAACCGTAGCCGCCCTAACAGGGTGTCATGCCACTGCATGTCACTTGCTTTACATTACTCACTAATTTATCACTTCCTAACTTCTCAAACAGAGGTTTCTCAAGTCTCAATAAATTTGAGTACCAATACAATCAACATTTCTACCTTATATTGCAGAAATTGCATAATACCAAACTTTTAATAGAATAACGACGTAGTAATTATAGTTTAATTACTAAAGTTTGGCAGAATAACAACTAAATAAATACATTTTAATTTTCTAAATTTGAGCAGAGTAACAGCTTAGCAAGTATAATTTAATAATCTAAATTTAAGTAGAGTAACAATTAAAGTTTAACATCAAACAATATAACAATAATAATAATAATAAAACTTAAGCCTAAACGGGTTTAGAGAAAAACCCTTCCTACCAACATGCAAAGTGACAATAATTTAGAGCCAACCCCACTCCCCCCATTACCTCTAAGGTGGTTGATGAAGAGGATGGATTTGTTGGTGCAAAGCTTTTAGGAGGAGAAATTCTACTAGTTGAAAACTAGTGAAATTTTAACATAAAAACTAAATAAGAAAAAATTCTAGAGAGAGAGGCTCTCTAGCTTATGGAGGAGAAGAATGGTGAAAATCTTGTCCATGAATGGAGGTATTTATAGAGGAAGAGGAGGCATAGGTGTCCCACCATTTACATCATCGATTATGTCATTATTTGGTTTTTAATTTAATTTAAATTCAATTTAGGTGGACACATATGTAAAACTAGGGACACATATCAATTTTAGGTGATGAATCACCCCCTTGTAGGTTGAAAACGTGCTGGGTGAGCTGTCCTAAAGCTCCCCAATATAAATTTTAACTGTAATTGATTAGCCGGTACCAATAAAATCGCTTAAACTTGAAAAATTAGTTTTTAATATCAAAATAATGAAATTAAATGCAAAAATGGAAAAATACATTATTTTCATCAAAAATAAATTTCTAATAATTAATTTAGTTTTTATTAATTTATTTCAAATTTTATATATTTATTTTGTATTTTTAAGCTAAAAAATTCATAATAAATCCATTTTAATTCAATAAATACCAAAATTTTTATGAGAATTCTACAATTAAATATTCCACCTATAAATAAATTGAAATTACTATTTTCACCATTTTTGGATGTCAAACCAATATTGGCTGACTTATCAGATACCTAGGGGCATTTTGGTCATTTTACACAAAAATTATAGAAAATTCCCAAAAAAAATCCAAAATTATATATGACATGATTCCAAACTCAAATTGACATTCTAATATTAATTCAATCTTTTTCTCATGTCAGCCCTTAATATTGAGTAACAGGGACAAAATTGACATTTTCTAATTTCTCCAGGCTTTGGTTCGGAAAATTTATTAAAAATCATGATTAAATAGATCTTGAATTTCTAAGCATAATGGTGGCGATCAGAATTTTGAAATTTCCTCTCGAATTTTTAGAATTATATAGTCAACTATTAGAAAAATAGTTGAAAAACTGAAAATAAGAATGTTACATTTTTTATCATTTTTCTTTCAAATAAAGTTTTATAATTAAAATATATCTAGTATAAATTTTTTTTAAAATACTTTGAAGTAAAAAAGTCTTTGGTCTGCTCCTATAATAAACTAGAGGTATTTTAGTCATTTAACAAAAATTATCTTAATAAATTTCTAAAAAATTTCTCAAATTATTATTAATTATTCTAAGCACATAAATGACTTAAAAATAAATTTTAGACACTTCCAACTATTTTTTTCTATTTTCTCAATTATCCAGTCCTTCTAAGGCAAAATAGTCATTTTACCCTTTTTAAGACTCCATTTTTCAAAAATTATTAAAAATCTAAACTAAGTATTATTACCTAATACAAGCATAACCATAGGGATCAAAATTTTGAGATTCCCATCGGGTTCTTCAAAAATAAATGTAGAATAATAAAAAAAACTGATATGCAAAAATGGGGGTGTTACATACTGCTCTAAAATGCCTCCATCTGAACGACTCCAATGAGATAACTCTTTGAATGACAATCAAGAAACTCAAAGCATCGGAGGAGCCAAGGGAATATCATCTTCCAAACCCATTTGACATAGAAATTCTTTAAGCTCTAATCAATTATGAACTGGGTGAGGTCAACAATCCAAGGATGTGGAGGAGGATAGTTACAGAAGAATGGCCTTTATTGGTATCCCATGGGTATGCTGATAAGACGATTGAACAAGGAGAAGCAACCCTTGCTCTTTCGTACAAGCCGCACATAACTCCATATATCTAAGAAGAAAGGTATAGCATGAAATTAGACGCACCAATATTCGTCTACCCACCTTCCACTAGAACTAAATTCCCCCCAAGCTATGAAGTTTGTAGACAACGAGGACTCCTTTGCCACATCTCACCATTTCTCATCAAATGAAACTACTCGGAGTACTTGATCATGTGTAGAACGTACAACTACAACCAAGGATCATATACCCATTATGCCATGGCAAGGTCAAGACTTATCCTATTGCCATCCGCCCTGAAGACAACCCCGACTTTGAGGAATGTAGAATCGACAATGATGTTCGGGAGTTGGGCAGGGTAATGTACAACTTTCTTCACAAGAAAATACAGATCATTCTCCAAAGAGAAATATGTGAAAAAAGGTGTCCATATCTTAAGATGGGAACTCTAAAACTAATGGCTAGAAGAATGAAGATTTTACTTAAGCCATGGACGACCTTCAAAATATGTTGTTAGAAGAAATACAACTGCCAAAATCTGTTTATAGGTAAAAGCAAAGAGCCCCTGCACAGCTAGCCACACTCAAAGGGAAAAAGATTCTATGGAGCTCAGACCGATAAAGGCTATAGGACTATGTTGAAGCTCTCAAGCATTCTTTCGGTCTGTCTACTAAGGAGAAGAATACTTTGAGCCATCACACAATTATTTGCCCTAGAGGCCACTAGGTGCAAGTTTCTCCTACTTCTTCTTCTTCTTATCCACTCCCCTCAAACCAGCTCACCCTTATCTCTTCGCCAACCTATGTTTTCTTTTCAACCAATGACACTACTTTTTAAGTGTTCCTATCTATTGGTCATTTTTGGTTCTACGGACCTCTTGTTCCCTATGTCTTCAATTTGTGTTTTGTAGAAGAACCAATTGAAGAAGAAGACGATAGCTCCCCTTCTGCTCAAAATCCCCTAAACGTTTGCCAAGAAATCTCCGAACTGAAGCAAACTATTCAACGTCTAGAGGCTACCCTTATTCGAGAAAGCAAAAAGCAAAAACATGTGGAAGCATTGCTCACCAAATTGGCAAAGCACTTCAAAGGGGAGTTAGGCTCATCATCCACACCTACTTTAGATTTTGATTCTTTGGATTGATGATGCCAAAAGCGGAGAAAATCAAGAGAAAATAGGGGGAGCATAAACTCAAAGGGAGTATCTCTTATCACCTATCTTGTCTTTATTTACAAAGAATATGTCTACAATATTTACAATCAGTTTATAAAGTTATGATTATCTAGTCTTCTTTTGATGAATCTGAACTCTTGTCTTATTACATGTTATTGCGTCTCTTTAAAAGCTCTTGCATGATAAAGCTAGTCTGTTAAAGCTTAAGTCATGAAAAAGAAACCGTCTTTAAAACATAGTTGTTTGTCATCATCAAAAGGGGGAGATTGTTAAGACAAAGGACGAATTTATGACCCTCGCTTCGTTTTGATAATAACAAACAGTCTTATGCTTAATCGTCTGATCACATGCTTTTACTGCATGATTTTACTATCGTTTGCTCATGCATATTTTATAAATTAAAGATGTTATGTCAATTAACCCCTTCAAACGATATATATATTGAATAATTTGTTTATTCAGAAACTCTATTACACGAGAACCTTTTGAGTTTTGGAAATCATGTACCCTTTTGAAAAAGAAAACATCTACATACCTATCTTTGAAAAGGTTTAGCTTTATGCTAAAAGAAGGAATTTTTGTATAGATGTTAGTACAGAAAGTGAAAATATGTCCACTATAACAAGATTGAGTATGAGAAAGGCTACATAAGCAGACTGCTTTATCTTATCAGAGTGACTGGTTAGTTAAAAGCATAAAATGCGGCATTTAATGTTCCAATGACTATTTTCTTCTTTTTACAATATTAGACGGAGGATGTCTGTAAAAGCTCTCACAATGGACACGTTGGGAGAACTCTATAAATAGAAGAGAAGATCATTGCCAAACATGATGGAACTCTTGGAAATTCTTTTCTCTCTCAATCTATAATCTTGAACAAATTTTTCTTGTAACAATTTCTTGAGCTTCATTGTATATCTGTCTGATAAGATGATAGTCTAGTGTGATATCTTACCCTTAACCATTTCTTTGTGAAATTGGTGTAAGCTTGAAGAGGCTTGGTTAAAAGAATACTTGTAACTTTGTTTAAGTTATAGTGGGACTTGGTAGTATACCAAGAACTAGACATAGTCTCTGAGGTGAAACAAATCAGTATAAAACTTTGTGTTTCTCTTGTTTACAACTTACTTTCATTTTTAGAAATCTCTTTTAAAAATATTTATCTTTTATCCTTTAGATGAAACATCTCTTTGAAAAAGGTTTTACAAAACGTTTTAAACAACACAATTCAACCCCCCTTCTTGTGTTGTTCTTGTGGTTTACAAAGATAACCCTTTTAGAAATACCCTTGGAGTGGGAAAACTTCAAGGTAGTATTCTCTGAGTGATACCTTTTAAGTTGTGAGAATCCTCAAGAGGGAGTAAGGAGTGCATAGTGAAAGCAAGACCTTAGGAAGTAGGAGAGTTCAAAATCCCATCAACCTGAGAGACCAAAGAGGAACAAGAGTAAGGGTAAGGGAGCACAACCTTTAGGAAACCCCAAAGCTAAGAGATGCCCTAAGTGTGGTAAGAAACACAAGGGGCATGTTTGATGGGGCAAATGTGT
This sequence comes from Spatholobus suberectus, assembly GCA_004329165.1. Classification (NCBI taxonomy): domain Eukaryota; kingdom Viridiplantae; phylum Streptophyta; class Magnoliopsida; order Fabales; family Fabaceae; genus Spatholobus; species Spatholobus suberectus. The sequence goes on along the minus strand of CM014731.1, from coordinate 40,541,698 downwards.
GCTATCGGTGTCAAACACCAGGACACTTTGTGAGGGAAGGCCCTAGTTCGAAGAGGAGGGAACAAGTCGACCCAATACCCTTAGCCCCTATTGGCCTTCTATCCAACGTGTTAGGAGGACAAATGAGAATGATGGACCTATCTTAGGTATCTGTTTCTTGCCTTACCTCTTTGTTTGTTTTAGCACTTTAAACATAGAAAGTTTCTCGTTTCTCTGGTTGTGTAGCAAGTTTCTCTATGTTTTGCTTTCCATGTTTCTTTGTTGGGTGTGATGACCCTTGAATGGGGATAAGGTTGCTACTCTGTGGTATCTCACTAAGCAAGGAGTCTTCCTTGCTAAGTGAGAAGTGCTACAAAGAGCTAAGTGAAGACTCGCTAAGTGGAACCTCAAGTTAGCTAAGCAAGAGGACTTCTAGAAAGGTAGTCTAGAAGAGTTGAGAAGTGGTGTAAGCGCCAAGGGCCCTCACTAAGCGAACCCTTTGGAACAACAAATTGCTCTTCCAGCTCCAAGTGAAGGGTGTTGTAACACCCTTAATTGTCAACCTTTCTATAACTCAAATTCGAATAGCTCAGTAGTGGAAATTATGGTAGTTTTTTTTTTTTAACTTTTCAAATGAAAATGTAACATAATATAGAACATAAAACATTTTTCCTTTGTAAAATGAAGTAAGGGTTTTTACTAATAAACCATTAGCAAAGTACCATGATACAAACACCAATGAAAATGAAATACAATTTAAAATTATGAGGAAATACAAATATGCAGCTACATATTCTTGACATGAAAAGGGTTTACATTACATTCTAATAACACTATAGCATAGTTTACTACACAGCTGGATACTCCTCTAGATTAAAGTATTACCATTTTAGCCTTAGAGGAATACTAGCCTTGACACCACACTAGACTTTTTTGGCATCTCGTGTAGTAGGACTAAACTCTAAAATCCACTTTCCTAAGGAACAAGTCTTCTAAATCTTCATACCCATTTTTGCCGCACCACTTTGATACCATCCTAGTAGGGGTTATAAACATTTAGATCCATGTAGTGCCTTTGACCAATGTACTTCCTTTATTGATACCACCATTGCTAAACCATGTATTTGTTCACGTACAAACCAAAAAGCAATTCACTCCCTATTTCCATTTTAAACATCCGCAAATGAAGAAAGGGATGTATTAATTAGGGGCAAAAACTAGACAATTTGAAACTAAGAAATCAAATAAACCTAGAAACCCGCCAAAACCATAGTTTATATCACACAATTAATATGATAAACATTAATAGAGTCGTATCATACAATAAACTATAAAATCATGTATCATCATAATCATTACACACACATAATGCATCCCATTCCTATGCTGCACACAAATAAAGATTTAATGCATGATTTATCATTTTTCTTTTTTATCTATCAATCATTTCTATAGAGTTACTCAATAAATCCAAATGGTAACACTACAAGTCTGTTTGTGCTACTACCATCCGAAGTTGATGCATCCCATACCACACCAATTTCGGGATTTTAATAAGACACTCTATCAATGTAATGCATGTGGGCCCATAGCCCACTTAATGTTCATTAATATCCATAGGAAGTGATTGAGAGTACATATACCTTTCTCATACCAAGGTACAACCTCATCATCATCATTGAGGAAACGAGCAATCTTTCAGCTTAGGACATTCACAATCCAAACAGAGGTATACTCTCAACCAATTCTGGAATACTAAGCAGTTGTCAGGGTTATCAAGCTAGTTAGGTGATTGTCCAAGTTCAAGAGTGCTACCCTCGGCCATTAGGACGTTCAATACTCGATACCTTACCCCTTAGACCTCCCTAAATGGGTCTTTACCCTCCATCCCACAGTGTACCAAACTATGGCTTCCCCATCCAAAACACATGCCATCAGTGCATGGTTCACAACATCAACACATATGCATATGATGCATGAATATCCACAAGAACAATATATTTAATTATTTTGGTGCATTCCATCATACCTCTCATTAGGTATGGACATAAATTAACAAAGGAAAACCATGGCCAACATATCCATTCCATAAATTCCATTCATTTCATCAAAATTGTCATCACAATCAATTGACATTTATAGGTAGCATTCATACTATATATTCCATCGATTCAATTCCACTTTCACTTTGTCAATGCCACCAACATACACTCAATCAATCATTTGATCAACTTCAATTCACTAAAGTATGGCACATCATTCATATTTCCATTCACTTTTCATAGCCAAAGTTATTATCATTTCTTTGTTCAATCCATATCCGTCATCATAGAAATCTAGCAAACATAATGCACATATAGGTATCAATGGTCGAATAGTCCATGTACAACAAAAACATCAATTTATCTTTTGTTTCACTTACAATTCCTTTAAAACTAAACATGTTACATTCATGCATGCACATTAGCGAAAGATATACTTTGACAAAATAAACCACATTAAGTAAAATTTGAAATTCAAGTTTATTAACCATTAATCATTCATGCTACTAAGTGCTAACTAACAAAAGAATTAAATTCATGCATTGGTTACCAATCATATAATTCACTCAAAGTTTATCACTAATTACTAAGGTCAATGTTTATTATGATTAAAAGACACTAACATACACTTGTTCTATCCCATATTATCTTTGATTTACCAATTCTTTAGTTCTAATTACCTACGCACACTATAAAACACAAAGCTAAGCTTTAGGCACATCAATTATATTATTAGAAATTTTCTGTTTTCTACCATATTCAATGCCTTACTTTTGCCAACCATTTTAACATAGTAAATGAATTTTTCTTGCAACCATCTTTTGCAATCCTAACCTTTAGTATGTTAGTTTCTAAATATAATTTTTTAATTTTATAAAATTATTTAAGGGTTCAATTAAGCCCATTTTCGTGGCTGGTTTCTTTCAAGATTTTGACAGGACTATAGTCAATAAAAAATTCACCAAATATTCATCACTTAGAATTAAATTACGAAATTTTACAGGGATATTCTAGACATACAGAGGCATCTCTCTACCAAAAACCATGCAAAAATTCCAACCACACTAGGAGTTATACACGAAAAACAAAGGTTGTTCTACAACAGCGAAATTCAACAATTTTCAATTTAAACATCCAAGCACCCAATCAAACATGCATTTCAAGCAATTCCATCACCAAGAACATCACACAAGGCCCAACTAAGCTGTATATAGCCAACCATACAAGCACATCACTATTATAGTCCTTAAGAATCATACAGTTGGAATTGGCAATACACAATTCATATTAAAACCCAATCCTAGGCCATTTTCATTCTCCAATTCAAATTAACCTAGCCTCTACCCCCTACCTATAGTGACCCGCGACTATCCATAAGAGGGGAGGAGAGGACTTTTCTCATCCATGCTCTAATTAAGCTTATAATTGCATAATCAAGACAAAATGAGCTTTATTTAGTGTTCTATAACAAAAGCCCCTTGAGAATTTGAAGAAATTTCAAGAGAAGACAAAGAGGGATTGATAGAGAATGGTGGGTGTTGAGGGGTGGTGAGTTTATGGAGGAAAAAAAGGAAGAAGAAAAGCTTCCACTTACGTTAGCTTGGTCACCAATGGAGTTGGAAGACTTGGATCTTGAGAAAACCTTGAAATTTTGAGAGCTTTGGGAGGAAAATGAAAGAAATGAAGATAAGGGTTTGGGGAAGGGAGGTGTCAATGGGTTTATAAAAGGTAGGAGAGAAAATACCAAGTCTTGAACCACTAAGTGTTGACATGTGTCACTAAAATGTCTGGTTATTAAACTTTTGACTGTGTTCATTTTAATTTCAACTCAAAGGGCTTACAAAGAGTTGGGATTAATGACAATAGACTTAATATAGTCCTTCTCTGGTCACACATCTAAGGCTTCTTTGTGAACAGAGCTAAAAACTACAGATTTGTTTTATAAGTCAATTTATGAGTTATTTACAAACTTATTTTTAGAAAATTGCTATAGAGGTTTTAGTTTGAATTCTCCTTTCCAGGTAAGGTCTAGACATGTTAAGGAACCTCCTGTAATTTTTCTATAATTTTTAAAGCTCATTTAGTATTTTTAATTATGCTCTATAAGTGACTTTAAACTTATATATGCTAGATTACAAAAAATTCTCAAAAAATTTCTAAAAATTCATGATAAGTTTTTAACCATTTTTCTAAGCTTAAAAATTATTTATCTTAAATTTTTTGACCATTCTATGTTTTATCTCTTAATTATCTTTCTTTATTCTAATTTATTAATTGCAATAAATCCAATCTTATTTATAAAATTACCAAAAATTATATTATTTCTTAGATACCTTTCTAATATTGTTTTAACTATAAAACATAATTTTTTTCAAATTTAAAAGGGTATCTGCTAATTATTTAAGTTGTTCTATATAATCTCAATTGTTGTTGTTGTTGCTATTGTTGTTGTTGTTGTTGTTGTTGTTGTTATTATTATTAAGTCTAGATATTATTTATTCATTGGAGCTAAATCAAAGCTTTCAAAATTTATAAATCTCTATCTAGACTTTTGATTAATATCATAAGACAAATGATAATTATTAGATACTTATTTAAGTAATATTTTGAGGATGTTATAGGTATGCTTGTGAGATTGGTTGTTAAGTGTTGCTCTTTGTATGCTTTATGGATGATGTGCTACACTTGGTTTGGTTTGTTCAAAATCAACCAAGTTGTATTGTAATGTGTTAGGTAGTTTCCTTGCTTGCTTGCTTGTCTGTTGTTTTCCTGAGTTGTTGGGTAGCCAGTAAGGAAGAGAGTTGAGGGTTGTGACACTCTTACCCTAGGCACGAGGGTTATACTGTAGTTAACCCCAAGACAAAAAGATAGTGATATAGGTTGTCAAGTAGCCTAAACCTTATAAGAGGAGCCTTACCTTAGGCAAATTCATGCAGTAGACGCTATAAGCAAGAGCCTTTCGTAGAGATACCCTTAAGAAAGGATATAGAGAGACAATTAGGAACCCTAACCTAATAACAAGGAGAAGTAAACTTACCTAGGAAGGAGGACCACCTTAACCTAAGGGTTGAATAAGAGACAAATAGGGAAGAAAGAGGGAAATAGCCAGCAACCCTTAAGAAAAAAAAAGAAGAAACCAGTTTGGAACCTTAACCTAGAAGCTATAAAGATAATGAGAGAATAGAATGTAGTAGGCATAAGATGAAAAGATAGCAACCTAAGATTCTAGTTGACCTAGACCTTATAAAGGAAATTGTTACCCTAGATGACCTAATGTAGTAGCAGGCACTGTTATGAAGAGACCCCACTAGTACCTCTAGAGGTAGTGCCCTTACATTGAAATCAATAAAGACATTTAGAGACCTAAAACCTAGAGGTGAACAAGATGACAGTGGAATAGGGCTACCTAATCGAGGATGTCACTTCTAACAAGAGCCAAATGGAGTGAATAATATTCAAATGTTATGTACCCCTACACACAAACATGTAGACCCAAAAGGCCATCTTAAACCCGAAGATCATGTTTAAGGATTAGGCCTGAAAAGGAATAAAGGAATTGAAATAGATACCTAATAGATAAGACAAAGTCCACTAGGGATGGTATGGAGTTAGTTTGACCCAAGAGATTTCTCCAAGACCCTTTATAACTAAAGTTACCTTAGAAGGTCATTAGTAAAATAATCCTAAACAAGCTAAGAGAAGTGAAAAAGAGGAGGGGTTTTTGGGAACCTAGAGATTAGGGTTACTATAAGAAACCCTAGAATGAGACTATGGGTGAGCAAACACTTCGTTAATTGAAACATAGGATGGATCAATGGAGGAATTCAGATACTTGTAAGCGATAATTAAGGAGAACCCTACATCTATGAAAGAATAAGAGACATTTATGAGGGTAGTTACCAGCCTATTCTTAGCCTAAGATCTTAAAGAACCCATTATAATCCTAGGAATATGATTTTTCTAGGAAAGATTAGAATGATAGGTAAAGGATTAGGTTGAGAATGGTTTTAGTTAGAATGACCCCTAAAGATATGATATGTCAAAACCTTGGGAGAAGAGATGAACATGGATATAAAGATGTAGTTAGGTTTCGATTTTCAAGGACGAAAATCTTTTAAGGAGGGAAGAAATGTAACATCCCCAATTTTGAGTAATAGAAATAAGAATCTAATTAATGGTTTAAAATGCCCATAGGTATTAAAAATAGTTACCTACATTTTAGGATTTATAGGGATAAGATAATAGGACCCTAAACGGGACTCTAAGGCCTAAGATGAGCCAGAGGAGAGAGAAGAATGAGAAGAGAAGGATGAGAGGAAGAGAAGAAAGGAGCAGGAATTAGAGGACCCAGGCTCCGAAGCTTATCTTGACTAGTCTCCCATAGATGAATATTTCCTCCTTATCTTTCCCCACCCCTTTGATTGTTGATTGTATCCCGTTTTTCACTTTCTCTCCTATGAACCTTTGGTTTGGGTGTTTATGGGTTTTTGATTATTATGCATGATTGAGGGGCTTTTAGGATAGATTAATCAATTAGATATGGAATATAAGTGTTTTAGGACTATTTACGGTGCATTAAGGAGTTATGGGTGACTGAAATCACAAAATTAGGATGTTGAAAAATTGCACTTTGGCTTAGTTAGCGAGTTTAGTTTAGCTTAGCAAATCCTGAATAATCCATGTAAAATTGTTAAGTGAAAAATACTTTAGGTTAGCGAATTTTGGACAGAAAACAAGTCTAGAAGCCTAGTATAAATTCAGTAAGCAAGAGATAGCTTTGCTAAGCAAATTTTGAACAAAAGGTAAGTCTAAAAGTTTTGTGCAAGCTCGCTAAGCGAGGACTATCCTCGCTAAGCAAAACAGGGTCTAGAAAACAAGTTTGGAATCCCTATAAGTAGTCGCTAAGCATCTTTGTGACGAACTAAGCAAAAGGGCTCATTCATTAAGTGAATACACCTCTTCGCTAAGCAAGAAACCCTAAAGAGATTATTTATTTGTGTTCTCTATGCTAGTTTCTTTGTATGTTTGCCTATGTTGTCACCTCGCTGTGTTTGGTATTGTTGTTTGTGTAGTTGTAGTGATTGCATTAGTGTGATTGTTGCATCTACCTGGGATAGTTTGTAGGAAATGACGAACCTCATGTAAGAAAACACTTAAAACTATAAGATGAAAGTTTAGGAACCACTTCGACAACGAAAGTGGGTCCAACTGCTCGGGTCAGAGCGGGATATAAATATGAGACCATGGACCCCTTAGGTTGGAGCAAAATATAAGTACGAGACTGTAGACTGCTCGAGTCAGAGCAAAATATAAGTACAAGACCATAAACAGCTCGGGTCAGAGAAAAATATAAGTATGAGACTATAGATTACTCGGGTCGAAGCAGAATATAAGTACGAGACCATAGACCACTCTGGTCGGAGTAGAATATAAGTACGAGACCATAGATCGCTCTGGTCAAAGTGGAATATAAGTATGAGACTATGAGAGGGACACTTCTCTATGGCTAAGGCCCAGCCAAGAAAAGACATAAAAGACAATAGAAAGATAATAATAAAACTAATGAGAACCACACAAAATAGAAACCAAATTAGTACATGATGTGAATGCCTATGTGAGGCATGTTTGATGACCCTATTGGGTATATGATGATGTGTGTGTCTAGTTATAAGTGAGTTAAGTTAAGTCGAGTTGAGGGAACCTATGTGCTTACTGAAGACAAAGTTTATGATAATAGTTACCCAATGGGTATGCAAGGGGTCTACCCCAAAGAAAATTCATGTATAAAGCCCGAAATGGTGAGTAAAGCAAAAGATAAGGAAAGGTAAACCCTCACCAAGTGTCATAGGAAGTCAAATGTCTAGAAAATGTAAAAGAGAAGGGGAAGTTTGTAACACCCTAACTTTTCTTTAACTAGTTTTTCTATTTTCCAATGTTTTTCATCTTTGTACCTAATGATGATCTCAAAATTATGATTGTGCCATTGCATTCGAAATGTTGAAAAGCATTTAGGCCAGATTTTTAATAAAAATTTCTAAGGTTGAAATCAAGTGAAAAGACCATTTTACCCTTAAAATTACTAAATTAGTTAAAAATGGATAAAAATAATTAATAATTAGAAAAATTTTATATTTACGCTTAAAATTATGTTTGGAATAATAAAATATATTTTTGAAAATTTTCTAAAATTTTCGTCTAAAATGACCAAAATGCCCTTAAAGACCAAATAAGCCAAAATAAGGACTTTTTGACATTCAAAAATTTTATGCAATTTCCTGGGCCAGTGAACTCATGTCCAGTAATGGGCTGGGTTGGGCTCCTTGAGTGAGCCCAAATCTAAATTAAAATTTAGGTTTTATGATAAGTTAAATAATATAAAGGCTAAAAAGACGTATTTAACATATGTTAAATTAGTGTAATTAAATTACCTAACTAAGTTGCTTAGAGATGAGCACTAGTTACTTAGAGATGTATATTAGTTACTTAGGAATAGGATTCAATTAATTATAGATAATCATTCTCATTTTTCATTTAAATAAAATTCACCAAATCTTTAATTAAGATTTGGATAGCCCAGTGTTTTGACAGCACACCAATTTGGATAGCCCACCGTTTTGATAGTACACCAATTTGGATGGCCAATCATTTTGATGGCACACTGTTTTGGGCACACTATTTTGATGGCACCCCATTTCGGGCACACTGCTTTGGCACACCATTTTGGTTGCACACCGTTTCGGCACTCCATTTTGCAGCCCACCATTTTTGCCTATAAATAGGCCAAGACCCCATCAAATTCTTCACAACTCTCATTCTCTCCTATGCTAGCCAAGTAGCTCTCTCTCTCTCTCAAAATTTTGTTTCTTGCTTCCTTGAGTTGCTACCTTGAAGCTTTGGTATAGTGGAAACCTCCATTGAAGCTAGGTTCTTCAAGCTTTGTCAACTATCATGGCTTCATCTTCTTCTTCATTTAGGTATAGGGGGGAGGGGGTGTGGCTCTTGATCCTTTCTCTTTCACAAAGATAGTAGGATGAGGTTTTGGCCTTCAAAACCCACCTACCGTCCTTAGTGTTTTGATTTCATGAAGTATGTGGTTATGGTTGTGTTGCTATCTAGATTTTTAGATCTAATACCCCACGATTGTTTTACTTATAACTTGATTTGTAGTTATTATTTTTGAGTGCTTCATTTTTGTATGAAACTAAACTCAATTTTCTTCATAATAGGCTCAACAATCACCTAAAAGAGTTAAGAAATGAAAAAAGTTATGCTTATTGAAATTTGAGTTGGCTATTTGAAAATGTGAATTTGGTAGTGTGTGTTCTTTTATGATTCTGGAATTTTTGGTTTGATATTTGGTGAACTTACTTGAACGATTGCAATCTAGACTTCTTTAGCTTTCTAGTGATTGATGGTATGCTTATGTTTATAGTCATTTACTATTTTTACCAATTTTTGGAAACTAATGGTTATGCACTGATCTTGGCTAAAAACGTTTTATGGAACTATCAAATTTCAAAAATCACTATAAATTGTGTAGATCTTTGTTTTTTATGATCTTAGTCAATTTGGAAAGCTTATTGAATATACTTTTAGAGAAAAAAAATTGCTTTGCTACTAAATGTTCTAAGATGACTAAGAAAAACTAAAAACAGTTTTGCTAGCCACCTAGTGGTTTAGTCTGACCTTTCTGACTTGTCATTTTCGTATCTTTCCTTTGTAGAGTTTTGTTCAATGTGATCCTAGATGTTTTGAGAATAGGCAAAACTATTTTATCAACAAGCTATGGACCACATTTTTTAAAAATCGTTTAGTTGTTTAACTTTGAGGATCAAACTGAGCCATTGAATTTGGAAAAAGAAGGATATTTTTGCTTCTTTATTTAAACCAAGTTTTCAATATCTTTCACTAGAATTTTGTGTCCATTTCAAGGAAATAATATTATTTTGAATAAATTTTTTAAATTGAAATATAAATGTTTTAAGAGATGTAAAATAAACCTATTCTTATTCTTTTTCTAGATAAGGCCCATGGCCATTTTACTAGAAACTTGGAAGAATTTTTATTATCCAAATTTGATCTTTTTGTTTTGAAAAGATAATTTTGAGTATTTATTGAATTATCAATAATTTTAATTGGGAAAATTTTGGTATTTAAACTCATGGGCAATTCGACCCTATTCAGACACTTAAGTATAATTTTGTTTCTCTAAGTAATTAAAGAAAAATTTTATGAATTAGTAGCAATTAAAGTGGTTCCATAAATTTTAAGTCGTTAAAGGGATAATTGATTATTTTTGTATTGATGGATTGATGTAAGCAAGTCTCTATATGATGAGGCAGAGACAACGATGATGATGCACTGGTTCTCAGGTTTTGAGACTAGTGATATCTCTACTAGAAAGATAGGTCTGTATTGTGATGAGTTGAGTCAATGAATAAGGACCATGCAATGATGGCATGTGTGCTTGCGATGAGTCTGTTGAATTGAGAACCATGCTGTGAGAGCACGTGTACCTGTGGAATGGGAAGTTATAGTTTGGTACACTACAGGATGAAAGGCAGGGACCATTAAAAAGGTATAAGGGCATGGTATCGAGTGGTGAACGCCCTAATGGCCAAGGTAGTGCTTTTGAGTTGGGACAATCACATAACCAGCTTGATAACACTGACACATACTTAGCATCACTAAGATTAGTAAAGGGTATACCTCCATTTTAAAGGATGTGGCCTTAGGCTGAAAGATTGCTCGTTATTGAGATTAATGATGATGATTTGTACCATGATGATGTTGGAGAGGTATATGTACTCCTAATTGCTTCCTAGTTCTGATGTGGATGCTGTTTATCATTGAGGAGTATGGATCCATATCGAATCTTGGGTAGACTAGTACAACCTAGAGAAAACTCTAGGTTTCCCTTTTTATTGTCAACTGTATTTTATCTCTATGCTTGATGGTAGAACTTTCTGTTTATCTTTGTGAATGAGATTTTGAGAACAAATCACATCATTCCTTCTACATTTATTACTTGTGCATGTGCATGGTACAAAAATATTGCAGATAGTAGTCAGTGATGGAGGACGAGAACACCGAGATTAAGAAAGACCTAAAGAGAAAGGCCATGCTACAAAAGGTTTGAGGTAGCTGTGGAGATGTTTATGTTTTATTTTAGGATAGATAAAGGTTTGTATATAGTCACTACTCTGACTTAGGACTAATGAATGTAGTCGAGATCTCTTTAAATATATGTATAAACAAGGCATATCCTTGCTTTGAATGATAGTATTCAATTGATAATTGTGATATATATGAATGTGTGATGTATGTCTTAAAGTTTTATTCTATCTTTTCTTGAGATTTAAATAAAATGAAATTTAAATCCATAATAAAATCAATTGATTGAACATAAATTATTATAAGTATTGGGTTTATGAGTCAATATGATTGGGTGTCACAAAGTTCTCATCCAAGTGATAGGGAGGTAGTTATCCAGTGTGAGGGACCAGTATAGGTCAAAAGACTCAGGGCTTAACCCCATTAGAGATTAGTAAGCACTAAGTTGGGCATAGTTATGAGGTTAAGTACTAAAGAGGTAAGGAATTGGGAGTTCAATGAAAGGCAAGACCACGTGAGGTAAGAAAGGATTTTAGGATAAAAGAGTCAGTTTACCCCTAAAGTTCCCATAGCACTCACTGAGACATGTTTGTCTCACTCCCTTTAATAGTTATCTTTTTAGGTTAAGTAGGTGGACACCATGTGGGGGGAGCATGGAGCTGCTTGTAGAGAGTGGAGAAGATGTTTGAGTTCAATACCTCCTAGTGTATGAAGTTTATGTTTAGTTTTTTGTATCTTTATTTTAAGTGATGTACGACATAGCGTGCCAAAATGTTTGTATTAAGTTTTTATAATAGATTTATGTTTAGTTTTAGCTTGATACCTGATGTTTTTATATTCAAAGTTTCCATGTCCTAACAATCTAGGCATAGTTATGGTAATGCCCCTTATGTTACAATGTCAATATAAAATTATTTTACACTATTAGTGCATAGCCTATTTTCTCTATTTATTAATGCGTTTATCAATAAAATGCATTATAATGCATGTAAAGATTTCTATACTATTTTAATTATAAATTTCATATATAATGGTAAGATTGTTGATTAATTTTACTGAAAATATGCCACGAGTTCCATTGTTGTGACTAAGGTCTTCTCTTTTATTTATAGCATTCTCCTAAAGTGTCTGTTATGAGAGCTTTTACAGACATCCTTCGTCTAGTGAAGAAAGTAGTCGTTGAGGCATTAAATGCAGCATTTAATGCTTTTCACCACCTGGTCACTCTGATAAGATAAAGCAATATGCTTATATAGCCTTTCTTGTACTTAATCTTGTTGTAGCAGACATATTTGCTTTTTCATATTGACATCTATACACAAATTCCTTCTTTTATGCGTAAAGTTTACTTTTATCAAAGATAGATACGTACATGTCTTTTCTTTCGAGATGGTTTGCGCTTTTTTAAAACTACAGAGCTAAAAGATTAATATGCATTGTCTGAAAGAGTTAGTTGTTATGAACCTTTATAAAAATGCGTGAATAGATGATAATAGAAACATGCAACAATAGCAAGTGATCAGATGGTTGTTCATAAGACTGTTTGTTATTATCAAAACTAATCGAGAGTCATAAATTCGTCCTTTGTATTAACAAAAAATGATATATATCTTATTACACTAGCAAAATATACATTTGAATGAATTAGTTCTAATTCAATGTTAATTTTTTGTATTGTATATGTTAATTAAAATTTTAACTTTGAGTAAAATTAGTAAATATTGATTTTTTTTTGGTATTTTTGCACAATTTATTGTTATTTTTAACTTATTAATTATTTTTTATTTTATTTATTTGAAATTTATAATTTGTGCGTGAAATTTTGACATTTGAGTATAAATTAATCTGATTAGAATTTAATTTAATTTAATTTTAATAAAAATATCATTTATTATTTGTTGTCATTAATTAACTATAATAGTGGAGAGGTCCATCATCATCAACAACTCAAAGAGCTTCGACATTGAGATCGCAAGGCGTTACGTATGAAGGCACACCACTGTTCTGGTTAACGGGGTCTTTTTTTTGACAAACACAAGAAAGTAGGAAGCATTCTTGAGCCCATTCACAGTTCCCTAGATCTTGGTAAGATTCTTGGTCCTAAAATCTTCATCTTTGGTGACAACAATTGGACCAGAAAAGGAACGAAGTCATTTTCAAAAAAGAAGACAGAAAAGGCATTCTCAAAAATTGTTGCCATAAGAGATCCCAAATTCATGAAGATTTTCATCGTAACAAGCTTTTACCATCGTTGCTGCACCAAAAAAGTTTCCTTATCTTGGTGTTGCAATGGTGCCATCTTCTCTAATGTAGGTGAATGATTGTTTCAATTTACTCTCTCTTCTATCTTTTCATTTCCTTTTCTTTTGTTGCCATCTCGGAGTCATCCCGCAGTTGCAAATCATAGATTATTCCTAATCAATGACAATAGGTCCAAAATGTTGATCCAATGCAATACCAGAAGATAATATTATGGAAATTTATGAATGAGAAGCAATTGATGAATTAGACTATGCACATTTGGTGTTTGATAAAAATACTCTCAAAGATCTCGTTCCTTTCCCAACTCTTATTATTGGGAATGTCTTTGAGAGTTCTGTGGATGATGCTTGACACCTTTTTGATGAAATTCTCACTAAAGATATGGTGTCAGGGAATGCCATGATTGCAGGGTACACCCAACAAGGTTGATTTGAAAAACCCTTGGTTTTTTAGCCACATGCAAAAGGCTAATGTGTCATCGAATCATAGTATAATGGTTGGATATTCTTCCTGTTTGTAGTCATTTGGAATCACTTGAGCTGGAAAATGAATCAGTTCTTGGATTAGAGATCATGGGTGCTGATGGTCAGAAACACAAACTTGGACCAAGTTATCTGCAACTTCCTACTAATGCTCCGAAGTGTGTTCATCACAACAATCACCATGAATGTTTCATTAATTTCATGCCACTTACTGAATTGTATAATCCTACTTGAGGTTGTCCTTTCCAAGTTGGTGTGGTTGTCTTCCACCACCTCCAACTTGTAGGGGGGGGGGGGTAATAGAGTGTGTATCAATAGATAGTGTGAGACTAGAACATGAGGTCAAGTATTTAGTTAGTAGATTGTGTAACTGTGTGATCAGTTAGGAGTTATCAGTCTGTTACAAATTAACTATAATAGCTTCTAGTAGTTTCTTTCAAACTCTTTGTTATAAATAAGGCTACTATGTAATATCGAAACAATTTTGTATAATGGATTTTCTTGATCATAAGAGTTTTCTCTCTTTCTTTGATCATAGCTTCCCAAGCTCTATTCTCTTTGGGTCAGTCCCTACTCTTATTTTTCGTGAAGGTCTGATTCCTAAGAGTTATAACAATTAAGATACATTTGAATACATATTAATTGTTATATCTAATTGTCTATTAGGAGCGGGGCATTTCTGCTGTTACTTGTGAGTCAGTTTGCAGCACTGTTGTTGTGATGTTAAAAGGCTGGAGCCTGGAACAAATCTCCATACACGCTTATGTAGACTTTGTCCATGACATACAGTCCCTCATGAACATAAGTAGGACTTTGGTTCTGTCCCTCATCCCTCGTGAGGCAAATAGAGCCGCAAATGTTCTTGCCAATTGGGCTCAAAGAATGTTGGAAGGCACTATCATATTAGTCCTTAAATTGAAGAAAATTGCAAAAATGTATCTTAAAAGTGTAAATTGACAATCACATTAGTCCAAAATTCAAAAAAAGAAAAGTGTGACTTAAGTGAAAATATTAACATATGTTTAGGAACTAAAATGATAGTAAGTAGTTAAGTTTAAGGACTTATTTGACATTCAAGGGACTTATTTTACATTTTCTTAGTTTTAAGGACTAATGTGACAGCACTTACCACATTCAATGACTAAAGTGAATCTTCACTCATTCTAGTTATGTGTAGTTTTTCCTTTCCATTTCTTTACTTTCATGTATTGCAACAACAACAAAATCTAATTTTCTATGGATATTTTTTTTGTTGAAAAATAAATAAAATTATAAAAATAGATAAAGGAAAAAAAAATCATATGTACAATGATAAAAAATTTCCTCCTAAAAATATGATACAATTTTTTTTATTTAACTAAAAGAAACTAGTTCTAAAAAAAAAACTAAAAAATTGATAGTTAATGTCTTTTATTAAATACATTTTGAAACTACATATTCAATGTATCGATTAGTCATCAGTCAAGTACCATCAACATAGTCAAATGAATCCATTAAGAAAACTAAATATTCAATATAGCAATCAATGAATTTGCAATTAAATATATTTATAATGAAAATTAATATTTAATGGTACATTTATAGCTAATAATTTAATTATTTGAATTCAATGAACATATTTATTAATGCATTTATCAATAAAATTGAATTATAGTGCATGTAAAGATTTTTATACTATTATTTAATTATTTAATTTTAAATTTCATGTATGGTGGTATGATTGTTGATTTTATTGAATCTTTTGCATGTCAAATCAAATTTTATGAATATGTTAATTTAACATGAATCTATTTATTATACATTTATTTTTCATAATATTGTTAACTAAATGATTAGATATATCTTCTAAAATTTAGTTAACTAAATGGTTGTGCTTAAATTAAAAAAATACTTATATATATTAATTATATGAAATTGATAATTATGTTAGTCGATTGACATTTGTATTGATTATTTTAATTAAGATTTTTAAAAGTTTTAATAATAAAGATTACATATTTAATTAGAATAAATATTGATTGTATAATTCTGTGAAATTTTTTATAGATAATTTTTGTTTGAAAGTAAATAAAACTAAAAAATAAAAAAGGAGAAAAAATACATGTAGAATGATAAAAAAAAAATTGTTTGATTGAATTAAATTATGAAAGTGATAGTTAATGTCTTTCATTAAATAAATTTTGAAGCCAAATATATTCAATGCATCAATTAAATTATCAATCAAACACCATTAACATAGTCAAATAAATCTAATAAAGAAAATTAAATATTATATCAATCAATTTGCAATCAAATATAATTAGCAAGAAAATTAGTATTTAATGATATATTTATACTTGGTACTAATTTTTAATTTTGACTCCATCACAGATACTAATGTTTAAAATGATAGAAATGTCTGAAAATTATGAATCCTAATATTGTGATCACAATTTATATTTTACAATTTGAAAAAAACATAATACATATCAAAATATACATTTGAATGAATTAGTAATATTAATTTCAATTTTAAATTTTTTTATTGTTTATGTTAATTAAAATTAAAATTTTATTAAAATTAATAAATATTGATTATTTTTTTGGTATTTTTTTACAATTTATTGTTATTTTTAATTTAGTAATTATTTTTTATTTTATTTATTTGAAATTTATAATTTTTTTGTGTACAATGAAGACAATAAAGATAGAATTTAAGTGTAATGACCCAACTGTCGCTACTAAACAATCCTACTAATCATACTCTTATCGTCATATCAGGTAAATAAAATCATAACATATATATATATATATATGAAACATACATATACTAAGAGATTTATCTATCTCTCCTATGGTCGTACCACACTGTCTTTACCACTTTCATCTAACAAAAGAAATAGGAATATCACCCGACCATATAAAAAAAAATAATCAAATATACAATCCATCAACAGGGGAGGGGGATACAAAACGCACTCTTTATGGCTGGTCACACTATACAGCTCCATCAAAAGAATAAAACTAAAACATAACAATTGAAACTAAGACTTGGCTCCTCAAGCCAAGCATCTCCAACTTGCAGCCCTATCCTCAGCTATGAGAAGTCGGGTCCACTGTAGCATCGCCATCTGCTCCCATGCCATAGGACGTGATCATCACAGTCACACCAGTGCAACAATAGCAACAAGATATCCAACAACAACAAAACAAGACAAGGGTAAGCTTACTAAAACAATAGTATAGCATATACATTCTAAAACCATCACAATCCTCAACATTCATAATCATACATATATAGCATTCATTCATATGGCAAAGAGTTCTTAGTCGAGAACCCATATCACAACCAATCTACCACGACTATGTCAATGCATGATGACACGACTCTCGAGAGATTTCACAATATCTTGGGCAATTAGTCAGGTCTCACCCCCTACCATGGCCTATCCAAGCACCATTTAGGAATTTCCAAAACTCTGATTCGGGAATAAGCTTAGTGGTGTGCCGGGATAAGTGTAGGTGGTGGCTCACTGCGACACAAGGCCTACATCGCCTTGGTCGCCCTCTGCAGAGTCACCCATCCACTTATCCCTGTAGGCTCATCTTTAAGACTCTACGTCTTATCCAAGAACTAGGTTGGAGGCCCATCTGAGCCGCAACTCCTGTCAACCATCCAACTTATGTGCTTGCTCACACAATGACATGAGGCCCATCACACAACCTCAACCAACACATATGCATGAAATGCATGTATCACATCATCATATCCACTCAACAACAACCAAACAACATATATATTTGTGTAGCAACACAACACCACATGGGCCCGACCAGCACCACACATGGTCCACAACCACTACCAACATCATGCAGGCCCAATCTAGTCTCAAGCATAGTCAATAGGTAAGGCCCAATCCAAGCAGCACAAACCTTGTGAGAAATTTCACAACAATTCATTCACAACTAGTGGAGGTCTTATCTAAGCAACCTGCCACTCTAGGGCCCTATCCAAGCAGCCCACATCATATAGGTAAAAACCCAAACAACAACAATTACAACAAGTGGAGGTCATATCCAACCAACCTGCCACTCCTCCCACATTCTTAACCGTAGACTCATACTAGGAGTCTTCACAACCATGTTTCACATGACTATTTTTTCCAAATTTATCAACAACAGGACTCTACATTCACTTAGCGACCCACATGCTTGCTCAGCGAAGACCTCCCTTACAGAGGACCAACTTCCTCTACAAAGGCTTTTCACTCAGCGACCTTGAGTTTTGCTTAGCGAATCAGGGTCAGTCGCTTACCGACAACTAGAGTCGCTTAGCGAATCCATTCCAGGGACCTTCCCTCAATTTTCATCGACCACATTTCGCTCAACGAGTCACCTAGTCACTCAGCGACGAGTCACTCCAGAAAGCAGTTAGAACCTACACCCCTTCCTCGCTCAGCAAAACTGTTGTTCGCCCAACAACTCACTTGCAACAGAGAGCACCACTCTCCAAGGCTCCCAATTCGTTCAGCGAATCCAGCATTCGCTCAATGAATCACTCCCAAGTATTCTAGAATACTCACACTCGCTCAGCGAGCCACACACTCGCTCAGCGACCTCTTTTTGGAAAATTTCCAGATTTCTATGAACACTCACTCAGCGAACTACATTTCGCTCAACGACTCCCCTTACACTATAGCCATTTCTACCACTCAAGATAACTCACTCAGTGACGCAATGGGTTGCTCAGTGAATTCTCAACCCAACAGTCTCACTTCAGTCTCAGGGGCACTCCTGCTTACTGAGGCCCTTAGTCACTCAGCAACTATCAGATAACAAAACCAGAAACTCTCTTCGAAAAATCCCAAAACTCCAAACTGGCTACTCATTTCTACCCTAAATCAATCCCACAGAGGTCTAATATGACCACACAACAGCCCACAACAACATACTCAACACATACAACAATCCATACAACATTTCAACAGAAATCATCCACGAAAATCTAGAAACCCATTTCTAGCAACATTACCACAAACTCATCCAAATCATGCATTCTAACACAAACACAGCAACATACATATACTACCACTTTTATACAACATATATTCAGCACAAGTAAGCTTCCTTTACCTCTAAGAGTTCCGAATCCAAATTTAGGGAAAGAGGAAGATAAGAGAAAACAAACTCTTGAGCCAAATCTTCGAGAAATCTACTCTTCTCAGCACAATGGAATGAAAATCAAAGTCCAAAATCTTGCTATACTCCAAGTGGGCTTGAGAGAGATTAAGAAAATGAGAGAGTTTGAGAGAGAGTTATGAGAGAAAAAGGAGGAAAAGGGTCTCTGGGCCTTAAAATCCTCTCGAGGCCTCACGAAGGCTTTGAGTCCACTAAGGCCCATGGTCCATTTAACCATCTCCTACTACTCACAATTGGCCCAACTCAACTGTATTTCTCTCAACAACACATATAAACACAGCTACACTCTCATTTTGGTTCAAGAACAACATTTTCCTCAATTCCCTAAATTCAAACAAGAATTCCAAAAACAACCAATACAAAACCATGATCACACAACAACTTATTTATTTGTTTTAATCTCCATGATCACACATTATTTTTCCACTTTCAGTTATTAAACCACTAAATCATACATTAAGAAAACCACGGTGTTACACTAAGACCTTTTGCATGCAACCCAATCCCCTACTACTAGGCCAACCCTAATGGTTCCATATGAAATTTATAATTTGAATGTGTGATAGTTCGACTTTTGAGTATAAATTAACACGATTAGAATTTTATTTATTTTTAATAAAAATTTCATTTATTATTTGTTGTCATTGATTAAATGATAAAAAGTAAATAAAAAAGCCTTTAGAGGAAGAAAATTAAAAACAAAAAAAGGCAAAACTATAAAATAAAAAAAAATGAATTGAATAAAAATGAAAGAGATATATAACAATGAAAGATGAAACAAGTAAAATGAAAAAAATAAAATAAAATAAGTATTAAAATTCACAATTTTCAAACTTTTCAATCATTTTGAATATTAGTATCTATGATGAAGTCAAGAATGAATGACATGACACAATAGAGAAAGAAATTGTAGCAATGATTGATATTCACTGAATAAATTATTTATACTACTATTAAAACATTTTTAAAAAGAAAATTGAAAGTTCAAATCACAAATATCACTAATTATAAATTTTTTTATAAAACTTAATAAATTGATTAGCGTAATATATAAAATCAAAATTCTTATAAGATCTAATGATTTAATTGACTGATTTAATTAAAATATATACTCATTGTAATTATCTTAATAACCAAAATTTTGTGTGTGGATTCAAAATTCATATAAGATCTAATGATTTAATTGATTGATTAAATTAGATGACGGTTATTGAATTTAACATACATCTCATGTTACGACATTATTTACCTGTTTTATTATATTAGTAACTATATATAGGATTTGTCAACTTCATCAACTAATGTGATAATACATAATTTCATCCAAATATAATTTTTGTTTTTAAAATGATGGTGCTTGTGAAATTTTAAAATGATTAAAATATTTACAAACTATTATGAATATTGTAAAAATATTAGTGCAGAAAAATTACTATCATCTAATCTACACTTTTGATGGTAGTTATTGAATTTAACATAGATCTCATGTTACGACATTATTTAACTGTTTTATTATATTAGTAACTATATATAGGATACGTCAATTTTATCAAATAATGTGATAATACATAATTTCATCTAAATATAATTTTTGTTTTTACATGATAGTGCATGTGAAATTTTAAAATAATTAAAATATTAACAAACTACTATGAATATTGTAAAATATTATGCCAAGTTGTCAAATAATTTCATCATAAAAAAAAGTTGTCAGATAACAGTTTCCAAAACGAGTGATCAGATCAATTATGTTTAGAATAATTTTATATCTTCTTAAAATATTCTTTTTACTAATTCTTTTAATATCTTAGAAAATAAATATTAAATAAAAAATATATACTAGAAAGCAATGTTTAATAAAAGTGATACATCTCATGACTTTTAATAAAAAGCAATTTTCCAAAGAAACACATTTAATGACTTGGTCCAAAGATACAATTCTTCAAAGAAACAGATTTAATAACTTGGTGAAGAGATATAATCATTCAAAGAAATATATCTTTTCATGAATAAAACACTTCTATAAAAAAATACAACCTTTTATACTTGTACATTTTCACAAATAAACAATACTTTCTCAAATGGAAGCAGCCTTCCATTAATTTTAAAAATCTCTCACATATATATCATAACAAATCTCTTTAGCTGAAATCCAATTCTAGTAATTAACAACCAACCTGATTTATTTCACAGTTTCTTCCCTGTCCTGACTTCAACCTTTTTTATAATCTTATTTCATTTACCTGAAAGATCATGGCCAAAAGATACAAGGGATGTGCCGTGGGAATCGATCTTGGTACAACTTACTCGTGTGTTGCAGTATGGCAGGAGCAGCACTGTCGAGTGGAGATCATCCACAACGACCAAGGAAATGACACCACTCCTTCTTTTGTTGCTTTCACGGATCCTCAAAGGTTGATTGGTGATGCTGCTAAAAATCAGGCTGCCACCAATCCAGAGAACACCGTCTTTAGTATATTTTTTTATTTTTATCAGTGCCTTCCTTTAAATACATGCAGTTATGATAACTCTGTAGACTTTTAGCAGGACAAACGAACAATCAGAGTTCTTAATTTTTGCAAATGCCAAGAGGTTGATTGGTAGGAAATATAATGATCCTATTATTCAAAATGATACAATCTTTTGGCAATTCAAGCTCATTGATGGTATTAATGACAAACCCATGATCGTAGTTAACTGCAAGGGTCAGGTGAAGTACCTTTGTGCTGAGGAAGTATCATTTATGGTCCTCACAAAGATGTGGGAGATTGCAGAGGCATATTTGGAAACACCTGTAAAGAATGTTGTTGTTACTGTACCTGCTTATTTCAATATGACTCTCAGCGTAAAGCCACCAAAGATGCTGGTGCCATTGCTCGTCTCAATATTATGCAGATAATCAATGAACCCACGGCTGCAGCTATTGCATATGGCCTTGACAAGAGAACTAATTATGTTGGAGAGCAACACATTTTCATCTTTGACCTTGATGGTGGTACCTTTGACGTGTCTCTCCTCACAATTAAGGGCAAGGTCTTCCAAGTTGAAGCTACTGCAGGATATACTCACCTTGGAGGAGAGGACTTTGACAACAGAATGTTGAACTACTTTGTAAAGGAGTTCAAGAGCACGAAATTGACATTAGTGAGAACCCAAGAGCCCTGAGGAGGTTGAGAAGTGCACGTGAGAGGCCCAAAAAAACACTCTCATATGCTATTACTACCAACATTGAGTTAGATGCTTTATTTAGGGGCATTGACTTCTGCTCTTCAATCACTCGTGCAAAGTTTAAGGAAATCAATATGGAGCTCTTTGAAGAGTGTATGGAGACAATAGATACATCCCTTACTTATGCTAAGACGGCAAAGAGTCGTGTACATGATGTTGTCCTTGTTGGTGGTTCTTCGAGGATTCCCGAAGTGCAGGAGCTATTGCAGGACTTCTTTGAGGGAAAGGACCTGTGCAAAAGCATCAACCCTGACGAGGCTGTTGCTTACGTGCAGCTGGGTAGGCTGTTTTGCTGAGTGAAGGCATTAAGAATGTTCCAAACTTGGTACTATCGGATGTTACACCACTATCCCTTGGTATATCCACATGTTTAGGTGTCATAAGTGTGGTGATTCCTACCATTCCTGTAAGGAAAACAAAAGTATACTATACAACAAAAGATAACGAATATGAAGTCCCAATTAATGTTTATGAGGGTGAGAGAACAAGAGCCAAGGTGAGTGTTTGTTCTTCCCCATGAACTCCTATACAAAGTAGTTTACCATTCTGTTGTCAAACTCCTCTCCTCCAAGGTGAGTGTTTCCTGCAGTAGCTTCAACTGGGAAGATCTTATTCTTAATTGTGAGGAGAGACACGTCAAAAGCACCACCACCAAGGTCAAAGATGAAAATGTTTCGCTGTCCAACACAATTAGTTCTCCTGTCAAGGCCATATGCAATAGCTGCAGCTGTGTGTTCATTGATTGTCCACATAACATTGAGGCCAGCAATGACACCAGCATCCATGGTGGCTATCCACTGAGGGTCATTGAAATAAGCAGGTACAGTAACAACTACATTCTTTACGGGTGTTTTCAAATACGCCTCTGCAATCTCCTGCATCTTTGTGAGGACCATAGACGATACTTCTTCAGCACAAAGGTGCTTCCCCTGACCCTTGTAGTTAACTACGATCGTGGGTTTGTCATTAACACCAGCAATGACCTTGAATGGCCAAAAGATTTTATCTTTTTAATAATGGGATTACTATATAGATTTCCTACCAATCAACCTCTTAGCATCTGCAAAAATTATAAGAATTCTTATCATTTGTTAGTCATGCTAAAAGTCTACAGAGATATCATAACTGCATATATTTAAAGGAAGGCACCGATAGAAACAGAAAAATATACCAAAGACAGTGTTCTCTGGATTGATTGCAGCCTGATTTTTAGCAGCATCACCAATCAACCTTTGATGATCCGTGAAAGCAACAAAAGAAGGAGTGGTGTTGTTGCCTTGGTCGTTGTGGATGATCTCCACTCGACAGTGTTGCTCCTGCCATACTGCAACACACGAGTAAGTTGTGCCAAGATCGATTCGCACTGCACATCCCTCGTATCTTCTGGCCATGATCTTTCAAGTAAGTGAAATAAGATAAAAAAAAAAAGGTTGAAGTGACCAGGACCAGAAAGAAATCAGGTTGGTGGTTACTAGTAATCAAGTATTAGAATTGGATTTCAGCTAAAGAGATTTGTTATGATAAATATGTGAGGGATTTTCAAAATTAATAAAAGTTTGTATCAATTCAAGAAAGTATGTGTCTATATTTACGAAATGTACAAGAATGAAAGGTTATATTCTTTCATGAAAATATGTTGATTCATAAAAAGATGCATTTCTTTGAATGGTTATATCTCTTCACCAAGTTATTAAATATCACTTTGAAGGATTGTATGTTTTGACCAAATCATTAAATATGTCTCTTTGAAAAGTTATATCTTTATATATATAAAAAAAAAGGTTTTGTAGGATTTTTGATGTGTTGATTGACGACATTAGGGTTTTTGGCGCATCAATTAGCAATATTTGGATTTTTGAAGTATTAATTGGTAACATTAGAGTTTTTGTACTTTATATTCAAACTCCCCTATTATTAACTGATTTTAATCAATCAATAATTTCATATTGATTTCATATTAAATTATTTTTGAAAATAAATTGGTGTACACATCATAATAAAAATATAATATATAAATAAATAATATAATAAATAACAAATAATATATTATATAATATTAGATTATACAGAATCCAAAATATATAATATATAAATAATATAATTTCATATTAAACGTCCACATTATTACTAAACATCCTTATTTTAGTAATAATAAACAAATAATATAATATATAATTGATTATATTAATGTAATCAATATAATCAATTTTTATTACGAATCATAAAAATCAATTTGAATTTTGATGTAATAAAAATTGATTATATTGATTATCCTTAATTATAAATTATAAATTATGTTATTTTAAATATTTAATAATATTATTTTAATTTTGATGTAATAAAAACTGATTATATTGATTACCCTTAATTATAAATTATAAATCATGTTATTTTAAAATATTTAATTATATTAAATATCAATTGTGGTAACTTATACAATTGAATAGAAAGTATAAAACTCCTTAATTTGATTAATAAATTTCAATCAAATATCTATAAATATTTATCTATAAATCTATAAATATTTATAAAGTTGTTGTCAGAGAGAGAAAACAATTCCTGCTTAAATTAAGGGCAATCTTGACAATTCCTTTCACAATTACTAAAAAAGGAAAACTGTGCAGGCAAATTGGTATTGGTACATTAATTCTTTGAATTCAATATATACTATTAAATGCATTAACACTTAAAAAAAGAAAACTGTGCAGGTGAATTAATTAGCACTGGTAAGTTAATTTTCAGCAGCACAAAGGTCATTCATATACCTTATATGTATTGGGGGTGTTTTTTGTATCCATTACCTTTCCACTTCCCTACTCTTTTGTAGTGCCTTAATTGTCTTAACAAAGGTGGTGTTTTAGGGTTTTTTTTTTTTTTTTTTGGTTATTCTTGCTTCTTATTATTATTATTATTATTATTTATTCATATAAATTTTTTTCATTATTGTTATTTCTTCTTCTTCGTAACATTTTGCGTTTTATTTAATTTTGTTTTTCTCATTCTTACTTCTTTTTATTTTTTAATTACAATTTTTTATTCTGTTATTTATACATTCTGTGTCTGTTAGGATGGCAGGTCCTATCCCTATGAATTCTCAATTAAAAGAGGATGATGTATGAATGCATGCTTAAGAGATGTGAGAGAAGACGTAATGAACAACATATTGTTGTTGGTTAATATGAGTTCGTAAGGAAGAAGAATCTTGCAATGAATGATGTTCTTCATTTTAAATTTCTTTATGATTCTGAGATACTGTATCTAAACATTAATTAAAGCATAGGGTTCGAAATTTTAGGTTTTCCAGGATTTCTTAAATATGGTTCAATTAATGTTTAAATATTTATGGTGTTAGAACAATTTTAATTCGTCTTTTGATTTTATCATGTTCAATTACAATTGAAGTTATAATGATTAAGAATATGTTTTTTTTATCATGTTTAATGTGCTGAATTATGTTAGAACAACGGTGCTATCGACAATCAATGATAATTTGGCAAACTTCATTTGACTGGTGTTGTCTACTTTAATCTTCTATGTTTACTACTAATGGGAATAAGTGAAAACAAAGTCTAACATTGTTTTAATATCAAACGCCATGAAGAATATCTCTTTACTAAAATGTTTATGTGCTAATAGTAAATATCTAAATATTAGAAGAGTTTAATGACTGTGCACAGTCAGTGTAAAAAGTTTTATACTGTCAACCAATCAAAAATCATTATTGGTATGACTTTTAAAGTAATTATTATAAAAGTCAATAAACTTACCATACATGGTGGGTTGTAATTAGATGACAATATAAAACTACTTTACACTGTCTGTGCATAGACTATTTTCCCATATTAGAATCATCTATCTTCGATTAGCATTTCAAGTAATACTTTGCAATTAAATTTTAATACATATTATTGTCCAGTTGCATTTAATTAACATTTATAGCATTTAATTATAATTAATTTAAAAGAATTCAAATTTAATTTTTTAAAATCAATGTTAAGAATAATATATATTGGTCTTTAATAAATACAAATTAAGATAATAAATTATTTAAAGAACAACCTAAGCTTAAAACCAAAGAAAAATATTAAATAATTTTCACAATATATAAAATAATAAATATATATTTTAATATATTTTATAGTTGCATTGACATAAAATATATAAAAATAAAAAATATAATGTTTAAATAGCATTATATGTGTGTGTGTGTGTAGGACTTTAAATTGTTTTCATTATGATTATTTACGAATTATTTACAAATTTTTATGTAGGTTTTGAAATTAATTAGATATTTAATCTTTTTTTTTTTTAAATCAGTCTCTAAGATTTTAACCTATATTTAAATTTCAATGATTTTTGATAATTTGAAGTCGTCAAAACCTTTCAAAGAATTGTATATGAAATTACTACATTTAGAAGGAAATATTCCAAAGAATTTTTCTAAAGTAATTTAATAAAAAAGGACACAAATTATCAACTCTAATATTTTAACTTTCAAAATTTGATTAAATATTTTGGCAAAAAAAAGGGTAATCCAACAAAATATATATAAAATTATGAAAAATATTTTATCAGTGTGTGTGCCATACTAATGACAGAGTAAAGTGTGAAGTAATTTAATTAGAAAGAAAAAATAATATCAATTTTATATGTTAAAAGATACGTTAATAGCAAAGTAAATAATTCAAATTAACTCTAATATTTTAACTTTCAAAATTTGATTATTATGATGGACAGAATAAAGGGTAATATAGCATATTAATTGCCAAAGTTATGTAAAATAAATTAAGAGATATATTAATATATTAATGGCAAAGTAAAGAATTAATTCAAATGAACTCTAATATTTTAACTTTCAAAATTCGATTATTATGATTGTAACACCATGTTTTCTTAATGTGTGATTTAAAAAGTGATTAAAATTAACTACAAGAGAAAATTTAAATTTAGTTTTATTGAGAAAATTTAATTAAAACACTTTATATGATTTTATGTAACAAATTTCAATAAGGTTCTAATTAAACTAGAATTTTAATTATACACTATTAATATAAAATTATACTATGTAAATAAACAAGTAGTCAAAAATTTATCATAAATCAATCCCAATATGTCATTAACACATTTTTCCAAGATAATTAGCACCTTTTCAAGGTAAATTAATTTTTAATTTACCAATTTTAGTTAAATCTTATCTTCTTTTTTTAGTAAATCACCTTAACCATTTCTAGAAAATTTTCAAAAGCCAAACTACCTAAAAGTGAGCTTGCTTGGCCGGCCACACGTAACCTACCACTACCCAATGTTTAAATCAACTTACTACCTATTAGTATACTACTCTTCTAAGCCCCGACTTTTTGCACGTTAACTTTTTTTCAAAGACCCTGGAAGCGTACGTGGGTTTTTTCTAAAGACACCCTGAATTTGTACGTTAGCCTTTTTTTTTTAACTTTAAATCCCTGGATATTTTCCCTACACATGAAGATCGTGGAAAAAAAAATAGACCCTAATACCCACTAAACCAAACAGAACCCCTTCCCTCCACTGTAAGCCTTGTCTATAAACATCAATAAAGGAGCAATTTTTTCTACTGGAGCAAGCTTGGAGCAAATTCTCCCCCACCATTTTGAGTTCATCTACTTCTATTGATCATCATCAAGGGAGCTTATGTCTCTACTTTTGTTCTTCTAATTCTAATATACTAGTATATATAAAAGTGATGAACTAAGTGATTATATATGTATATATGCTTGCTGTTAGTAGATTTTGAAATGCTTGCTAAGGCTAAAATATTGTTGGGAAATTATTTATTTTCCTCTAAGTTCTTGTTATCTTGGTTTACCTTCTTATAAAAAAGAAAAAGACAAAATGAGATGGAGTAGCTGCTGTATGGTGTGAAAGAAATATGTTTTCTTGTAATTTTATTATGTTATATGACTATGTGAGTTAATGGAGTGATTAGATGCTTGTAGGAATTTTGTTTGGCCATATTTTGAGCACCATGTTACATGAGTTGGTTGTGCTGCCTAGATATGTATATAAATCTGTTTTTGTTTCACAAAAAGAAAAAAAAATGCTAGAGATGAACTTGATGATTTTGGGTTTTATTGAAATCACAAAGTACTTAAAATGCCTATAATAATAATAATAATAATAATTGTATTACTATTATTATTATTACTATTATTATTACTATTACTATTATTATTATTATTATTACTATTATTATTATTATTACTATTATTACCATTATTATTATTATTATTATTATTATTATTATTATTATTATTATTGCTGTGACTTCGTATAATGATTAGAAAAAAGAAAAAGAAAATTATAACTGACGACGATTTACAAATGCATACACGTTACAGTATTAGCTTTCTACCAATTTAGCAAATCTTTTGATCTTTATGCGCAATGCCTCCCGGTGAAATGTAATATCCTGTAGTCTTTGATAATTATAGAAAGAGAAAATGAGAAAAAGTAGTGAATTTAATATGTTTTTGTGATAAAAGTTGAAATAAATTAATTTTAGGTGTAAACTAAAATCTTGGAATTTCATATTTAATGTTATTATATTTTAAAATTTAAATGACTAGAAAAAAAATTAATTAATTATTTTCTCAATAGAGAATAATCTTTTGATGAATTAAAATATTAGATTTCATATTTTAATATATTATAGGGTTCTATGAATTTTCCTTTATTTTAATAAGTATAATTTCCTACATATAAAAGTATAATTTGTTGACATAAAATTCCACTTACTTTCCCTATTATTGAGAATATTATTTATTAAGTTATTAGAAAGGATTAAGAGAACATAAAAGATTTAAAAGAGAAACTCAAAAGCTTAAGTTTGAAAATTTTAATAACACACGTTATCCGTTAATTAACGGATAATGAAAATTGATTGTGGAAAATAGGGTGTGCCTCTTGGCCCTATGTTGAGTTGATGTTTTTGTTGTTGATGATGATATGTACATATATGCATAGGTCCTATTTGGACGGCGTCACGAGTAGGAACATAAGTTAGGAGTCGGTGTATAGCTCTCAACCTAGTGCTGGAAGAAAGAGTGGGGTAACTATCAATGGACCTTGAGGATAGGTGGATGAGCGAATCCCACATTGAGGTCAAGGTCATTGCGAACCTTGTGTCGTGGTAAACCACTACCCACATACGTCTATCCTAACAAAACCACTACCGACTTCCTCAAGATCAGTTCATGGGCTCCCCCAATAGTTGTGCATTGAAAGAATCTGTGTGATCCTTGTAGCTCAGGTGCTATGTTAAGGGACGTTCCATAATGATTTCTCGTGTTGTTGAAAAAGTCTCCACGGAATAGTGTTTACAGGAATTGCATGAAATTATGTTGCACTATGTTTATATATGTTATTTAAAAATGTTGAAGTCTTATTTGATATTAGCACTCCATATTTCTTGAAAATAATTGTTGTGTTAATTAGAACTTTGTATTTTTTTTTTTCATAAGCTTACCCTTACACTATTTGCACGTGTGCTTCGTGCCTGTGATGATCTTGAGCGTCATGTTTGTGGGAGTAGATGTTGAGACAATCCAGAGCATCGAGACCGTTGCCCATGATCTAGAACTACGTTCACGTGAGTCCCTTTTGCATTGACTTTTGTGAGACTGCTGTGGGAGATGGTGAAGCTTGGAGGATTGACCACGAGCTTCAGAGCGTCTACTATAGGGGAGAGCCTACGCTTTCCTATGCCCCTACGGGGATTAATGTATTTTCTATGACTCTATATACATCACTAGAGTTTTGGTTACCCATCCGGGAGATGTGGAGAGAGCCTGCTCCTGCTACCTGACCTCGCATAAAAGCTGGGGAGTAACGTCGCTCGTTCACTCAAGGACCCCGTCCTCGTTGCAGAGCTACTAGATCTGAGAAGCCATCTGCTGATGATCCACCTTCTAATGCTCCACCTACTCCTCCTCCTTCCTAGATGTAGCGTTTAGGAGTACGACTAGCCTAGGGTGTGTGTGATGTATTTTTCCCCCTCTCTTTTTGTGATGTACTTTTGTCGATGGACACACTTATGTATATTCACGCACCATCTCTTTTAAGACGCTTTGACGATGATGTTGGTCTATAAGTGCCATAAGGCACAACCATTTGTACTTGATACTTGTGATGTATGCATGAGTTATTTTAGTATGTTAAATGATCGTTTATGCTTTAAACGTCAAAGTTTTGAGAATGAACGTCGTATATTTGCCAAAAATTTCACCCTCTTTTTCATAAATAAATTAAACAAGAGTTTTTGTTCAAAATTAAATCTTCCGCATTCAATTAGCTGTCAGTTGACCATGTAGCGACAGCGGGTCGTTACATTTGTGGTATCAGAGCTAGTTGTGTCTTTGTGGGAATGAACCTATGGGAAATAGGTCTTTTGTTGTGTGTTGTGGAACTATTTCTATGAAGAAATGGTTATTGATTAATCAAAGTCGGTGGACTTTTGTTATTTCCAAGGAGAAATAATTGTGTGATGGCACGTTGCCAATGTTTACTCTAAACAATATTTTGATCTTGTAGAATCACGATGAGAGGACTTGGATGACCTCCTGCACCGCAAACTGACCTATCTCAAATAGCACACACAATGGAAGCTATGGTAGCTATGATGACTCAACAGAATGCTGTGATGGCTCAGCAACAGAATACTGCTGCCCAACAGCACACTGTCATAACTTAACAACATCAAGCTACTATGGCACAGTTAGAAGTTGCATGAGTTGCTGCAGAAGCTACACGTGTTGTTACCCCTCCTTAGTTTCAAGGACTTGCTAAGTTTTGTAAGAATGACCCCCCCGCAGTTCAAAGGAGATTCTGACCCTGATGCTGCAGACCATTGGATTCGAGAGATGGAAAAGATCTTTCGAGCTATGAACTGCCTTGATGAACAGAAGGTGACCTATGCTATGTATATGCTGATAGGTGAAGCCAAGTATTGGTGGCAAGGAGCACAACAGTTGATGGAAACTCGAAGAGAAGCTATCACTTTGACTAGTTTCAGGAGCTGTTTCATAGGGAAGTACTTTCTGGATAGTGTAAGGCATCTGAAGGAGACAAAGTTTTTGAAGTTATACCAGGGAGGTATGACTGTCCATGAGTATGCAACCAAGTTTGAGTATTTGTCCCGTTTCTATACCCAGCCAACATCTGAAGAGTGGAGATGCTGCAAGTTTGAAGAAGGACTCAGACATGAGTTGAAAAAGGTGGTGATCCCGATGGCGATCAGAAAGTTTCCTGAGTTGGTGGAGAAATCCAAGGTCATGGAACGCCTAGAATGTGGTGGCAGAGTGATGAAGACTCAAGGAGTTGGATCATCTAGATCAAAAGAGGACAACATCAGAAGAAGCCATATAGTAGGCTTCAAGATCAACAAAGGCATTTCAAATCTCAACAGCAAATGAGAGGCTCAGTTGCTTCTAGTCACCCTGCAGCCGCTCAGACTAGAGACTAGGTGGTCAAGTGCTATAAGTATGGTGGACCTCACTATGCCAATTACTGTTCTCAAAAGACTAGTGTAAGCTTCAAGTGTCAGAAACCCAACCACATAGCAAAGGATTGTAAAGGGCCAGTCAAGTCCAAACCTACAGTGAATGCAACGAAAGCAGCGAGGCCAACTACAACAAGAAAAGTCTTTGCTATGAGTGGAGCTGAAGCCTCCAGATCCAAAGACTTGATTTTAGGAAAGTGCAACATAGCTGGTAATCTCCTATCTGTACTGTTTGATTCAGGTGCTACTCATTTTTTATTTCATATGAATGTGTGGATAGATTAGGTTTACCTACATGTCCCTTATCCTTTGACTTATTAGTTTCTACCCCTATTGCTACCCCTATAGCAACTTTTGTTGTTTGTACGAACTGTCCCATTGTTGTCAGTGGACACAGTTATAGAGTAAACTTGATTTGCCTTCCCTTATCTGACCTAGATGTCATCTTAGGCATGGGTTGGTTATCTTCCAACCATATCCTTATAGACTGTGCTAGAAAAACTCTTATCTTCCTTAATCCTGAGGATACTGGATTTATCACTGCCAACCAAGTGCAGGCTGCTTTGGAAGAAAAAGCCCAAGGATATGTGATCTTATCTTTGCTCAAAGTCAAGAGTGATATAAACCTCGACTCTGTGGCAATTGTTAGAGATTTTCCTGAAGTTTTCACTAAAGATGTACCTAGTTTGCCACCTCAACAAAAGGTAGAGTTTGCCATAGACTTGATTCTTGGAGCAGAAACTGTGTCGATAACACCTTATAGGATGGCACCTGCTGAATTAGCTTACCTAAAGAAGAAAATTAAGGAACTGCTTGAGAAAAAAATGATTAAACTTAGTGTTTCCCCGTGAGGAGCGCTAGTGTTATTGGTGAAAAAGGAAGATGGTGGATCAAGGTTGTATGTGGACTATCGCCAGTTGAACAAGTTGATGATCAAGAACAAGTATCCGTTGCCAAGAATTAATGACTTGATGGATTAGTTGAAAGGCACTACAGTTTTCTCTAAGATAGATCTACAATCTGGTTATCATCAAATACGAGTCAAGAACGAGGATATATCGAAGACAGCTTTTTGGACTCAGTATGGGCATTATGAATATGTGATG
Organism: Spatholobus suberectus; assembly: GCA_004329165.1. Classification (NCBI taxonomy): domain Eukaryota; kingdom Viridiplantae; phylum Streptophyta; class Magnoliopsida; order Fabales; family Fabaceae; genus Spatholobus; species Spatholobus suberectus. Next base: position 40,508,775 of record CM014731.1, on the reverse strand, counting down.
CCTTTCAGAGTGACGAATGCTCCTGCTATATTCATGGATTACATGAATAGAATCTTTTGTCCCTTCTTGGACAAGTTTGTCGTCGTATTTATTGATGACATTCTTGTCTATTCTCGTACCCATGAAAAGCATAGAGAACATTTAAAGGTTGTACTAGAGATCTTGAAGGAAAAACAATTGTATGCCAAGCTTTCAAAGTGTGAGTTTTGGCTGGATGAAGTAAAGTTCTTGGGTCATGTTATCTCAGCAAGGGGAATCGCCATGAATCCCTCAAAAGTGGAGACCGTGTTACGATGGGAACACCTAAAGACAGCTACGAAGATTAGGAGCTTTGTTGGATTGGCCGGTTACTACCAAAGATTTATTGAAGGGTTTTCGAAGATAATGGCGTCGTTAACTTAACTCACTTGTAAGGATCAACTGTTTGCATAGACTGAGGCATGTGAGAAAAGTTTTCAAGAATTAAAGCAGAGATTGACTACCTCCCCCATTTTGGTTCTTCTTGATCCCAGTGAATCTTTTAAGGTTTACTGCAATGCATCACATCAAAGGTTGGGATGTGTGTTAATGCAACGAAGAAAGGTTGTAACGTATGCTTCAAGGCAGTTGAAAACACATGAGAGGAACTACCTTACGCATGATCTGGAGTTAGGTGCAGTGGTATTTGCCTTGAAGATATGGAGGCATTACCTTTATGGAGCAAAGTTCGATGTGTTTAGTGACCATAAAAGTTCAAAGTACCTATATTTGATAAAAAAAAAGAGCTCAACATGAGGCAGAGGTGTTGGATGGAGTTCTTGAAGGATTATGACTTTCAGTTGATGGATCACCTTGGCAAGGTGAACGTAGTAGTAGATGCTCTTAGTAGGAAAACAGTGCATATGTCAGCTTTGATGGTTAAAGAGTTGGAGCTTGTGGAGAAGTTTAGGAATCTGAAACTTTATGTTGAAGTGGCTCGTGATCACATCAGTTGTGGGATGATCACCGTGACAAGTAGTTTCCTTGAGACCATTAGAAGTAAGCAGTTATTGGACCCTGCTCTATGCAAGACTAAGCAGTTGTTGGGTACTGATAAGGCTATGGATTTCAGTTTGGGAGACGATGATATTCTGAGGTTTAAAGATAAAGTTTGTGCACCTTAAGATCCTGAGTTGAAGAGGCTTATTTTGGACGAAGGTCATAAAAGTAAGCTCAGTTTGCATCTTGGTACGACAAAGATGTATCAAGATCTGAAGAAGATGTTTTGGTGGTCCAATATGAAAAGAAACGTAGCAGAATATCTTGCAGCTTGTTTGACCTATCAGAAAGCTAAAATGGAACAATAAAGACCTAGAGGTTTGTTACAAACGATGGAGGTGCCCAAATGGAAATGGGATAGCATCACTATGGACTTCGTTGTAAGTTTGCCTAGGACGGCAAGAGGATTCAATACTATTTGGGTCATTGTTGATAGGTTGACAAAGTGTGCTCACTTTTTGCCTATTAACATCAAGTATTCCTTAGATAAGTTGACTTAGTTGTACATCAAGGAAGTTGTCCATTTACATGGAGTACCTTCGAGCATCATATCAAATAGAGATCCAAGGTTTACATTGAGGATTTGGCAGAGCTTACATCAAGTATTAGGAACGAAGTTAAGACTTAGTTCCGCATTCCATCCATAGACAGATGGCCAATTAGAAAGGACGATTCAGTCACTAGAAGTTCTCTTGAGAGCTTGTGTTTGGATCATCTGGGAAGTTGGGATGAAGTTCTACCCTTAGTAGAGTTCACCTACAATAATAGTTTTCACGCAAGTATCGGTATGGCACCTTTTAAAGCTTGTATGGAAGAAGATGTAGAACACCTCTATGTTGGTATCAAGATGGCGAGCATCTGATTATTGGACCAAAGTTAGTACAATAGACAATGGAGAAGATCAAGAGAATTTAGGAAAATATGAAGACTGCCCAAAGTCGTCAGAAATCATGTACTGACAAGCGAAGGAGACCTCTTGAGTTTGAGAAAGGTGATCATGTTTTCTTGCAAGTCACACCTACAACTGGGGTTGGTAGGGCGATAAAATCCAAGAAACTCACTCCTAAGTTCATTAAACCTTACCAGATTCTACGTCAAGTAGGTCCTATAGCCTACTAAATAGCCTTATCTCCTTTCCTGTCCAATATACACAATGTCTTTCATGTATCCCAGTTATGAAAATACAACCGAGATCCCACACATGCCATAGAACCTAATTCGGTACAAATACAAGAGGACTTGACCTATAAGGCTCACCTAGTGAAGGTTGACGATCAAAGGACAAAGCAACTCAGAGGAAAAGACATCAATCTAGTCAAAGTTGTGTGGAGTGACACCACAGGAGATGCCACGTGGGAGCTTGAGAGAAAGATGCAAGAACAATATCCAGATCTCTTCTCAGGTAAGCGAAATTTTAAAGACGAAATTTTTTCTTGTTGAGGAGAATTGTAACATCATGTTTTCTTAACATGTGATTTAAAAAGTAATTGAAATTAACTACAAGAGAAAATTTAAATTTAGTTTTATTGAGAAAATTTAATTAAAACACTTTGTATGATTTTATGTGACAAATTTCAATAAGGTTCTAATTAAACTAGAATTTTAACTATACACTGTTAGTGTAAAATTACACCGTGTAAATAAATAAGTAATTAGAAATTTATCATGAATCAATCCTAATATGTCATTAACACATTTTTCCAAGATAATTAGCACCTATTTCAAGGTAAATTAATTTTTAATTTACCAATTTTGGTTAAACCTTGTCTTCTTTTTTAGTAAATCACCTTATCTATTTCTAGAAAAACTTTCAAAAGCCAAATTACCCAAAAGTGGGCTTGCTTGGCCGGCCACACGTAACCCACCACTACCCAATGTTTAAATCAACTTACTACCTATTAATATACTACTCTTCGAAGCCCCAACCTTTTGCACGTTAGCATTTTTTCAAAGACCCCAGGAAGCGTACGTGGGTTTTTTCTAAAGACCCCCTGAATTTGTACGTTAGCCTTTTTTTTTTTAACTTTAAACCCCTGGATATTTTCCCTACACATGCAGAACGTAGAAAAAAAAAATACGCTAATACCTGTCGTAACCACGGTCACGACGAGACGATGAAAATAAATTAAAAAAAAATAGATGAGTCGCTATCATAGTTTATTAAAGAAAAACATGAAAAAATCCTAAAAACGGTCTTGACCCAAAGATTGGATTCGGGAGTCGATTACGCATAGGAAAGGTGTTAGCACCCTACATCGTCCATTATAAAAAGGTTACCCTATAACTTGATATGTGAACAAAATCAATTGTCTTATCTACTTGCTTGTAAAATTATTAATCCTATTTTTAATTTTATATATATTTTTATTTAAATTTTACTGTAGATAAAAAAATTATTATCATTACTATTTCATTTTTATTGTTTTGAAATCGACAAGAGTGGACCCCTATTCCTACGTATCTTTCGATGTAATGAGAAAATCAGACTCACGTAATTCTTTAGTAGAAGATCATTTTGTAGGTTGATATTTTTAGTTATATATTTTTGTTTTTTTATTATTTTTATAAAAATTATTAAGACGTCAAATCTTAAATATTATAGAGTATTATCCATAATGATAGGCGACCTAATAGATGTGGAATACTCTTGCAAAAGCTATAGAAGATTTTGTGATATTCAAGTAAATCCTAGACTCAACATGATAAATCACTTATTATTTTTTTTTTATTAAAAGAAAATATCAATTAACACATCGTTAATCAATTTCAAACTTTATATAAAATTTTGTAATATTCAAGTGAGTTTTAGACTCGATAAAAAAAATCATTAAATTTACACATTTTGTTATTATTATTATTATTATTATTAAAAGTTATTAACAATTTATTAATCCAATTTAGATGAAATTTTATGATATTCAAACAAGTCCTAGACCCAACATGAATAGTCACTAAATCTATATCTTTTTATTTTTACCAAAAAAATATCAATTAACAAATTATTAATTAAGCTTAAACTTAAATAAAGCTTTTGTGATATTCAAATGAATTCTTGACTCAACATGAATAATCACTGAGTCTGTTTTTTTATTATTATTTGTTATTTGTGAAAAATATGTTTTAATTTTTAATTTGAAAGCCACACTCTTAATAAACTTTACGTTAGCCATAAGTAATGATTGAAAAATATACTAGCTTATTTGCTTAACGAGAACGAAAGTCGATTTTGATTTAATTTTAAAAAATATTTTTCTTACATTGGCTAAAATGAAAACTTACTTTATTATGTTCCCTTTTTAAAAAAAAAAAACGAAACCATCACCAAGAGATGAATTGGATTTATTGAATCTGCCAAGCCCAGTTATGCAATCCTAAGAAAAGATAGAAAAACGAATGTCCAGCCCGTGGTGACAACATGTTCAGAGGACCCTTGCAAATCAAATTCCCTTTACTGGTATGTGTGGTCGGAAGAAAAGAAAAAGAGAAGAAAGAAAATATGAATAATGAAGTGTGTTTTTGTTTAGTTAAAAAGAAAGTAAAAGAAAAAAAGAAAAAAAATTGATTTTTAAAAATAAAAATTTAAACTTTTTCTGTTTTTTATAATTTTTTCAATTCAAATTTCAAACTTTCTTTTTCTCTTATCTTTTCCATCTACCCAACCAAACAGATCATACAGGATGCGCCTCCTTCCCTGTAGATTCCATTGATAGTAACGGCACCGTTGAGAACGGCTGTTTATCTGTGTCAGTAACTCCTCGATCTTTTTCACTTCTGTAGCACGAGCCTTATGGAAGTCCGTGACAGTGATAAACCCGATTTGCTCCAAATCTCTGGGAATCGACGCGCCGCGCTCACCATGGTTCGAGATGCAATTCGTAATGGTGTAGGAGTTATGCGTTTGTGTGTCTCGTGTTACTGTTTATTATTTATTTTTTAATTTTATTTGTGAAAATTGAAGCTCTGTTTGATCCACTTGACGAGGTGTGTGCTGGATTCAAAGGACATAATTTGATGCGCTTGTAAGAATTTTGTTTGACTATATTTTGAACACCATATTACATGAGTTGGTTGAGTTGTCTGGATATGTATATAAATCTGTTTTCCTTTCACAAAAAGAAAAAAAAATGCTAGAGATGAACTTGATGATATTGGGTTTTATTGAAATCACAAAGTAATTAAAATACCTATATTTTAAATCTTAAAAACCTTATTATTATTATTATTATTATTATTATTATTGCTGTGACTTCGTATAATGATTAGAAAAAGAAAAAGAAAATTATAACTGACGACAATTGTCGAATGGTGAAATGTAATACCCTGTAGCCTTTAATAATTATAGAAAGAGAAAATTTGAAAAAGTAGTGAATTTAATATGTTTTGTGATAGAAGTTGAAATAAATTAATTTTAGGTGTAACTAAAATCTTGGAATTTCATATTTAATGTTATTATATTTTAAAATTTAAATGACAAGAAAAAAAATAATAATTATTTTCTCAATAGAGAATAATCTTTTGATGAATTAAAATATTAGATTTCATATTTTAATAAGTATAATTTCCTACGTATAAAAGTATAATTGTTGACATAAAATTCCACTTACTTTCCCTATTATTGAGAATATTAATTATTAAGTTATTAGAAAGGATTAATAGAACATAAAAGATTTTAGAGAGAAAACTCAAAAGCTTAAGTTTGAAAATTTTAATAACACACGTTATCCGTTAATTAACAGATAATGAGAATTGATTGTGGAAATAGGATGTGCCTCTTGGCCCTATGTTGAGTTGATGTTTTTGTTGTTGATGATGATGTGTACGTATAGCATGGGTCCTATTTGGACGGCGTCGCGAGTAGGCACATAAGTTGGGAGTTTATGTATAGCTCTCAACCTAGGTTGGAAGAAAGAAGTAGGGTAGCTGTCGATGGACCTTGAGGATAGGTGGATGAGCGAATCCCACACTGAGGTCAAGGTCATCGCGAACCTTGTGCCATGGTAAACCATTACCCACGTACGTCTATCCTAACGAAACCACTACTGACTTCGCAAGATCAGTTCATGGGCTCATTCACTAGTTGTGCCTTGAAAGAATCCGTGTGATCCTTGTAGCTCAAGTACTATGTTAAGGAACATTCCATAATGATCACTCAGGTTGTTGAAAAAGTCTCCACGTAGTAGTGTGTATAGGAATTGCATGAAATTATGTTGCACTATGTTTATATATGTTATTTAAAAATGTTGAAGTCTTATTTGATATTAGCACTCCATATTTCTTGAAAATAATTGTTGTGTTAATTAGAACTTTGTATTTATTTTTTTCATAAGCTTACCCTTGCAGTGTTTACACGTGTGGTTCGTACTTGTGATGATCTCAAACGTCATGTTTGTGGGAGCCAATGTCGAGACTGTAACTCGCCTGGTCGCTTTCAGGATCAAAGACTATCCCCACAAACCAACACAAGACTTT
>CM014731.1:40440438-40496977 GCA_004329165.1 Spatholobus suberectus | reverse complement strand
GTTTGTGGTCTCGTGTTACTGTTTATTATTTTATTTTTTAATTTTATTTGTGAAAATTGAAGCTCTGTTTGATCCACTTGACGAGGTGTGTGCTGGATTCAAAGGACATAATTTGATGCGCTTGTAAGAATTTTGTTTGACTATATTTTGAACACCATATTACATGAGTTGGTTGAGTTGTCTGGATATGTATATAAATCTGTTTTCCTTTCACAAAAAGAAAAAAAAAATGCTAGAGATGAACTTGATGATATTGGGTTTTATTGAAATCACAAGTAATTTAAAATACCTATATTTTAAATCTTAAAAACCTTATTATTATTATTATTATTATTATTATTATTGCTGTGACTTCGTATAATGATTAGAAAAAAGAAAAAGAAAATTATAACTGACGACAATTGTCGAATGGTGAAATGTAATACCCTGTAGCCTTTAATAATTATAGAAAGAGAAAATTGAAAAAGTAGTGAATTTAATATGTTTTGTGATAGAAGTTGAAATAAATTAATTTTAGGTGTAAACTAAAATCTTGGAATTTCATATTTAATGTTATTATATTTTAAAATTTAAATGACAAGAAAAAAAATAATTAATTATTTTCTCAATAGAGAATAATCTTTTGATGAATTAAAATATTAGATTTCATATTTTAATAAGTATAATTTCCTACGTATAAAGTATAATTTGTTGACATAAAATTCCACTTACTTTCCCTATTATTGAGAATATTAATTATTAAGTTATTAGAAAGGATTAATAGAACATAAAAGATTTTAGAGAGAAACTCAAAAGCTTAAGTTTGAAAATTTTAATAACACACGTTATCCGTTAATTAACAGATAATGAGAATTGATTGTGGAAAATAGGATGTGCCTCTTGGCCCTATGTTGAGTTGATGTTTTTGTTGTTGATGATGATGTGTACGTATATGCATGGGTCCTATTTGGACGGCGTCGCGAGTAGGCACATAAGTTGGGAGTTATGTATAGCTCTCAACCTAGTGTTGGAAGAAAGAGTAGGGTAGCTGTCGATGGACCTTGAGGATAGGTGGATGAGCGAATCCCACACTGAGTCAAGGTCATCGCGAACCTTGTGCCATGGTAAACCATTACCCACGTACGTCTATCCTAACGAAACCACTACTGACTTTCGCAAGATCAGTTCATGGGCTCATTCACTAGTTGTGCCTTGAAAGAATCCGTGTGATCCTTGTAGCTCAAGTACTATGTTAAGGAACATTCCATAATGATCACTCAGGTTGTTGAAAAAGTCTCCACGTAGTAGTGTGTATAGGAATTGCATGAAATTATGTTGCACTATGTTTATATATGTTATTTAAAAATGTTGAAGTCTTATTTGATATTAGCACTCCATATTTCTTGAAAATAATTGTTGTGTTAATTAGAACTTTGTATTTATTTTTTTCATAAGCTTACCCTTGCAGTGTTTACACGTGTGGTTCGTACTTGTGATGATCTCAAACGTCATGTTTGTGGGAGCCAATGTCGAGACTGTAACGCCTGGTCGCTTTCAGGATCAAAGACTATCCCCACAAACCAACACAAGACTTTTCAACATGCTTTGTCCTCACTCAGACACTTCTTGAGAAACTTCTTAAGAGGTCAGCCATCCCAGAATTGCTCCATGTTAAGTACGCTTAATTGTGGAGTTCTTAACTGATAAGCTACCAAAAGGTAGATACATCTCGTTGGTATAAGTAGTACTTATTAATTCCTTTAAGCTATCCTCAACTGTACAGTCATATACCTGCATAGCCTCTAGATCTCTCTCATTCCGGTGTGTATTCGATTCATTCATGTGCCCCTCCCGCTAGAAGCCTGCCAGGAGCCGCTCCTTGCTGTGCCTTATCTCTTTTGCACCGGTAATCACTCCCTGTCCTCATTAGCGCCTAGGATGTTACATAGATGACCCAGGGCATCGAGATCGCTACCTATGATCCGAAACCATGTTCACGTAGTTCCCTATTGCATTGACTTTTGTGAAACCGTTGTGCGAGACGGTGAAGCTTGGAGGATTGACCGCGAGCTTCAAAGCGTCTATTATAGGGAGAGCTTACACTTTCCTATGCCCCTACGGGAATTGATGTATTTTCTGTTACTTTATATACATCACTAGAGTTTTGGTTACCCATCCGGGAGATGTGGAGAGAGCTTGCTCCTACTGCCTGACCTCGCATGAGAGCTGGGGAATATTGTTGCTCGTTCGCTCAAGGACCTCGTCCTCGTTGCAAAGCTGCTAGAGCTAAGGAGCCATCTACTGATGCTCCACTTGCTGCTGCTCCTCCTTCCTATATGTAGTGTTTAGGAGTACAACCAGCTTAGGGTGTGTGTGATGTATTTTTCCCCCTCCCTTTTGTGATGTACTTTTGTTGATGGACACACTGATGTATATGCACGCTCATTCTCTTTTGAGACGCTTTGACGATTATGTTAGTCTGTAAGTGCCATAAGGCACAACCATTTGCACTTGATACTTTGTGATGTATGCATGAGTTATTTTAGTATGTTGGATGATCGTTTATGCGTTATACATTGAAGTTTTGAAAGGAATGAACGTCATATATTTTGCCAAAAATTTCACCCTCTTTTTCATAAATAAATTAAACAGAGTTTTTGTTCAAAATTAAATCTTCCGCATTCTATTAAATGTCAGTTGACCATGTAGCGACAGCAAGTCGTTACAATGTTGGCAGAATAAAGGATAATTCAACATTTTAATTATGGCAAATTATAAAAATATATTAATTTAAAAGAGGGGATATATAATTATTAAAAAAATTTCAGAATAATATATATATATATATATAATTATTTTATATATATTTTAAATATTTATATTCATATTTACTACCAACAATTTATAAAAAAAATAAATTAAATAATTAAAATATATGAAAAATCATAATAATATAAAAATTTGTAAATTATATAGTATAAACTTAATATCCATGCAAGGCACGGGTTATTACGCTAGTATTATTTAATTTAGTAGTAGTAAATATACGTGTAATTTTAGAGTTCTGTTTAAGTTATCTATAATATAATTTTATTTATATGTTAAATAAAGTCATTAGCATAATAGTATTAATATTGTTGGTGAACTTCAAGTTTGGGTGTTTGATTCCCATCTTCAACACCTTTATTTATTACTTTTCCATTTTTGCATACTACCTATACTTGAACTTAATTGTAAATAAGAGGAAAGTTAGAAAACTAAAGTGTAATTAAGTTAAATATAAAATAACAGAGTTATAGCACCATTAGCGTGTAAGAATTTAATTAAAAACTTTTTAAACTATAAGAACTTTTTAAAAATATTTTTGACTGTAGGTACTTAACTAAAAACTCTATAAAACTATAGGTACCTATAGATTAATTTAACCATATATATAGATATATATTGTTTTTATTTAATATTCATTCTCTAGGATATTAAAAGAATTAATAAAAAGAGTATTTTAAGAAGATATAAAATTATTCTAGACGCATTTGATCTTCACTCGTTCTGGCAACTGTTATTTGGCAACTTTTTTGATGATAAATTATTTAACAACTTGGCAAAATATTTTTACAATATTCATAATAGTTTGTAAATATTTTAATTATTGTAAAATTTCACATGCACCATTATTGTAAAAACAAAAATTACATTTAGATGGAATGATGTATTATCACATTATTTGACGAAGTTGACAGATCCTATATATAGTTACTAATATAATAAAACACTTAAATAATGTCGCAACATGAGATCTTTTGTTAAATTCAATAACTACCATTAAAAGTGTAGATTAGATGATAGTGTTTTTTTTCTTCACTAATGGTGTATCAAAAGTATTCTAATTCAGTTCCTGTCATGTAAAAGTCTGCATCGTAACACTTTTTTTTTTTAATTGCAAGTAATCCACATTAGTTTTACATTGAATAAAATATGGGTATTGCCTAACTTCTCTATATCCACTCTTATCTCAAGGGCTAAATTACTATTTTGGTCTTTTATCTTTTAAAGAAATTTTAGTTTGGTCTTTTATCTTTTAAAAATTTTGTTTTGATCCTTTATGTTTTAAAAAAAGTTCAAATTGGTCCTTATGTCAGTTTAAAATTAACACCGTTGATAATTTAAAGATAATGGAGGTTAAAAATTGTCACAAAACAATTTTTTTCTTTCCTCTTCTACCGCTTCCCTCTTCATCTTCCCACTTCTCTCTCTTGTCTCTCTCCTCTCTCTCTCTCTCTCTCACCCTTCTCTCTCGTCTAGAGCACCTTCTCCGGTCTAGTGGCGTGGGAGAGATTTTGCTATGGTGTGTGCGACGGTGACAAAACCCTGATGTAGTGATAGGGGTTTTGGAGGAGCGAGAAACCGTAGAGGGAAAAAGAAAGGTTTGCATTTGCGATGATGATGAAACTTCGACGCGGTGGCAAGGGTTTTAGACCCTGGCTTGATGAGGCCACGGATGTTCAACAATGGTCACCTAAGATGTCATCGGCACTGTCACGGGAGAAGGAAGACCACCTTTTTTTCTTACTTATTTTTGTTATTTGATCTTTCTTATTTCTCTGTCCCTTGCTCTATCATTTTTTTTTTATGTAATAAGGATGACATTGATTCTATGGTGGTGATGATGCACTCACAAGTGGGAACTCCGTCAATGGGTTTCGATGATAGGGGTAACTCTGTCACAAGTAGAAAGATGAAAAGGGGAGTAGAAGAAGAGGAAAGAAAAAAAATTGTTTTATGATAGTTTTTAATTGCCATTATCTTTAAATTATCAACAGTATTAATTTTAAACTGACGGAAGAGCCAAAGCTCAACACATAAAGGACCAAACTATATTTTTAAAAAAAGGACCAAAGTAGAATTTGTTAAAAAGATATGGGACCAAAAGCTCAAGAGTCATGAATTCAAAATTTCACACACACATGCATATATATACATGTGAGATTTGCTATTTTACACCCACTAATTTTGAGAAATGCTATTTGTACAATAAGTAAGTATACAAAAAATTGTACAACTAAGAGAGAGAAAGAGAGAAAAGAAAGAGAATACTGGGTGTAATAAATATTGTGATGATAGAGATAGACACAAAAAATGATGGTATAAATTATTGTACAAATTATTGTATAAATAGTACTTCTCACTAATTTTTATGGAGTACATTAGCAACCTGCACTTTTTTAGTTGCACAAAAAAACCATTTATGTTTATTTAAAATAACTAAATTCAAGGACAATGTCGTAATTTTTCATCTCTTTTTATTGTCTTTCTCCTTCCTTCTTGATTGATGTTTCCTGGGCAATCTCTCTTCTTCTTCTTCTTCTTCACTTGGTTCTAGCTTTGGCTTCTACGTACTTAGGAATCTAACAAAATCATTTGGAACACTCTCAATGGTTCGTGTATCATTTAATTCTTCTTTCTCTTCTTGCTATTTTTCACTTCATGCATTTGTTGTTGAAAAAATGCACCAAAGATTTAGAGGAATTTTTGTAATACTCCTGCAAAATGGTTCGTAGATTCAGAGGAATTAATTTCTCCATTCAATGATCCTCTAGAATTGACAATGTTGTTTCTACCAAAATGCTTACAATTCCTAAATCCCAGCTATAATGCTAGGTTTTATATCACCCTTTATCATGTCACCGTGGGTTCATGGAATTTGCTTTCAGAAGAATTAATGAAATGGCGGTTAATAATATAAATTTAATAACCTCTGAATGTTACGAAAATTAATATTTCTGATGTCGTGTTTTATCGTGGGAGAGTGAAAATTCTCCTTTGTGAGCAAAAAACAAGATCTGAAATTACATTATAGTCCTTGAATTTAATTATTTTAATTTTTAAATAAAAATAAGTGGTTTTTTTGTCCAACTAAAAAGGTGCAGGTTGCCAACTTGCTTCTTCATAAAAACTAGTGGGTATAAAATAGCAAGTTATTATCTGAAAATATACTAATGTTGCAGTTTGTTAACATACTCTAAATAAAAAAACTAAGTACATGTTATTAAATTCTTATATATATATATATATATATATCAAACAAAATATGACCCTAAGTGAAATGTACACATTTATCCCATGCATTATGAGAATGGTGAAAAAACATTAATATATTATCTATTATTTATTATATATTATAAAAGAAGATTTTGTTATATAGGCAAAAGTCATGTAACATCATCATATTCATTTTTTTTTTTTGCTTAAATTTCACCATTTCTTTTTACTTCATAAAATACATTATTATATTTAATAATAGTAATTAAGATATTTATAACAAATATATATTCTTATTAAATTTATCAATTAAATCATTAAATCTTTAATGGATTTGGTATTATACAATATGGCAATCAATTTATTAAGTTTTATAAAAAGTTTTTTATAATTATGATAACTTTTTATTTATTATCATGACATAAGGTAATGACCAACATATATTTTCATTTGAATTAATTAAGATAATTATGTCCAGTATATATTTTTTGATTCAAATTAAAAGATAACATTAATATATATTCTGATTCATGTAACACACCTACTTTTGCCTATTGAATTGTTTTCTTAATTATTTTGTATTTATTTCTAGAGAACCAAATGAGAATCTCAAAAACTAATTCCTATGGTTACATTTGTATTTGTGAGTAGTACTTAGTTTAGATTTTAATAATTTCTAGGGAAAGAAACCCGAAAATTAGCAAAATGATCGTTTCATTCTTAAAAACCAGATAACAGAATTAATAGAAAAAAATAGTTAGAAATGTTTAAAAATTATTTTTAAGTCATCAATATACTTAAAATAATTAATAATAATTTTAGAAATTTTTCGAGAATTTATTGAGATAGTTTTTGTGAAATGACAAAAGCACTCCTAGTTAACTATAGGAACCAACCAAAGACTTTTTGACCTCAAAATATTTTGAAAATTTTATACTAAGTATATTTTAATTTTAAAAATTTTATTTTTAAAGAAAGCTAATAAAAAATGTAACACCCCTATTTCAAATTTTTAATTGTTTTTCTAATATTTGATGATTTATTTCTGAAAAATTAGAAAGGAATCTTAAAATTTTGTTCCTTATGGTTGAACTTAGAATGACAAGAGCTATCTAATCGTGATTTTTAATAATTTTTTGAGCCAGAGCCTCGAGGAATTAAAAAGTGATGATTTTGTCCTTATTTCTTGACATGAATGGCTGACATGAGAAAAAGATGTAATTAACATTAAAATGTCAATTTGAGCACGGAATCATGTCATATATATTAAAATGTAATTTTAAAAAATTTTTGAAAATTTTCTGGAATTTTGGTGCCAACTAACCAAAATATTCCTAAATGTCTAATAAGCCCAGCTAGTATTGGTTTGATATCTAGAAATAGTAAAAATGACAATCTCAGTTAATTTTGAGGCAAAATATTTAATTTTATAATTTTCATAAAAATTTTGGTATTTATTGAATTAAAATGGATTTAATTTGAATTTTCTAGCTCAAAAATACAAAAAATATATATAAAAATATGAAATAAATTAATAAAAATTAAAATTAATTATTAGAAACTTATTTTTGATGAAAAAAAATGTACATGTTTATTTTCACATTAAATTTCATTATTTTGATATTAAAAATTAAATTATTCAAGTTTAGGCGATTTTATCGGTATTAGCTGATTTAATTGCAGATAAAATTAACACAAAAAAAATTAGGATAGCATATATGCCACATGTCCAACTCTAGGGGCTGACTCACCACTCTAATTTTGTTTATGTGTCTTAAATCAAATTAAAAATAAATTAAAATGGAATAATTACATTATTGCTTATGTAATCAGTGGACACCTATACCTCTTCAATTCTCTATAAATAGCCATGGATTGGGGCTAAATTTCTCATCCTTCTCTTCCAAAAACTGGCTGAAATCTGCATAGAGAGCTTCTTTCCCTAGAAAAATTTTTCTACTTTGTTTTATACTAAGATTTTACTAGTTTTTTTATCAACTAGTAAAATTCTCTTACTTACTAGTAGCTTTGCACCAACAATTCCATCCTTTTCATCAACCACCTTAAAGGTAACAGGGGAGTGGGGTTGGTCCTTTTACATGTTGGTAGGAAAGGCTTTCCGTAAATCTTTCAATGCATAAAGTTTAGTTATATTCTCTTGTTTAATGATAAACTTTAATTTTTATTAAGTTATTATTCTGCTCAAATTTAGATAATTAAATTATAACTAGTAAGCTGTTATTCTGCTCAAGTTTAGATAATTAAATTATAATTACTAAGTTGTTATTTTGCTAAAATTTTAGTAATAAAATTATGATTATTAAATTGTTATTCTGCTAAAATTTTGCTAATAGAATTGTGATTTATGGATTGTCTAAATTATTATTATGCATTTTCTACAATATCAAGCATAAATATTGATTGTATTGGTGACCAAGTGTAACATCCCAAACGTCGATGAGGGCAGAGAGTGATTGTCAGTGCAAAAGAGATAAGGCAAGGACAAGAAGTGATTCCTGGCAGGCTTTCAGCGGGATGGGTACATGAATGAATCGAATACACACCGGAATGAGAGGGATCCAGAGGCTGTGTAGGTATGGGACTATATAGTTGAGGATAGCTTAAAGGAATTAATAAGTGTTACCTATACCAACAAGATGCATCTACTTTTTAGTAGCCTATCACTTAACTCTACAATTAAGTGTGCTTAACTTGGAGCAATTCTAGGATGAGTGACCTCCTGGGAAGTTTCTCAAGAAGCGTGTGAGTGAGGAGGATAAAGCACGTTGAAAAGTCTTGTACTGGTTTATGGGGATAGTCTTCGATCTTGAAAGTGGCCAGGCGTTACACCAAGGACCTTTGTTTGAGAAGTTAAAAATTAATAAGTTAGTGAATAATGTAAAGCAAGTGACATGCAATGGCATGCCACCTTGTTAGGGAAGCTACAATTTGGTACATTGTGGGATGAAGGCAGGGACCATTGTTAAGGTCTAGAGGGTATGGTATCGAGTGGTGAGCATCCTAATGGCCAAGGTAGCACTCTTGATCCAAGAGAATCACTTACCCAACTTGAGAACCCTGATACCTACTGAGCATCACCAGGATTGATGAAAGTATACCTCTATAAATGGACGTTTTGACTGTTATTTTATTCCTCAATGATGATGCGGACTATGTCTTGTGATGATGTCGAGAGAAGTATATATACTCCAAGTCACTTTTCGGTTTTGTTGAAAACTATTACTCACTAATAGGGAGTATAGATCTATACCAAATCAAGGGCAATTTAGTATAACTTAGAATAAACCCTAGGCTTCCCTCTATTGTTAATTATGTTTTATTTGTATTTTATAGTAAAATTCCTACCATGCATATGAAAGTGATTTTAGAACAAATCACCTCACTCAATTATTTTTCTTTTATGCATATGTGATCACAATTAATGAAGATGGCTATGCCAGTTTTTTTAAATATGCTTATAGAGTATCAGGATGGGGGCACATAGAAGTATCACAAGGACACAAATACTCTTACGTATCTTGGCTTTATATCTGTTACCTTTCTATCTCCTATTCCTGGAATCCCAATGCCTTCGATGACTTATGTGATACCTATCTCCTTATCGACGACTCCGCCGTCAAACTTTATCTACACTCTTCCTACTCTGCCACCACCTGAGGATTTGTAGGTCTAGTTTGATGGCCTGTTCTTTTTATATATAGGATAAGGTAGCCAACACTACTTTAAAGTAGGACTATTTTGATATATGTACTAGGTTAGGTAGTATCTATCTTTTGATGTACATTTTAATCTCCTTGTATTTCAGTTGTTTTTCTGATTATGAAATCATGATGTATAGTTCTACGATGCATATATACAAATATGATCTTTTATCTCTTACTACCATTTTCAAATTCTGTTAAATTTACCAACTTTCTATTATTAAAGGCGAAGTCACAAATTTATTTGCATTATTAATTAAGTAAATAAGTATGAGTTATGTACAATATGAATAGGTGTCAAAATTCAAATTTACAACAAATTCAAATTAAGAATATTTTAAAATAAGATAATTAACAATATTCATGATTTGAACATTCAATCATTCTTTTTTAAAATATTAATTTTTTTTTACTTCATAATGTAACACCCTTACTTTTGTCTATTAAACTATTTTTCCTAATTATTTATTTCTATAGAACTGGATGGAAGTCTCAAAAATTTGATCTCTATGGTTACGTTCGTATTAATGAGTAGTACTTAGTTTATACTTTTAATAATTTTTGGGAACAGAGCTCAAAAATAGGAAAAATGATTATTTAGTCCCTAAGAAGCCAAATAATAGAATTAATAGAAAAAAAATAGGTAAAAGTATTTAAAATTTATTTTTAATTCATCAATATACTTCGAATAATTAATAATAATTTTAGACAATTTTTTATGAATTTATTGAGATAATTTTTGAAATGACAAAAATATCCTTGGTTGATTATGAGAACTAACCAGAAACTTTTTGACCTCAAAATATTTTAAAAAATTTATACTAAATATATTCCATTAGAAAAATTTTATTTTGAAAGAAAAATGATGAAAAATATAACAATACTATTTTAATTTTTTCAACTACTTTTCTAATATTTGATGATTTAATTCCAAAAAAATCGAGAAGAAATTTCAAAATTCTAATTTCTACCATTACTCTCAAAATTTTAAGATCTATTTAATTGTGATTTTGAATAATCTTTCCGAGCTAGAGTCTGGAGAAATTAAAAAATAATAATTTTGTCCTTATTTCTCAACATTAAGGGCTGACATGAGAAAAAGATTAAATTGGTATCAAAATATCAATTTGAGCTTGGAATCACGTCATATATATTAAAATATAATTTTGAAATTTTTTTGGGAATTTTCTGAAATTCTTATGTAAAATGACCAAAATACCCATAGGTTCCGATAAGCTAGCCAGTATTAGTTTGACATTTAGAAATGGTGAAAATAGTAATCCCAATTTATTTACAGGTTAAATATTTAATTTTAGCATTTTCATAAAAAATTTGGTATTTATTGAATTAAAATGGAATTATTCTAGCTTAAAAATACAAAATAAATATATAAAATTTGAAATAAATTAATAAAAATAAAAATTTATTATTAGAAATTTATTTTTAACGAAAAATAATGTATTTTTTCATTTTTTTCATTTAATTACATTTTTTGATATTAAAGTCAATTTTTTCAAGTTTAGATAATTTTATCGGTATCGGGTAATTTAACTATAGATAAAACTGACACTAATAAGGCTAAGACAACACATTGACCTGGTCCAAGCCTAAGGGGGGGGGGGGGGGATTGAAATTATTACACATGCATGACTTAAGTATGTGGACACCTAAGCTTATTCCTCTTCTATAAGTATCCATGCTTCTTGGACATTTTTCACACATCCTCCACTCTCTAAAGTTGTCCAAAACCCACATTGAGAGTTTCTCTCTTTAGAAATTTTTTCTTACTTAATTTTTATGTTAAAATTTTGCTAGTTTTTAACTAGTAGAATTTCTCCTCCTAGAAGTTTTGTACCAACAATTCCATCCTCTTCATCAACCACCTTAGAGGTAATGAATGGGGGGAGTGAGGTTGGTTCTAAATTTTTTTCACTTTGCATGTTGGTAGGAAGGGTTTTTCCCTAAACCCATTTAGGCTCAAGTTTTATTATTATTGTTGTTGTTGTTGTTGTTGTTGTTATATTGTTTGATATTGAACTTTAATTTTTTACTAAGTTGTTACTCTGCCCAAATTTAGATTATTAAATTATAATTGCTAAGTTATTACTCTGCTCAAATTTCAATTATTAACTCATAATTACTAAGTTGTTATTCTACTCAAATTTAAATTATTAAATTATACTTGATAAGTTGTTACTCTACTCAAATTTAGAAAACTAAAATGTATTTATTTAGTTGTTATTTTGCCAAAATTTTAAAAATTAAATTATAATTACTACATCATTATTCTACTAAAATTTTAGTAATTACTAAGTTATTATTATACTAAAATTTTATGTGATTACTAAATTGTTATTCTGTTAAAATTTTGGTATTGTGCAAATTCTGTAATATAGGCAAAAATGTTGATTGTACTGGTACTCAAATTAAATGAGACCAGTGAAACATCTGTTTGAGAAGTTAAGAAGTGATAAATTAATGAGTAATGTAAAGCGAGTGACATGTTGTTGCATGGTACCCACTTATGGAGGTCTTGGGGGTAGACATCGAGTGGTAAAAGTTCCAACGGCCAAGGTAGTGCCTTTGAGCTGGGATATTTGCCTTACCAAGCTCGATAACCCCGACAACTACTCAGCATTCCAGGATTGGTTTAAGAATATACCTCTATAAGTGGATATCCTGACTATTATTTTCCTCAATAATGATTAGAATTGTACCATGTGATGATGTTGATGAGGTATATGTACTCCTAGTCACTTCCCATGTTCTGTTGAGAACTATTACTCACTAATGGAAAGTATGGATCCATACCAAGTCAAGGGTAATGTAGTATAACTTAAATAAACTCTAGGTTCCCCTCTATCGTCAACTTTGTTTTATTTGTATTTTACGATAGAATTTCTACCATAAATGTGAAAGTGATTTTAGAACAAATCACCTCATTCCATTATTTCTTTTCCATGTATGTCTGATGCAGAGTACGAGTCAGAGGACACTTCAACGAGCGAGCATCTGACACCCTATAGTATTTTTCTTTTTGTGTGAGGGGTAGGGCAGATTGACATTGTTCTATATAGGACCTTTTTGATGTACATATTGGGTTAGATAGTGTCTATCTATTGATGTAATTTTAGTTTTTGGTATTTTATGACTGTCATGTATAATTAAACCATGATGTACAATTTTACGATATATATATATATATATATATATAGTCTTATCTTTCATCTTTTACTACCATTTTCAAATTTTGTTAAGTTTGGAAATTTTCTATTATAAAAGCCGAAAAATTTTACACGCATTTTCATTTACTTAAACTTAATAATTAAATTAATATGAATTATATTTAATATGAATGGGTGTTACACATAAAAATATATTATTACATTAATTATCTATAACAATATATAAAAGGAATACTACTATTTTGGTCTCCACTTTTTTAGTACATCTTTACCCCTCAATTGCAACCCTTGCACTCCACAACTCTCTTCCGCTATTAAGTTATTAAAAACAAGTGAAGGCTAGCGTGGGACACCAAAACAAGTCTCCCACCATGGGAAAAAAGTTCTAAACCGTTAGATCTTTTTTTTTTTTTAATTAAAGGCTCAGATTTTTTTCTCTTTTTCCTTTTTTTTTCTTTCTTAATTTACCCTTTTTTTTCCATTTACCTTTTTTTTTCCTTTCCTCTTCTTCTCTCTTCTCTCCTTCTTCATTTTTTCAACTTCACTAGTTGCCACTGCAGTTCGACGACCTCGCAAATGAAAAACTAATTCCAATGCTTCAACTACATCCCTCATGCGTTATCGTCAAACTTCTCCAACGAGTTCAATGACGCGCTCAAATCCACCATTAGACAAAAAACTTCAAACTCAACATCACTGGTGCCCTTAATGATGCAATGCTCTAGCAAATCATTCGTTACAATGCGGCATCGCCAACAGTTCAACTAGAACAAATATGTAAGAGAACAAACAAAAATTCATAGATCTTCTTCTTGAGCCTTGGTTTCCTCATGGTCTCAGTTTGAACGCTGCTCTTCTCCTTTATTGTTGTGAGGAAGGACGAATTAGCACAATGCGGGTGTGTTTCACCATGACGAGGACGATTCTCACAAACGAGTTCTTCATTGTAGACCAGCGCATGTTGAGTCGATGAGAATGAATTGTGACATACGGTGATGGTTGTTTGTAATGACGTGTCTTGACATTGTCTGCTTCGAGGAAAGAGAGGTTTCACCTAAAGATTTCATTTTGAATTGAGAAATCTATCAACAATTTCTGAGCTATGTCAAGGATTGGTGAAAACAAGAAAATATCTGACCTATCCTTTGATTGATCATTTGATTTGTTTGGTATTGACTCTTCTTGTTTCAACTATTGCAACTGAGAATTCATTTTCAACTATGAAGATTATGAAAAATAGGCTCAAAAACAAGATGGAAGATGAATTTCTAGCTAATTGTTTGATTACTTACATTGAGAGAAGGATTGCTAAAATTTTTGATATAGATTCTATTATTGATGAATTTTATGATATGAAAGAACGACATGCACGACTTAGATAAACGATATGATATATTTTTATCCTTAATATCCCACAGCATCAAAATATTTATTCCTATGAATTGTTTTGTTTAATGGATCCTACGAAATGTTTTAAGGTTTGAATATGGAAGTGCCAGCATGTTGTCAACAACTTTTTTCCTGTAGACCCTTGATTTTGGCTTCTTTTTGGTAAGTAATTTGTATTGGTTAATTTCATTAGTAAAGGTCTTTTGCTATATGTTATTATGTACTTGTGTCTTGAATTAAGCATACCTTATACTTAATTTAAGCAATTTTTATTAATGTATTTTTAGTTTATCCAAAAAAAAATTATAATTTAATATTTATTTAATATCTATTAGTAATTTTTTCAGCCCCCCTTTAATAGACTCCTAAATTCGTCCTGGATTGTCAAAGCCATTGTTCATGACCTAAGTCTACCCTATCCTTAATTCCTTCAACTCTTAATTCCTTCATCCTTCATCCTATTTTATTTTTGTTGTTGTTGAATTCGGAGTAGTTATTTTATGTTTCTGCCTAATGGTTATGTTTTGGTAAATTAGTTTGTAGGAGTTTGGGGTGGTACCACAACATTCAATTGCCTCATACGTATTGCTCATCCCAGGAAAATTTTGGCTTTTGGTTATACATTATTTGATATGCAAGTTAAACTTATTGATTTTTCATCCAAGGACAAGTATTTGGTAACCTATAGCAGCCATCAACCAAGTAATCCTTAAGATACAAATGCAAATATTTGCTTCTTTGGATTAACTTTTTTCCCCTATTCATTCATTGGCATTATTTCTAAATCCTTTATAGGGTTGTGATAAATATTGTGACTGTCAAAACTGGAAAATTAGAGAGGTTTTAAAGGAAGTGTTCATGATTTTGCTACTGGAGGTGTTAGGTGTGTCACAGGAGTGTTGTGGCCCAATTCCAAGTATTCGTTAATCTTTCTCTAGCCTAGATAATGATGATAATTAACAACAATTATTTTATTATGATTAATGGAAGGGTATTTTCGTTTTTCAAATAGAGTGGAGGATAGGGTGACAAATACTTTCCTAGACTTGGAAAAATATGATCTCTATCTGAGACGAAGACATTTTTTCTTATTGGCAAAAACGTCAAAAGTGTAATGGATTTTTGAGGTGTTTGAGTTTATTCTTTATTTTGAGTTAATGACCCAAACCTACAGGTGGGTTTTTATGGAATAATGGATCCAGACAGGATTTTTTTCGGTTTTGATATTTTTTCAAATGTAAAGGACACAGTGTTAAAATTATATATGATACCTGTAGTTCTTTATGTTTCCAATTATGGCTTGTTCCTTGAACTTGTTGCTAATTGGAGGGACACACTAGGTTATTATTTGATGCCACCACATCCTCAAGAAATAAAAGAATTACTAGTAGTTTGCAAGTTTTTGATAATACAGCAGTTTGCATGATGGTTCTTGCTACTCCTTAATCCTTATGACATTGCCTATGTAATGTAAATAAAATTATGGTTGTTCTGCATTTTTATTATATAAAATCTTCATTACATTTTGGATGTGATGTCTTTTATACCATTTTTTTTTCAAATTCACTTATAATTAACCTTCTTAATTGTAACTTCTTTATCCTTGATGAGTTGGTTATATACTTGCAGAGATATTGTGGTTGAATACTCGAAGAAAGTGAAGGCATTTGCTTCTACATTGTTTTAGCTAAATCACTTTCACCTTAAATAAATGAGTTGTGTTAAAGGGTTTCTTCTTCTATGTCACTATTACCCAACATGCCCTGAGCTAGAATTAATTATGGGAAACAGCAAGCACACCAAATGGGTGGTTAGTTAGATTTGAAGAAAGTCTACTTGCATATTTGCCATAGATATCTAAAGAATGGAGCCAGTTTTATCCCCTCTCAAGAAGAAAAAATTTAGACTGAAATAATATACAAGAACTCGTTAAATAAATTTATAACACTTATCTCCATCATTGCCTGCAAAATAATAGAATATGACAATTCATTAAACAAAGTAATGAAAACAAAAAACCAATTCCTAGGATTATAATGGGCAACTTGGCATGTTGGAGAAAAAAGAGACATAATCTTTCAACTTATCAATGACATAATAAGAGTAAATCTAAATACATAAGGAAACCAATCACATTGTTAATTCAAAAAAATATAAATTGGAGAGTAAAAATGAATGTAGATTGATACGTTAAAAAAGTACAATTACTAGAACATAAACTATATGGAGTTCCAACTAAAAATAAATCAGTGTTATGTAGTAAAAAAATTGAAAAATATGTTGACACCCATAACATATTGAATCATTATCATAAACTCATACACAGGAACTATCCCTATGGTTTTCATCAAGTGCTTCAATAATGGGGAACATATCACAAGTAAAAAAAAATCCAAAATAACTTGGGTGAATGATTTTTGTGGCCTTAATAGCATATTTTAAGCTCATATAGGGAAAAGAAAAACACCCTTTGTGGCACACTAATTTGATCACGAGTAAAAAAATCCACCCTTGTGTCATCAAATCTTAATGATAATACTAGTGTTAAACAAATGGGACAAATAAAATAATTTGACCTAAATAGAAGCTAACATTCTATTTGTCCTATTTGTTTAGCACCAATATTGCCGTTAAGATTTGATGATGCAATGACTTGTAATAGAGATGGCAAGGCTTCCTTAATTAGATTCGATTGCTTTCACTGTGTGCCATTTAGTTGATTATGAGCTAGCCTAGATCAAGTTATTAGAAGCAATCAAATCCAAGTAAGGAAGGAGATATTATATGGTGGTTATGTTGGAAAAAAGGTGGAGTGCTCTATGATTTTAAAGGCCAGATTAAGAACCTTGCCATCTTTATTGCATGGACATTGTGTCATCAAGTCTTCATGGCAATATTAATATAAAACAAATGGGACAAATAGAATAAAAGACATTCTATTTGATCCAAATAAAAGCTAACATTCAATTTTTCCCATTTGTTTCACACCAATATTGTCATAAAGACTAAGAATGTTGCAAAGTCAAGTACTTTGTAACCCCTTGGCAAGGGCACCATCCTATCCACCTATTTTGGATATGGCTTCCCATAAACTGATTTATCAATTGGCTTGAGCTGCACCCTAAATTGCTTTTTGGATAGCCTCGACTATCACATTAGGGTTTATGATAAAGGATGTAGTCGATCTTAGTTCCACCAGATGGGGTTGGGATTCCCCAGGGTAGCCACAACACTTGGCTATTTACTTGCCCCATAGACGACAGATTGAAATGCCTGAGGCTTTTAAACATGCTGATAGACGACCTGCCCTCTAAGGGATGGCTCGTGGTCAGTCGACTGAGTATGGCCAACTTCCCCATATGTATTGACGCCTCCCATACTAATCATTTGGCTTGAAAACCCCGGGTTTGGTGCCATTACCATAGAGAGAGGTAACCCGA
This sequence comes from Spatholobus suberectus, assembly GCA_004329165.1. Lineage (NCBI taxonomy): Eukaryota > Viridiplantae > Streptophyta > Magnoliopsida > Fabales > Fabaceae > Spatholobus > Spatholobus suberectus. Next base: position 40,479,223 of record CM014731.1, on the reverse strand, counting down.
TGGCACTGGTAGCATTGGCTGGTCTTTAGGCCATTTGGATAGAGCCATATTGAAGTAGTGGTGGCCCAGCGACTTTGATACTTGGTTGTGTCACAAGAAAAAAAGGCAAATGATTGATTTAGTTGATTCCTCTGAACAAAAGTATCCGACGCTTCATGATGCCACTTTGTCATTGCTACTCTTCTCGTGCCTTTTGTATCTCCTTCAACACCATTGGCTTGACAATATTCCCTAATTATATGGACAGTTGGAGCATAATATCGTGGACCCCCATCTCCATCTGTTGCAGAATAAAAGAAGGAACAACAACTGGTTTAGGTTCCTCAATTGACATCCCATAAGGAGGCTTAATCATAACACGTGTTAGGGAATCTATCTCCTTATCACTAGTGGTCTCATCTTCCAAAATGACATCAGGGGGAAGTCGAGATGATCCCATTATGGTAGCCATTGTAAGAGCCATGATAGTAGCACTAACACCTATCGCTTGTAATGTAACAGCCATGGTAGTTGGGTTTGGCTATGCACCATGTCAAGCATTAACGACTTTATTCTAGAGGCTGAATCCATATTTGTGAGGTCTTGTCCTGATTGTAACTGCATATGCCAAGGATGATCTAGCAGAAGTGAAGGAAACCTCAGTTTGGGATAAACTGAGGCCCCACCAAGCTTGCCAAAGTTATGTTAGCGTGCAAATTTGCCTAGTTAGCCTTAGAAATGGCTAATCACCAATGGAGTATTCCCTTGTTGGGTGATTGGCTTGAGGAAAGTCATCTGTTCCTCAATTGGGTTCCTAGTTTACTCCAAAAATCTTCCTGGTAGTCGCAAAACTAAGGTTTATATGCTATGCTACTCCTAAGGAATTTGTGGTAAATGAAAGTTGTAAATCGACTAAAAATTAAACAAAAGCAATGAAGAATGTTTTAAATAAAGATTGTAAAATGCGAAAATTAAATAACTGGGAAAGATAAGCTTGATTGATTGGTTAGGGACCCCTTTTTACATCGGAATGTTTGCTACTTAAACCTAGGCTATTCCCTGACAACCGTTTCTCTTATGGATAACCACCCATTACCCTATTTTTTAGGGATAAGTGGTAAGTGTTGCAAAACTACTTCCTACCTGATTCAAACATTTGAATTTTGCTCCTAGAATGCACCTCTATGTTAGGCCTTTCGATTTAGGCTATCCCTCGACCTACTTTTGACCTGGATTTACATTAGTCAATGGAAAACGACTAAATTAGTTGTTAGTCAATGAGACCTTTGTTGTTAGCAGATAAAAAGAGTTGCCTTAATTATTTTAGCATTAACCTGAATGTGGAAAAGTCGTTTGAGGAACCATCAAAAGGTAAAGACTCTGATGAAGATGAGATCTCCTTCATTTCTAGAAAGATGCAAGCCATGTGAAAGAAGAAAAGAGAATCCAGAGTAAGAAACTTCTCCAAAAAGTTTAGCAAAGAAACGAAGGAGAAGAGTCAACCTGTGTGCTTTGAATACAAAAAGCCTAGACATTTCAACTTAGAATGTCCAAACCTACAAGACGAAGACCTTTCCCAAGAAGAAAAAGAAAGATCTCATGGCAACATGGGAGGACTTGGACCTGTCCTTGTCTAAAAAAGAAGGTGAGGAAGAAGCTAATATCTGTCTGATGGCATATATTAGTCCAAAAAGCTCAAAGAACGAACAAGAGGAAGAAGAAGTAAATTTCAATGACTTATCTAGTTTACAAGAAGCTTATCATGAACTTCTTTCTAATTCTTTGACTCTCTTTACTGCTTATAAAGAATTGAAAAAGAAGTTTCAAAAAGCCACAAAAGAACCTGATTTACTGAAAAAGGCTTACGAAGAACTTAGTAGAGAGAATGAAAAATTAAAAACTAAGAAACCAAAGGATTTCTTAGAAGTGAAACCACTTGATGAAGCAAATGAGATTCAAAAGAAAGTTATGCACTTAAGAGAAAGCTTATCGAAATTTATTAATGGGACAGAAAATCTTAACAAAATTCTTTCCTATAGAAGAAGTCCCCATGACAAGTTTGCTATAGTTTCTTTCTCCAAGGATCTCAAGACACGTATCAAGAGTTTGCTTGGAGTTTTTCACATGCAATTAATGTTTCTTCAAAATGGGAACATAAAGCTAAAGCCTCCTCTCTAAACAGTTATTTTCTAAAAAGCTATATAAGGAAGACTTGAAGACAGAACGAGGTTGACAAATTAGTGCTCATAACTTACGAACGTCTACAAGTTTTGAAACCTCCTTTGGACGACCTCAGTCACGCTCTTAATCTTTCATATAAAGCTTTTGTAATCTATGCTAAACTTTCATATCATTACACTGTGAGTTGATTCATTGTAAGAACAACCTTTTGAGTTATGAAAGCCTGGACAGGCTTTGTGACTTAAGAGTAGGCTTGAAAAGGATTTTAAGAATACTTGTTGTAACTAAGTGTTGCTTAGTGGAAATCCTTCTACAAATAAAGTACTAGATGTAGCTCAGGCTGAGTGAATTAGAATAAAAGTTTTGTGTGTTATATCCTTCTTTATCCTCAAGTGTTTTATATTGGACGACTTTTATATCTCCAATAAAATGTTTGTGAAAAGTTTTGGAAAATTCACATACACAAAATTCAATCCCCCTTCTTGTGTGTTTCTTTCTCTTACAAAGCTTACCCCATTCTGTGCTTTGTTGCTTAAATCTGTTGTATATTGCTTCAGAATGTTAATAAACATGTTAAATAAGTGTATAGTTGCTTAAATTTCAAGTTTGATTGAGTTTTGATGATTGTTATAAGTTGTATGAGAAATGCATGATTCTCTTTGATTCCTTGTTTGTTGTTATTTTTTATGGTTATAATACATTTCTATAGTTGTATAATGATGTTGTGAGCCATTTTGGTGTGTTTATATGTTGTTTAAGTTGAAAATATGAACAAATGCATTTTCTAGTTGTTGAGTTTGAACCCTCGAGTTGAGTGTGGTGAATGTGAAGCTATGTACGGATTATATTCTAGGTTTCTATTGAATGTGCACTGGGCGAGAATCATAAAACTGGAGAACTTGTTGAATATGGGTTAAGCGCAAAGAATGTGAGCTTACTGCCATGAGAAACTTTGAAAAACATTTTGAACCCTAGGGTGATAGATGCTAAGTGTTGTGAACATGTGCTAAATGCAGATAACAATGACTTAGAATATGTAGGAACCCTTATGATGGCGTGTTAAGAGTAGAAATGTGAAGCTAAGTGTCAAGACTTAGATTCCAATGGAATAGTACTCCCACCAAGGCTTGCTAAGCGTGCGAAATTCACACTAAAAACCATTTAAAAATTTGATAAGATGAGCTGTCTGTAGTTGACACACTAAGCACAGGTACGTACGCTCTAAGCACCAATTGAACCCAAGACTAGTGCAAATTGTAGCATGTAGCGCGCTAAGCGCTACAAGGTTATGCTAAGTGTGGAACCCCTCACTCCTCAAAACATAATATATAAGAAGTTAGGAATGAAGCCTTAGTTGACGATCCTTTACCTTCTTTAAAGAACCCTAAGAGGATAATTATCTAACATGATTATTGAACAACGTAGGAAAATCATGAATGGAAGGATAGTTAAGCTTAATGAATGATGAGATTGAAAGTGAAACCTTGAAGCTTTTGTTAACTTAGGATATTAAAAGGCTTCCCATAGTTAAATGGAATTTTCTTTTAAACACCCTAAGTTGCTAGTTGATGAAGATAATTATTCCAACCTTAGGTAACTATAAAAGTAATGGCTGAGTCAAGATTAATGAAGATCAATGAGACTTGAAAGTGAAACCTTAATGCCCAATTCGTAAAACATAAATAACATGTGTCATCCATTAGCCAACAAATGATGAAGAGAATGGTTTAAGAATCATGTTGTGAGATGATGTTGATTTGTTGTTGTTGATGCTAATGCTTAGGACCTTAGGGTAGGCCATAGTTGAGATGGACAGTATGAAGTTGCCGTATCTAAAACCACAAGGGTACCTAAATACAACTATGTTAACATTATTGGTTGAGATTGTTGTAGATTTGTTGATGTTAGATTGTTAAGTTGTATATGTATTTCATGCATATGTCCACAGTAGTGGCTACGACCAAGTAGGCATGTAAGTTGGTTTGGTTGGATGGAGTTGATAGCTCAGATTGGACCTCCAACCTAGTGCTAGGTGAGACATGAGGTTGTCTGATGGGCCTAGAGGATAAGTGAACAGGCAATCCCATAGGGAGCCAAGGTCCTTGCAAACCTTGGGTCACGGTGACCCACTACTCACGTGTACTTATCCTAACAAACCATCAATCTTGTCCATAGATCAGAGTCTCGGCATCCCTCAATGGCCAAAATGTGGGGTCATGTCAAGGGATAGATTTGAACTAATAGCTCAAACTGTTGAAAAGTCTCCATGGAGCAAGCCTACACATATTTCATGATTAATGTAGTATTCGACATGCCAAATGTTGATAACAAAACATAGAAATATGGATAATTATTGCTGTTGTTATTTAAATATTTTGTATGTATGTAGAATATGCATGTGTTAGTTAATTTTGTAAGCTTACCCTTGCACCATTTGCACATGTGGTTATGACTATAATGATTGCGAACAATGTCTTCGTGGGAGCAGATGGCTAGTCGTCGTCGTCGATTGAGACCTTTCAGCATTGAGCTTACACCAGTCGTCATAGGACATAGCAGCGGATAGTAAGTTGATTTGAAGGCACTCTCCCATGGGGTCCTAGTCGTTAGATATGTTCTTGTTAGTGTGATAATTGCTACCATTCTTGTTTATATGAATGTTGATTTCGAGGAGCTACTTGATGGATCTTAGTATGTTCCTCCTTACCCTTCAAGAGTCGTTAGACGTGTTCCTACATATTGTCGCAAGTTTCATAGGGAACAACATTCCTAAGGAAGTACAGATAGGATCAGAGAGTTAGGGGAGGACATCACCTTGACATCTCCTCATTGTCAGTAGGGGTGGAGTGTAGTTGTTACGACCAGCTAGGGTGTGTAGGGTATTATAATTTCCTATCCCTTTTTGATGTATCTTTTGTTGATGGTACACTGTTGGATGAACACACTGTAACACCAATGTTTTCCTAGTGTAGGATTTAGTGATTTAAATAATTAAAAGTGGAAATTAAATTTAATTTATGAAGTTAAAATGTAATAAATAAGATGTGGTTGTGTGTTTATGGTTTACATTGAATTGTCTTGGTAGCCCAAGTTTGAATTTATGGGAATTGAAAAAGTGTTGTCTGAGCCAAAATATCTCTATTGATAGTATCTTTGTTGGTCTGGTGAGTAAACAATGGTGTCAGGTCAGTTTAGGGCCTTAGAGAGTTATTAGATAGTCAGTCAATGGGCCTTAGTAAGCCCAAAACCATCCAAAGTCACAAAACACTTTTAAGATTCTAAAACCTTTCATTCTTCTCATTTGGTCATAAAACATCTATTGGGTGCCCTCAAATTCTCCCAAACCTCTTCCCTAAAATTCTTCATGTATATGACAAGATTTCAAGACTTACCTTATTCCTTTGTGTTATGAGAGGATTATACTTTCCCAAAGTTGAAGTTCTCCCCCAAAGTTTGGCTCTAAGGTTCTCCCTTTCTTATTCTTCTCTTCCCCAAATTCAAATTTCTAAAGACTCCAAGAGGTAAAGGAAGCTTACATTGGTTTATTTTTGATGTGGTGATTATTGTTGTATTGAAATGTTGCTTTGGATTCACCTAAAAATGTGATTTGTGTAAGTTGGGGTGAAATTTAGGAGAAAATGGGTTTGATGGTGAATTGGATGATTTGTGGTTAAAATGTTGAAATGGATGCCAAATTGGATAGATATGTTTGGTTGTTGTTGTGTGATGTTGATTTAAACTTTGTTGAGCTGATTTGTGAGCTGGAGTGTGAAAAGTTGAATTCTTATTGTTTTTAAAGGAAGTTTTGGTTCAGCTTCTGTTGCATTGCTAAATGACGAGGGGTCTTACTTAGCGAGAATGCCCTTAAGAGCAATGTAGTACTCTTGGCCTTCAATCTTGCTTAGCAAACTCAAATATCGTTGAGTAAGTGTTTATTGCCACTATTAAAGATAGATGTCTTGACAGTGTTCACTAGGCTAGTATTTAACTCGCTAAGCTACTGTTCATATGAAATCTGAAATTTTTTTAAAAGTTTGTTCACTGAGCGAGTACATGACTCGCTAAACGACACCAGCCAATACAAAATGTCTAGAAGTGACTTGTTGAGCAAGGATTTCCTCGCTGAGCAGTCACAAGGTCTGGGAGTTTTATTACGCCCTAAAGTGGACCTCCTGCTAAATGAGTGGTGTGTTCACTTGGTGAGAGGCTATTTTATTTTGAAACGATAACTCTCTAAAAAATGAGGTTTGCTTAGCAAGGAAGGTGCTCACTAAGTGCTCTTTGTTTTGAAAATTGTTAAGTCTTTGGAGCTATTTTTCCTGAGCGATCCCTATTGGAGTTTCATTGAGCGACATATGTGGTCACCTAGCGAAGGTCCTGGTGGAGAGATATATGCTCTCTTTGGTAAGGTTTTCCCTTAACAAGGCTATGACTCACTTAGCGACAGTCCCCTGTACCTATATATTGTGTGGGTTCACTTTGCGAGGGTTTGGTTGCTCAGCAAGATATCTTATACAATATTATTTTACTGTTTTGGTTTTAAAATGTTTTTGGATGGGTTTCAAAGAGGAGTTTTGATTTAAATCGTTATTTGATTGTTACTTGAGCTAGTTGAAGTGGTTTCTTGCCTAGATGGCATCTCTTCTTTTTGTTGATGAGATTTGTTTTGGAGTCCTAATGAGGTATAGGTTGCTTAGATAGGGCCTTACTTGTTGGCCATGTATGGTGTTGAATTGAGCCTCTATGGCGTTATTGAGTTGTTATTAGTCATGTGTGGTGCTAAATTGAGCCCACTTGGTGTTGTTCATAAAAATCTTATTAATAATTGATCATGAATGGTTGATGTGGTATAATGGTTGTTGGTGTTGTACATGCATTGCATGCATATTTTGGTAGCTAAGGTAGTTGACGATAGACCTCATGCTGTGGTGCGAGAAGAATGTATACTGGTTGGCTACTTGGAGCAGACGACTTAGACAGGATCTCCAACCTAATGTAGGAGGAGACGTAGGGTAACTATCGATGGGTCTTTGGAGATAAATGGATGGGCAATTCCGTAAGGGGCTAACATAGTGCAAACCTTGAGTCGCGGTGAGCCACCACCCACATACACTTATCCTGACAAACCACATAATCTTGTCTATATATCAGAGTTTTGGCAATCCCTGAATGGTAAATGACACGTGTTGTGTTGTCGTTGATACCATATTAGGGGATCGATTGTTATGAAATCTCCTGTGAGTAATGTCTACATGCATGGCATGATTGGTGTAGTTGAATTGTATCGTTATCATGCATAATGGATTTGATTGTTGAACCTAAATCATATGAATGTTGATATTTACCTATGGTGAATGGTGTGTGCTTGCTCCCTATATATGGATGAGTATGAAATTATCTATTATTCTTTTTTCTTAATTATATGTTATGTTGTTTTTAAGTAAACTTACCCTTTCCTTACTTTGTTGTTGTTGTTTGATTGTTATGATCACGTCATTGACATGAAAGCAGATGGTGAGGCTTCTATGGATCCAACTGCTTAGAGTTAAAGAAAGAGTTGCTAGCTTGAAGCTTATGAATGTGATGGATCACTTTCTCCCTTTTTGGATGTTCTTTTGGATAGTTGATGGTTTTATGGTATATAATGTATAGTGTGGCCAGCCATAGGGAGTGTGTTTTGTATCCCATCCCCTTTGTTGATTTTGGTGTTGGCACACATGTTTTGTTGATTTTTGTTTGTTTGTAAATTTGCACAATTGTTTTGAGTAGAGAAGGTTGGGTCTCATGCATAATTGATATATATTCACACACGTATTGAGAATGATTTCTATTTAGGTGATGTTCGAGGAAGTTCTCTTGAAAGTTGAAAAACAAAAATAAAAAACATACATATAATTTTTGAATACTTAATCCAAGATCTCTTATTTAAAATGAACTTTTCTAATATTAAAAGTTATGGTGTTGTCCTATAGCGGCAATGGGCCGTTACACATACCCCACCTTTTAAGCTACTCTCATATTTAATGGTTGTAGTGCCCTAAGGCACAATGTTCATATTGATATTTGATGGCGCATATATGGTTTATCTAGCACGACATAACATTTCATTTTACACCTTTACGCATAAAATTTCAAATTGGTGAATGTAAGGTCAAAGTGGACAAAGAAAATAATAAAAATAAAATTATACATGTGATTTCATAAAAAAGTTAATCAAAGAGTCTTTACTAAATTGAATCTTTCGCAAAGTAAGTTAGTTTAATGTCATGTAGCAATAGTAGGTAATTACACTTACTCCCAATTGACTCACCAAACACAATAGACTTATCGAAATGGTTTAAGAGAACATGGTTGGAAGATAACTAGTCCATGCCAAGAATAACATCTCGTTGACTAAAAGGCAAACAAATCAAGTCAACTAAGAATTTTCTATCAGAAACCAACACAAGACAATGTAAACAACCACTAGAGGTAACGATAGAACCACTAGTAGGGGTATCAATAACCAAGTTAAATTTCAAAGGGGACATAAGCAATTTCAATTTTTTAGCACAAGCACGAGATATAAACAATGAGTTGCATCGGAATCCAAAAGTACAACTAAAGTAGTTTTGCTTGTGAGACATGTACCTTGAATTAAGCCATCGAACTCTAAGGCTTCAGTACTACTAAAAGCAAAGACTTTTCTCGTGGTCTTCAGTCAGCTTGCAAGCTTTAACCTCTGCTGCTTAACTCCTTCTTGGGTTTGGGACAATCCCTCCCAATGTTCCCTTACTTTCCACAACTAAAACAAGTCATCTCTTTGTCCTTGCATTCAAAAGTTTCCTAACTAAGCCATCCATACTATCCTTCACTACCACCACTCCTAAGCTAACTCACGGTAGGCTTCTAATTGTTGGGGCAATTGCTTGGTGGAATCGAATATGGCTTCCCGCAATTTTGATTGCCAAACTTTTTCTCCTAAAAGGGACCCACACTCTTGTAATGTGTCGTTCTACCCTATTGTCTTCATCATAGATCCTGCACTTATTCACTAATATGGAAAATTGGCAAATCTCCTGATAGTTGATAACTTGCTTGATCTCCGGTAACAGGCCATTCACAAATTTCACACACTTAGAGCATTCTACAACTTCATAATGGTAATGAGGAAAATACCTCGACAGCTCTTCAAACTTAGTTGCAAAGTCAGCTACGGTCATGTTGCCCTACTTGAGCTCTAAGAACTCCATCTCTTTGTGGTTATGAACGTCCTCGGGAAAGTACTTCTCCAAGAACATTTCTTTGACGACTTCCCAAATGATGGCTCTAGCTTTGGCTTCCAAGCGTTGACAAGTATTCTCCCACTAATGCTCAACTTTGTCAAGTAAGTACCAAAAGTCACCTTCTAAGCCTCTGTGCATGCCATAGCCTAGAATATCTTCTTGCTCTCCCTAACTAGTTTTATGCACCATCGAGGTTGTATTCCTCCTTGAACGTTGACGGGTTGTACCTTTGGAACTTATCCAATGCATGGAATTCTTTATTTAATTTCCTTCCCACAATTTGAGCTAAAGCATGAAGAGCATAAACAATAGCACAATCTTTCTTACCAACAACCATTATTCCCTATATAAGCTAGAAGTAAGCAACCAAAACACACAAATCCTAAACAAACAATAATCAACAAACTGCAAAGCAAACATGGAAACACAATAATAACACACACAGTTAAATGAATTAACCAACTCTGATACCACTAGATGTGACACCCTTTACCCTAAAGACAATTTATTAAATAAGAATTGCGAAAAAAGGGGTAATTTTTTTTGGTAGGGGAAAAACTACAATTTAAAACTTTTCTTTTAGCGTGATAAAGAATGTCATATACACAATTCACCACAACTTAACTCCATAAAATACTTTAATAATCAATGAAAGATATTGGCTCATAATTACCATACTATGGGCCATTTAGCCCACCATTTTTGACGACCCGAGACTGCATTATGAACCTACTAGCTTGTTTTGGCCCGCCCAATTTTGGCCGTCAAAAAGCAGGCCTTTAGCGAGGCAGGGCGGGCTAGCCCGTCGAACCAATACTTTTTTCAATTAAATAAAAAATAATAACCTACATTTGGCATGTAATATTACATTTAGGAGTTCTTGTAGGAGACAAGAATTAAGTGTGCAATTGAATAAAAACAACACACAGTAGGATACATATACAAGGTTTAGAGCTAATGGTTTGTGAGAAAAAAAAGTAGTAACATAGATATACTTGGTAAACTTATCTAATTAAAATTAAAATTTCATAAATGTGACTCATAATAAAAATTAACGTAAATTATTGAAATGAGAGTCTTATAATTAAAAACATATATATCTATTTGATGCTTGTAGGAATTTCATTAAAAATATACTCATTTTTTTAATTTTTAATTTTTAAAATTTTAGCGGGCTAGCCTACTGGCCCATTGGCCCATTCTTAAACGGGATGGGCAGCATTATTTGGCCCATTTTTTGAAAGTGGGCTAGCCTGTCCCGGCCTGTTTTAGGCTGGCTAAAGGCAAGGCGGGCCAAAACGGGCTAGGCTAGCCAGTTTTACCATCCCTAAACCATACAAGTCTCAAATTAAAACCCAATAAAAGATCAAAATCTACTAAAATGCAATTTTAAAAATTGAACCATATGGAATAGTACATACCCAAGCCCTGATGTCACAATCTTATCAAAGCTTACAAATCCCAAAATAAAACTACAAATGAGGCCAACGCTTCAACTCTAAGACTCTTCCTCAAGGTCCTACTAAACATCCACAAACACAGATAGAGAACACAAAAATAAGGGAGTGAGATACATTTCACACTTTCGCTTAGTGAGAATAGGTCTCACTCAACGACACTCACATCACTTGCTCTGTGAGGATATATCTCGCTAAGCGACATAACCTCTAGGGACTTACCTTGCTCTCTGTTCTATCTTTCATTAAGCGAAGCTATATGCTCACTAAGCGAATCCATTTCAATGACATACTCTTGCTCTTTGCCTAACTTTTTACTAAGCGAGACACTGCCACACTAGACGGATTTCATTCTAGGGATTTGCCTTACTCTCTATCCTATTTTTCATAAGCAAGACATAGTCTCGCTAAGTAAATTTCGCTCTAGGGACTTATCCTTCTCTTTCTCTTATTTTTCACTTAGCGAGAAGGGTCTTCATTTAGTGAAAAATCTTCCAAAGACCTACCTTAGTCTTTGTACCCACGCTTGCTCAACGAGGCTTACACTCACTAAGCAAGAGGTGGCGAAAAGAATGTCACGAATTAGGGTTTTGTGAACCTAAAGGTTTCTCTAATAGTTTCCACACAGTCCTAATTATTCTAAAGGATTCTCAAGAAATTGCTAACACATTGTTATTCATTACAAAATAAATACAAAGATTAATCCATAATTCAACAATTATATCATCAATCACAAAGAATCCAATCTCAAGAACACCAAGAAGGGGAAAACTCATAATCACTTAATTATGTAGTCTAATAGCGACATTAAAGCTTAAACATTTACAGATTAGGGGAAAATTGCTTTCCACTTTGCAAACGATAATGCAATTACTAACAATTTGGGGTCTAAGGTCAACCCCTTTACCTACGACCAAAGTCATGCCCATGAGCGAAATAGTTTCACTCCCCCTTACCTCGAAAGAAGCGATCTCCAATAAGAGGATTCAAGCAATGTGATAACGTTCCTTGGTTCTCACTCCACCACTACGATGACTCTGACGGCACAATTTCCAAAAGAGGTAAAAAAAGAGAAAGAGGGAAAAGGGTTAGGTTTTTAAGGAACCTAAAGCAACTCTAAAGGTAACTAAGCTTATGGAGACAAACCCAACATAAAGGTCTTTAAAACTTTTTAAAACATTTTAATCACAAAACCCCTTTCTAAGGCCTAATATCTTTTCCCTTAAAATATTATTTACTAAAACAATGCAAAACAAAAAATAATAATAATGATAAAAAAAAACATTGGGGTGTTACATTGCACATCTTTTGATGGGCAGGAAAGTTAGAGGCAATTGACTATACTTAGGTAGTCTTAATAGCACTTCATTGATATGCCTTTATACTTATAAGAACATTATGTTCTTTTTTTCCTACAAATGAGATAAGATGATGCAAACAAATATATGTGTAGGATGATGTATCAAAACGCGGCGTTTTACTTAGTTGTCTGTCTAAGACAATTAGTTCATTTATAAGTCTACAACTTTGTTCAGTCTTTAAAACTTATTCATTTGTTTGTTAAATCAAAACAGTCGAGGAATATAAAAATGTCCTTTGCTCTAACAATAACAAAGATTTATCAAGATTTGAAGAAGATGTTCTAGTGGCCTAATATGAAGAAAGAAATGGCAGAGTATGTAGCTACATGCCTAACTTGTCAAAAGGTGATGAATCCTCATCTCATGATGTTTTAGTGCATGATTCACATGTAAAAACCCAATAAAAAGTTTTATAAAAAGAAGAAAACACTAAGAAAAAGAGAAAAATAGTTTACTTCCTTTGATCGTAAATAAATTAGCTTGGAAAGAATGTTTCCACACTTTTATAGGTAAAATAAAGTAAAGTTCTTGCATCTGGCAGTGTAACATCCGAGAAGCTAGATGGTGTCGGACATAAAGTGAAACTAGAGAAGAGGTTCTCTATAGGAAGCTCAACGTTGAACATTAGAAGTATACTAGAAATGTTGTGTTATATGCTTGAAGCACCAAAATTCCTTGGGTAGATCCTCGTTTGAGATGCCACAATGCTTAGAGATGCAAGATTGGATGCTAGAACATCAATCCTATGTTGGTAAAGTAGCGTTCGCCACATTGTCTGGCATGTAACTGGCTGAAGACTATCCATTTTAAATTGCAACTCAACATTTTAGACACCTAGCTAGTGTGGGATGCTAGCAGTATTTTACTGGCAGCATAAAACAGTTTTGCTGATGTGTTTGGGTTCATTTCACTTCATATAAAAGCCAATGCAAAGCTCATTTTCTTGAAAAGGGGACATTGGAAAACGCTCTTCACCTTCACTCACCCTAATTCTTTAGGTTTTTCTCTTATCCACCATTGAAGCTTCATCCCTTGGAAGAAAAGTGTGAAGATTCAGTGTATTCACCATCTTCCATTCCTATTTCTATCTTGTATCACTTTCTACCTTTCTCATTTTTCTTTATTTCAATATTTTTAGCGTTTAATGAATCTTATGAGATTCATTTGTATGAATCTTTTGATTTAATGCAATTCCTTATGCTTTCGAGTAATCAAATGTACGCTTAATGTTTTTACATGGTAATTCACTATTGAAAACGATGCGAACGCATGCATGATGCAGAATGATATATGAATGGTCTGAATCGATGCTTGATTACTAAGTCTTAAGTTGAGTCTAGGAATAGTCCTTTAAAAGATGTGTTCTTGAGGATTTCATTCTTATTGCTTGATTTAAATTTTCAATAAATAATGTAAAGCAGGGTATTGAGCTTAATTCATAGATATCTTCGCCAAGGAATTAGGACAATCTAATTTCAAGAGATCCTAACTTCGAAACAATGTTGTTTTGTGTTAAATTAGGGAAAAATGCTTAGGATGACCACAAAAATATAATAGTAGATTTAATTTTCGTATTTTAATTCTGATGGAAATTTGTGGTGTCACTATGCCAAAAATGTTAATATACAATGCTTATTTTGCCATTAGATAGCGCTTTTAAAGTGTTATCTATTTAGACGTTGTATATTTAAAGATAGCGCTTTCTGAAAAGCACTGTATATTAATGCGCAGATAGATAATGCTTTCTAAAAAGCATTGTATATTAAGCGCAAATAGATAGTGCTTTTTTGAGAAAGCATTGTACATTAAGTATCAGATAGAAAGCACTTATTCAAGATAGTGTTGTATATTTAGTAGAACATAGATTGCGCTTTCTTGAACAAGCACTGTCTATGTGATACTTCATATACAACGCTTTCTTAAATAAGTGCTCTCTATGTAGCTTTTTTTTTTTTTTACACTAGTTTGATTCATTCTCATTTTTTGCAAACATGTACAAGTGGAATCAGTCCAAGAGTTTAAGCTATACAAAATGAATCCACCAAAAAGCATTAAATGATCTTGCCAAATATGATTCTATGACAAGACAAATGGCATATTGTACTACCAAATAGTCCAAACATTACAACCAATCTAAACATTAGCTAATTGAATAGTTGAACTGTTTACAATTCAATTAACCGATAAGTTTAGCTACTTCAAAGTTATTGTTGCATACTCCTGCAATGCAACAAGACAAAAAATGATACTTCAAAGCTATTGCTTCATACTCCTACAATGTAAGACAAAAAGTAACTGGTAAGTTTAACACTCAAATTCACAAAAATAATACTTTAAAAATGATTCTACTCTCATAGAAATAGAAACAATACAACAAACTTATAATAATACTAAACATGCTCTCTTAGGTTCCATTTAAATCTGAATCATTTCGACCTTTTTCTTATATGGTCTTTAATGTTAGGGCATCCATTGTCAACTTGTTAAACATTATTTAATCAAAAAAACCAGTGTTTTAAAACCTGGCTTGGATTGACCAGTCGGATCGGGAATCGTTGGTGTAACCAGTCCAAACCGGTGATTGGATCAAACATGTCATCGATCCGGTATGAACCGATTTGACTCAGCGGGTTTTGCAGTTGAATTGGTTGGTGTTGTGGTCAAACCAATGAACTAGTGGGTTGACCCAAACCAGTTCAAAGAAATTTTTTTTTTAAAGCATGAAACAATGTCGTTTTAACTACAACTATTGGAAAAAATAGAAATTCCAACTTATAATATAATTTACATATTTAAAAATATTTATTTACTATGAATTTTAATTATAAAAAAATAAATATTCATATGTGAAATGATAATAATCACCTCGTAAATCTGAATATACATATGCGTACGACATAGATGCTTCTTGTGTTGACCTGAACACGTAACCTTCATTCACTTGCTCTTGTTTGTTTGACCTGAATGCATAATTTTCAGTCCTTTCTTCCTTCACCCTTATCCCAACTACCATTGTTGATTTTTTATTTATTTATAGGCTACACATCACCATTAAAATTTAATGTAATAAATTTTATAGGTATGAAATTTATATGTCATGAATATTTTTTAATTTTTTTAATTGAGACTGGGTCATGCGATTCAATTAATGACTCTCTGGTTCGACCATTAACCTAGTGACTCAATGCCCTGACTGAGTCAATGACCAATCCAAGTTTTAAAACATTGAAAAAAAAATAATGTCAATTATGCAAGAATAGAAGGGTTGTATTGCAACCCCAAATTACTGTTCATATAGTAAGTTCAAGTGGCATAACTCACTCAAATGGTCTCCACAGCTTACCAAATTTAACTCAATAAAAACAAGATTTTACTGTCCTAAATAGCTGCTGGTCTAATTTGCAAAATTATGTAGAAAAATGTAATCAATTCATGTCTAAGTCATGTAGTTATGCATGGTTTGCTGCCATACAAGTAGGGTAATGGCTTGCAAACTTTTGTAACATTAAATTACAACCAAAAGCAAGTTAATTTCATGAATTTATGTATGATTACAAGTCTGAAACAGTAGCCGCGAAATTGACCGATTCCTAAAACTATGTTTTTAACCTAAATTTTCGACCTGTGCCATCTTTAAACCACTTGAGATTTTTGACTGAAACCAACTCACTCAAGTCACACTTTATCCTTACAAAATCTGTTTTCAAGTCCCATTGGGTTGGGAGACTTATAGCTCAAATTACGTATTGAATCGATCCCTAAAACTATGATTTTTACCTAAACTTTCAACACATGCCATTTTCAAACTGCTTGAAATTTTTGAGTGAAACCAACCCACTCAAGCCATATTTTATCCCAAAAAAATATGTTTTCAAGTCCAATTGGTTTTAGAGACTTGTAACTCAAATTGCGTACAAAACCGATTCCTAAAACTATGATTTTTACCTAAATTTTTGGCACGCCCCATTTTTAAACCGCTTGATATGTTTTAGTGAAACCAACTCACTCAGGTCAATTTTTATCTATATAAAATATATTTTCAAGTCCCATTGGGTTTGGAGACTTATAGCTCAAATTGTGTACTATACAAATTCCTAAAATAATGGGTTTTACCTAACTTTCGATGCACGCTATTTTCAAAATACTTGAGATTTTTTAGTGAAACCCATTCACTTAAGTCACACTTTATCCCTAGAAAATTTGTTTTCAAGTCCTATTGGGTTTGGAGACTAGTAGCTCAAATTGCATACTAAATAATTCCTAAAACCATGGTTTTTACCTAAGGGCCTGTTTGGGGTGGTTTTTGGTTGAGTTTTGAAATTTTTAAAAGCTACAACCAGTTTTTAGTTTTTAAAAATTAGTTTTAGTTTTTTTTCTAATTTTTGGTTTCAAAATAAACTCACTTTGAAATTTCTTATTCTGTTAAAATTAGTTTAAGAATATGTTTGTGTGGTGATGACAATAGTAGTGGTAATGACAACAATGATGGTGGTGGCGGTGGTAATGCCGATAGTGATGGTTGTGGCAGTGCTGACGGCGATGGTTGTGGCAATATCGGTGGTGATGGTATGTAGTGGCAAAGTCAGTGGTGGTGGTGACATTGCTTGTGGTGGTGGCAATAGCGCTGGTGGTCGTGGTGGTGGCAGTGACGATGGTAGTGGTGATGAAGCTTATGGTGGTCACGGTAGTTGTGGCAGTAATGATGGGTGGTAGTTGTGGTAGTGATGATGGTGGTGGCGATGCCAGTGGTCGTGGTAGTTGTGACAGCGATGATGGTGGTGGCAGTGCCGGTGGTGATGGTGGTGGTAGTGGTGGTGAAGGTGGCTGTGAAGATGGCGGTAGCAATAGTGGTGGTGGTGACAGTGGTGGTGACAATGGCGGTGGTTGTGGTGGTGGTGGCAAGAAAGGCTATTGTCAAATATAATTATGTTTATTTTTTAAAAAAACCAAAAACCAAATTCACAAATCCTTTTTTCTTGGTTTTGAAAATGAATGTAAAAGTGTTTTGAAATTGAGTTAAAAACCATTTCAGCTCCATTTTAGCCAAACGCGTTTTATTTCGAAAATTGTATTTGAAAACCAAAAACCAAAAACTCGCAACCACCCCAAACATGGCCTAAACTTTCGACTTGTGCCATTTTCAAACCGCTTGAGATTTTTGAGTGAAACCAACTCACTCAAGTCACTTTTTATCCCTATAAAATTCTATTTTCAAGTCCCATTAGGTTTGGAGACTTATAGCTCAAATTGCATACTAAACTAATTCCTAAAACTATGATTTTTACCTAAAGTTTCAACATGTGCCATTTCAAACCGCTTGACATTTTTGAGTGAAACCAACACATTCAAATCACTTTTTATCCCTATAAAATCTATTTTCAAGTCCCATTGAGTTTAGAGACTTGTAGCTCAAATTGCGTATTAAATCGATTCCTAAAACTATGGCTTTAACCTAAACTTTCAACACACGCCATGTTCAAAATGCTTGAGATTTTTGAGTGAAACCAACTCACTCAAGTCACTTTTAATCCCTATAAAATCTATTTTCAAGTCCCATTGGGTTTGGAGACTTGTAGTTCAAATTGCATACTAAACCGATAAATATGCAAAATTTTGGTATTGTAAGTTTTGTATAATTATGCAGAACTTAAACCTATAACCAAGTTTATACAATTATGCTCTAGGATTTGCCTATTCCAACCACAAACCTAGGCACCAATGCACTCTATAGCACCAATATGAATCATATGGGTGGTCAGCCATGTTAATCTTATTTTGGTACACCTATGACCATGGTTTGCATAAGTTTTGCAGCACCAACATATGTTTACATGAAGGAACTAACAACTTCACACTTTATTTTTATTATTATTTGTCCCTCCATCCCATTATAGCATTTCCGCTTAATTTGTAACACCCACTCTGATTAAATATAATTCGTATTAATTTCTTTATTAAGTTTAAGTAGATGAATATGTGAGTAAATTTTTTTTACTTTTATACTAAAAAAATTATAATCTTAATAGAATTTGAAAACGGTAATAAAAGATAAAAGATAAGATTGTGTATATATATATATATATATATATATATATATATATATATATATATATATATATATATATATATATATATATATATATATATATATATATATATATGTTGTAAAACTATACATTATGATTTGGTAATACATAACAATTATAGAATACAAAAGACTAAAAGTATATAAAAAAGATCTTATATAGAGTAGTGTCAATCTACCCTATTCATGCAAAAAACATACTATAATATAGGTCTTCAAATTCTCGCCCGTTGAAGTATCTTTTGACTCGTCCTCAGCATCATTGGGCGTTATTGTCATCTTTAATAATCGCGAACAATCATACAAAGGAGAAAATAACAGGGTGAGGTGTTTCATTCTAAAATCACTTTTACTTGTATGGTAGGAAATCTATCATAAAACAAAGATAAAACACAACTAACAATAGAAGAAAATCTGGGATTCATTCTAAGTTATACTATACTAGACAGCCTTCAACTAGGTATAGATCCACACTCTCCATTGGGGAGTAATAGTTCTTAACAGAACTTGAAAAGTAACTAGGAGTACATATACCTCATCAACATCATCACATTGTACAATCCTCGTTATTATTGAGGAAAATAACAGCCGAGATACTCATTTATAGAGGTATACTCTCAAACCAATCTTGAAATGTTAAGCAGTTGTCAGGGTTAACAAGCTTGCTCAGGTGAATGTCTCAGCTCGAGGGTGTTACCCTGACTTTTGGAACTTTCACCACTTGATACCTACCCCCAAGACCTCCACAAGTGGGTTCTTGCCTTTCATTCCTCAACGTACCAAATAGTAACTTTCCTAATAGGGTGACATGCTTGTTTTACATTACTTACTAATCTATCAAATTCTCAGTTTTCAAATAGAGATTTTCCTAGTCTCATTTAATTTGAGTACTGGTACAATTAACATTTCTACCTTATATTTGTGAACACCCAATTTTATCCGGGTAATCCACATAATAATAAATAAAAATTAATTAGGTAACAAAAAAAACTTATAAATAACTAAGTTCTTTCTTTTTGTGCTTATTGGATCAATATGTCCTAAGCCCATAAAAATTTGTTTTTAGACTTTTAATTTTGATTTGAAATAAATAAAAAAAAGAAATAAAAGAAATTGAGTCACGTTTTGCTCTCTCTCTCGCACACGTTCTTTACACTACCTCTGCAAAGCAAGTCGTGCATCATTCCAAACATGCATACACATACCTTACCATCACTCTACGCATACACCATACACAATATCATCAGTATCATAATCCACAACAGCATTTCAATTCCAGAAGGGTCCATGTAGATACAAGCATCATCATCATAAAAAATAAATACAAAATAAAAAGTAATAATAACAAAAGGAAGTGAAAAGTTGAGAAAGTGAAACGGTTATGGGTTTTAAACAATCCCATCCGTACCTATACAAGCCTATAAATAGGGAAGGAAAATTAAAAAAAGGGCCACGGTTTTGGTGTTGAAAAAAGAATCAGAGGGAAGAAAGAAAGACTGGGAGTATCATTACTCTGTTGGGTTGAAAGCAGAGTTCCTTTTGCTGCTCAACTGCAAAGCTACGAAGGTGCTTCTTCATTCCACCATTTGTCTCTTAATTTGCTGCTTCGTTGTATGCGATTTATTTTCTTCACTGC
This sequence comes from Spatholobus suberectus, assembly GCA_004329165.1. Lineage (NCBI taxonomy): Eukaryota > Viridiplantae > Streptophyta > Magnoliopsida > Fabales > Fabaceae > Spatholobus > Spatholobus suberectus. The sequence goes on along the minus strand of CM014731.1, from coordinate 40,459,259 downwards.
ACGAATTCTACTATGCTTTTGTATAATCAAGTTGTTTGCTGAATGTTCATTCTGATTGATCTATTTTAATCTCAGTATGTGATACTCTGCACTCTGCCCATGATCCAGAATGTAGCTTGAGGAGGCAGAATCAGTAACCTCACATCATTGTGTACACGTGTAGATTAATGATGTTGTTCCTCACATTCAAACATAATTAATCCTCGCGATCACCACAAGCAAAATCACACGCGCATTGTTTCTTCAATAATACCACACACACTGCAAGACTCATACACAGAATAATTAATCAATTAATTAAATGCAAAATAATTAACCATATGAATCGAAGTTGCTGTAGCAAGAAAATGAATGAACAGGCAGAATAGCAAAGAAATTAATAAAAAAAAATAGAGAGAATATATTTTTTTTTATCTACATTACCCAAACCCTTGCGCCACCAGTGTGACTCGCCAGCCACCGTTGCCCCCCCATGTCGTCGGAATGTGAATCTCTAATAATTGCCTCGCTGTTACTGTCATGTAGCTACAGTATGACCTAGCAATAGCCACCGCGACGGCAACGAGGTTTTCGTACGACAGTACCTTCAGCTCGTTTCGTTTTCGTTTTGTTTCACTTTCGTCATAGCGCCATCGCCGGTGTGCTCCTGCATTTTTGAAACCTCGCGGCACTGTAGTGGAGCGTTCTTAGGCTTAGAATTTGAAAGAAGGGATGCTGAAGGGTGGTAGTACCCTTATGCCCAGCATAACGGATGGGATAAGGAAGGGCTAGGCCCATTTCCTCTTCTTCCCAAGTTTTCGTAAACGTTCCTAGAGGCCTTTTTTAATTTGCATTAAGTGGACTTATTAATCTAAGTTTCTTTATGAAAAAAACAAAACGTAACTTACCAAATATTTTGTTAGAATTATTTTTTTGTCTCAGGCGTTTGCATTCTTTTAACATAATATATTCTTTAAATTGATTAATACTTTATTAGTTGACATTTCTTTTAATAAAAATAAATATGTAGATGTAATAATTTTTCATGTTTGGTCTAGGACCCACTTGAATATCACAAGAATCTCCCTAAAACTTATGATTAATTAATAATTTGTTAATTGTTTGTTTAAAAAAATAAAAATAAAAATGTAGATTGAGTGATTATTCATGTTGGGACTAAGATCCATTTGAATATCACAAAAACTTTATCTAAGTTTAAGTTTAATTAATAATTTGTTAATTGATATTTCTTTTTGATAAAAATAAATGTAGATTTAGTCATTTTTCACGTTCGGCCTAGGGCCCACTTGCATATCAAAATCTTATCTAGAACCTTTTTTAAAGAGTATTCCATATCTGTTAGGCCGCCTTTTGTTGTGGATGATACTCTATAAAAGCTTGAGATTTAATTTCTTAATAATCCTTATAATAATAATTTTTTTAAAACAAAAATAAAAAAAATCAACCCACAAAATGATTTTCTACCCAAAGAACTACGTGAGTCTGATTTCCTCAATGCATCGAAGGATACGTAGGAGCAGGGGCTCACTCCTATCGATCTAAAAATAATAAAAATAAATTTGTAATAATGAAAATATTTTTTTAAAAATAAATCTATAATAAAAATATTTAAATTTATAAAAATAGGATTAATAATTTTATAAGCAAGAGGATAAGACAATTGGTTTTTCACACATTAAGTTAAAGGGTAACTGTTTTTATAACGAACGTTCTAGGGTGCTAACACCTTCCCTAGGCGTAATCAACTCCCAAATCCAATCTTTGGTTCAAAACCGTTTTTAGGGTTTTTCCATGTCTTCCCTTAATAAACAATGGTGGCAACTGCTTTATTTTTTAGTATTATTTTTGCCATCTCGTCGTGACCCTAGTTGCGACAATATTCTAGAAATTACATGATAATAATTTAATAATCATCAAAAGTTTGGCAATATAACTACTTACCAAAATTTTAGCAGAATAACAATTTGGTAGTCACAATTTAATTACCAAAATTTTAGTAGAATAATGACTTAATAATCAAAATATTATCACTAAAATTTTAGCAGAATAACAAATTAATAATTAAAATTTTATTACTAAAATTTTGGCAAAATAATAATTAAATTTGAGCAAAATAACTACTTAATAAAATACATTTTAATTGTCTAAATTTAAGCAAAGTAACAACTTAATAAGAGCATTTTAATTATAAAAATTTGAGCAGCATAACAACCTAGTAAAAATTAAATTCTAGCATTAAAACATTATAAAATGGTAAATTTATATATTGAAAGGTTTAGGGGAAAACCTTTTCTATCAACATGCAAAGTGATAGTAATTTAGAATCAACCCCACTTCCTTCATTACCTCTAAGGTGGTTGATGAAGAGGATGAAATTGTTGGTGCAAAGCTCCTAGTAAGAGAACTTTACAAGTTGATGGAAAACTAGTAAAATTTTAGCATAAAAACAAAGTAAAAGATTTTTTTTTTCTAGATAGAGAAGCTCTCTAATATTTTGGCTAATTTGAGAGAGGGAGAGGTGATGAAAATGCTGTCTAAGAATAGGCTATTTATAGAGAAAAGAATGACTTTAGGTGTTCATGTGATTATATCATGCATTATGTAAAAATTCTCATTTTTATTTAATTTTAATTTGGTTTTAAGGACACATACACCAAGTTAAAGTGGTGAATCGGTTGAACTAAGGGCTGGACATGTCCCTATGTGTTGTCCCAAATTATCAGTGTAAATTTTATTTATAAGTTAAATTAACCAGTACCGATAAATTGCCCAAACTTGAAAATATTGACTTTTAATATCAAAAAAATGCAATTTAAAGTGAAACTAGACAAATACATTATTTTTCATCAAAAATAAGTTTCTAATAATTAATTTTAATTGTTATTAATTTATTTTGAATTATATATATATAATACCAAAATTTTTATGAAAATTCTAAAAATAAATATTTAACCTATAAATAAACTGAGATTATCATTTTCATCATTTATAATGTCAAACCAATATTGGTTAGGCTTAACAGATGCTCAAGGGCATTTTGGTCATTTTACACAGAAATTCCAAAAAATTTCAAAATTATATTTTAATATATATGACATGATTCCAAGCTTAAATTGACATTTTAATGTCAATTGAATCTTTTTCTCATCAGCCTTTAATGCTAAAAAATAAGGGCAAAATTGTCATTTTGTAATATTTTGGGGCTCTAGTTCGAAAAAATTATTAAAAATCACGATTAAATAAATCTTGAAATTCTAAGCATAATGGTAAGAATCAGAATTTTGAAATTCCTTCCTGGTTTTTCAAAATTAAATCTTCAAATATTAGAAAAATAGTTGAAAAAAATTGAAATAGGTTTGTTATATTTTTCACTATTTTTCTTTCAAAATAAAATTTTTATAATAAAATATATTTAGTATAAAATTTTTAAAATATTTTAAGATCAAAATGTCTCTAGTTGGTTCTCCTAGTCAACTAGGGCTATTTTTGTCATTTCACAAAAATTATCTCAATAAATTTTTGAAAAAATTTTAAAATTATTATTAATTATTCTAAGTATATTGATGAACTAATTTTTTTTTAAATACTTCTAACTATGTTTGTCTATTAATTTTTTATTTGACAAAATGGTCATTTTACCAATTTTTCACTTCGTTCCCTAGAAATTATTAAAAAAATCTAAACTAAGTACTATTTACTTATACAAACATAACTGTAGGGATCAAATTTTTCAGATTCCCATATGGTTTTCTAGAAATAAATACAGAATAATTAAGAAAACAATTTAATAGGCAAAAGTAAGGGTGTTATATTACTCCCTTCCTTTTTAGGAATTTTGTCCCTCAAATTCACTTACCAGTAAAGAGATAAGGATATTGTTCTTGAATCTTGCTCTCTAATTCCCAAGTTGCATCTTCATCATCAGTTTGACTCCATACAACCTTCACTAGAGGTATTTCTTTACCTCGAAGCTGCTTTATCCTCCGATCCTTTATTATGATCAGGGATACGTCATAGGTGAGATTTTTTTTTTATTTGTACTACATCAGGCTCAATGATATGTGAAGGGTCATGGATATATTTACGAAGTTGGAAAACATGAAAGACATTATGAAGATTAGAAAGATTGGGTGGTAAGGCTATTTGATATGCATCATGACCAATCCTTCTAAGGATTTAGTAAAGACCAATAAATTTAGGGGAAAATTTTTGGGATTTTAGGGCTATGCCAACTCTAATTACTAGCTTAACTCTTAGAAATACTTGATCTCCTTCTCGAAACTCAAGGAATTTTCTCCTTTTATCAAAATAACATTTCTGCCTATCGTGCGATACTTTCATCTTTTTTCGAATTAGTTTAAGTTTCTTCGTAGTTTCTTGTAATATCTCAGGTCCAACTATCAAAGATTCCCCAGCTTATACCAACAAAGTGGAGTCCTACATTTTCTCCCATATAAAGTCTCGTAGGGAGTCATTCCAATGTTGAAATGAGAGCTATTGTTATAGGTAAACTCGATCAATGGTAAAAACTAATTCTAGTTACCTTTCTATTCTAAGACACATGCCTTAAGCGAATCTTCTAATGATTGGATAGTCCTTTCAAACTGTTCATCAATTTGAGGATGATAAGCTGAGCTTAGTCTTAACTTAGTTCCCAGGGCCTGTTGTGAATTCTCTCAAAACCTAGAAGTGAAATGAGGATTCCTATCAGAGATTATAATAGAAGGCACACCATGTAATGATTTCTCTCATATACAACTGACTTAACTTTTCTAGAGAAAACTTGATGTTAACAGGTAAGAAATGAGTAAATTTTCTTAGTCTATCTACAATTACCCATATAGCATCATGACTAAAAGGTGTCTTGGGAAAACTAGTCACGAAGTCCATTATTATACTGTCCCACTTCCATTCAAGAATATCTAAGGGTTCTTTAGAGGGTTACTGATGCTCTATCTTAGATTTTTTACAGACTAAACAAGACACATCAAACTCTGCTACAACTTTCTTCATTTCAGGCCACTAGAACAACTTCTTCAAATCTTGGTACATCTTGGTAGAACTTGAATGAATGCTTAGTTTGCTCTTGTAAGCCTCTTCCAAAATCATCTTTCTTAATTCGCCACTTTCTGGTACACAGATTCTTCCTCAAAATTGAATAACTCCATTTGAATCCTGATCAAACTCCAATTTCTTTCCTTCATTCCTTGCTTCTAAACTTACTCGAAGATATTGATCAATATTCTAGGCTTTTCGTATCTATTCCAAAAACTTACTTCTTATTTGAAGCATTCCAAAACCAATACTTCTTGGCTTTATCTCCATAGCCAAACCCAAATCTCTGAACTTCTCTATCATTTCCATCTCCTTGACCATCATGATTGAGGCATGTAAAGATTTATGACTTAGAGCATCTACTACAATGTATGCTTTACCAAGATGGTAATGCAATTCAAAGTCATAATCTTTTAGAAATTTCATCCATCTATGTTGCCTCATATTCAACTCCTTTTGATCAAATAGATACTTCGGGCTTTTATGATCACTAAACACCTCAAATCTGGCACCATAAAGATAGTGCCTCCAAATCTTAAAGGCAAAAACTACTATAGTCAGTTCTAAATCATGAGTTGGATAGTTAACTTCATATAGTCTTAACTACCTTGAAGCATAAGCTACTACTCTACCTTCTTGCATTAGCACACACGCTAATCTTTGTCTGGATACATCACAATAAACTTCAAACTTTCTAGTAAGATCAGGCATAATTAACACATGTGCAGTGGTCAATCTTTTTTTCAACTCTTGGAATCTAGTCTCACTATCTTCCGTCCAAACAAAAAGTTGTCCTTTACAAGTTAACTTAGTTAGAGGCAATGCTAGTTTCGAAAATCCTTCAATGAATTTTCCATAATAACCTACCAATCTTAAGAAACTTTGTTTTTCTGTTATCCTTGTGGGTTGTTCCCAACGTAACACTGCTTCCACCTTTGCAAGATCTACTGAAATTCTTTCTTGTGAGATCACTTGTCCAAAGAAACTGACTTGTTTCAACCAAAACTCACACTTTGAGAATTTGGCATACAACTGCCTTTCTCGCAATATTTGTAGTACTATCTTTAAGTATGCTCTTGGTGATTTCTGGAGTAAACAAGAATATCATCTATAAAGACTACCACGAATTTGTCCAAATATTTGTGGAATATTCGGTTCATGTAGTCCATAAAGATTGCAAGAGCATTAGTTACAACAAAAGGCATTACCAAATACTCATAATGTCCATATCTTGTGCTAAAGGCTTTTTTTGCTATATCCCCAATCTCGACTCTAATACGATGGTAACCAAATTTCAAGTCAATTTTTGTAAATATCACAGCTCTTCTCAATTGGTCCATAAGATCATCATCTATCCTATTGGGCGTCTTATTTCCTAAAAACATTGGGCGCTTGATTTTCATTGGTGTGTTGGACACTAGTTTTTCTAAAATCTTATTGGACGCATCTACGTTGAGAAATATACCTTTGTGTCTAAAGAGTGATTTTTTTTACACAAGTAACGCACTTGTTATCTACTCTAAGATTTAAAAAAATTGTTATCATCAAAACTATGACGGGTTAAACGCTTCATACTCTTTGGTTCAATCAATTTTAATATTCTAATTATTAATTTAAGCTAAAAAATATTTTTATCTAAATTTTTAAACTTCATTATGAATTTATCTCTACTTTATTATACCTAGGGGCAAAACAATCACTTTCCCAACATTGTTTTGGAAAAATTATTTAAAATAAACTGAGTGTTTATCAACATTTTGAACAAATGGTGTGGTAGAATATTGAGATTCCTATTAGTTACATAGGACAAAATATTGTATAAATAGGAAAACACATATAAAAGAAAACAGGATAATATAGTACGATGTTATTACTGGTAGTAGGTAGATATAGAAGATGCTGACAAAGAAGATACTGAGACTGGAGGGAACACAGAGGAAGATACTTTAGAAGGACAATTATGGTTGCTTAACATAGTTATGTTTGTAGTTATGTTAGGGGGGATGGATTTATGAATAGTAGGTAGTGCTACTGCTCTAACTTAGGTCCTTTTTATTTTACTTGTACATATAGAAGGGTAGTCAGTATCTTTTTGTTATATATGTTTTATAATGAGTTTTGGTACATTGTACTCTAGATAACCATAATCATAACTGATAACAATGTTGTATGTTTGTTTATGATATATGATATATGTATGGATGCAGTATGTATGTTTTAATATAATCACATATTATTTTATAATTATGTAAATATGTCACAAAATATTTATCCAAGAATGCATTTATAATTCAATTAAGTTTTAGTAAAAAAAATTACTTCAAGTTTTTAAATTAATAAAATAAATTAATTAAAGATAAAATTATATGAATAATAAGAGAAAGGTCAATGAGATTTAGGTGTCACAAACCTAAACCTAATGTGACTGAAAATTCATCCACAGTCCATTAGTCTAACGCATATTGGATTGTAAATGTTATTAGTATATCTTATATAATTTTAATTTCTCTTTGACATTTTTATTGTGTTATATTTTGGTATACTAATATTCTAGTTTGTTTAATAAGCTAGATGAGGATGGTCATGTGAGGCAAACTCGTTTAAGGGTGCGAGATGTGTTTCCAAACCTAGGATTTAAGATATTGACTAAGTGGAATGGACAAGGTCAAGTAATAGGATTATTTGCTAGATTATTGACAGGGTATTTGGGGTCTATTGCAAGTAATTTTGACACATTCCCCATAATGTACAAGAGTTGGCGTAAGGTTCCTATTGGTCACAAAGATAATGTTTATAATAGAACAATAAAGGTATCAACTATAATTAACTTAGTATATTTGATTTCTATTCAGTTTTGTTTACTAAAATTATTTTTCATTATGTTGTGTTGAAGAAAAAATTCGTAGTTGATGATGAAGATAACAAGAAATATATCTTCTTTAGCTTGGGAAAGAAATGGTAGGACAATCAGTGTAGGCAATTTCATGATTATTATGATTGGGAACTTACTTCAGAACAAAATATGCAAAACCCGCCACCAAGCATTAATTAAGACCATTAGGCTATTTGCATTATAGACTGAGTCGTAAAACTATGGTAATACACATTAATTCAACTATTTTTTTTCTTAACTTTGTCTATCATTTATTGATTGTTAAATGAGTTGCTTTATATAAAAGATAGCTAAAAAAATGTGGAGAACCACCAAAAGCAATTGATTCCTCATATATTAAGCAACAAGTCACTATCAAGAAAGTGGGATGAGTGGGTAAGTTAGATTTGGCCGATTCCCCATACATTGTGCTTGAATTTATGTAGGCCTAAAATTTTTTGAAATTGTTTTCCGCTGCATTATGCTTATCTAGAATAGAAATTGGTTGGAAAATGTTAATAATGTGATAATTCGAATGAGTGTACTTCATTGTGCTTTTCTGAAATTAGAATTAATAAATTGGTTGCACTGTGCTTTTTGAATGTTACTGATTAAGAATGTTTTATCTAAGAATATGATTGAAAGAAAATACATTCATAACAATGGATTGGTCCTTACTAAAAATTGGTTGCACTGTGCTTGGATTAGAGATGTTTTTGAAACTTTATATATCTTAATTCTGTTTTTTGTTTGATTATTATTGAATTGAGTCACTTTGCATCTAATTGATTGAGAAATCTGTATGCATCTGCTTAGTTCAAGTAGTATCTCTTTGTGTTAGCTTCTTGTTTACACACATGAATGTGATTGAATGAAAATACCTAAGAATGTGATGTTGGTTAAGGGTACGCTAGCTAATTATGATTAATTGCTTGATGTTCATATAAAACAAGGCTAGTTAGATACTAAACTTGATTGAGACTGAGAATTGACCTGTTATTATTTGCATTACTCTAATGGAGGATTTGATAATGATGAGCCTAGAGAAAAACATGTAAGTTCAATATATACCTTGCATTTTTGCCTCCACTACTACACGAAATGGATTTTAAAGTAGGAATTTAAATCGGTTAATATCAAATCGGTTTAAAAAAGAAACGCGGTGACATTTTTGAAATTATAACACTTTTTTAAATCGGTTCAAATATAACCGATTTAAAAAGTCAATTTTAAAAATAAAATAATATACGCGCCAACTTTTTAAACCGATTCTAGCAAAACCGGTTTTGCTGGAATTGGTTTAAAAAGTGGGACTTTTAAAATCAATTTTAGAGCAGGATTTTAGAACGGTTCATATTCAATTGATTTAAAATAAGACGCGGTGGCCTTTTTGCAATTTTAATTGAAAGTTTTTAACTCGGTTTTATTATAACTGATTTAAAAACTCCTTTTTAAATTGGTTATAAATGTAACCGATTTAAAATTCAAGATTTTAAATCAATTCAGTTGGAACCGATTTAAAAAGTCATACTTTTAAAATCGGTTCTACCTGGAACCAGTTTAAAAAGTAAAATTTTGCAAATTTAAACCGTGCTAGAAAGGATATGCACAACTCACCGCCGTCTCAAGTTACGTGCGACACCGAGCTCCATAATCAGTTTTCACGTGAGTTCCACTTTGCCTCGCCGTCATAACACGTTGTTGTGAAAGCTCCTCTATCACAGCACACAGTTCGCTCATGTTAAGAATCATGTTGGAGATGGCCTGAGGGTCTCCGAGCCTCCCACTTGGACTTGCAGAAGTTGCAAAAGTGGCCTTTCATTATCAATCTCCCATTTACACGAGATACTTGAAAGATGGTGGTGCTAGGGAGAACCACATCTATTCTACATTCTTTCTACTCAGATTGGTACTACATATATATACTGCTAATTGCTTTTGTCTTGTTGGCATCTTTTCTTGTTTTTAAAATTGATGCGGTCTTTGTTTCTACTAGGTTCATGAGCCAAGCAACAGAACCCCTTTCATGGACCTTCGTTGCAGATCTAGTCAGATGGAAGTCCTTAACCATGTCTTATATTTCTTCGTCTTCTCTGTTATGCTTTGCCTTATCCTTTATTCTAACCACGGCTAATAAACATCTTTAACAACTGTGATTTCTTTAATTAATTAAATAAGGGAAGAGTTAAAAAAATGCACTTTTTAAATCAGTTGAATCAATAACCGATTTAAAAAGTGAATTGTAACCGATTTAAAAGGTGCCATTTTTTAAATCAGTTTAAATTACAGTTTAAAATCGTAATACTTTTTATATCGACTGTATCTAAATCAATTATATAACCGATTTAAAAAACCTTTTTTAACCGATTTAAAAAGTGTTTCCTATAGTAGTGCTCTAAAAACTTCAGTTATAGTTATTCTTTGAAAATTTATGCAGGAACAATTACAAAAGGAAATTCTCGAGTCTTCTTTTGAGAATAAAGCTTTCATAAAAGTTTTTGGGTAGGAACATCCTGGGTATGTTTGGAATGTGGGCCTTGGTGTAACACTATATGAGGTCATTGGACTTGGTTCACATTCTAGCTGCAACATCAAAATCTTCCTCAGAGGCTAATGCCAAGATAACTAAGATGGAGATTGAAATTGATGCCTTAAAGACACAAGTTGCTGAAGTTGATTTACTGAAGCAACAACTTCCTTTCCTTCTGCAAACAATTAAGGGAAACCAAGTAAAGTACTTGCCAATAAAATAACTTGTTAGACATCAATAATTTATTATCCAATTTGTGTTTCTTATTTATGAATTTTCATTTCAGCTTCCTGACATGGAATCACCAAACGTAGGAAGATTCTCTTCTGAGTCCAGTCACACACCTAAGGATGATCAAGAAATATATTCACATGGGGCTGTTAAGGGATTTTATTTTTATGTATTATGAATTTAGATAGATCTTTTTTTTATTTGAATGTAAACAGACCTTTATTTTACACATTTTGGATTTTTACTTTATTAAACCATTGTGGATTATAAATTTGGAATCTATTTTAGTGATTGATTAAATATTATTTTAATTTGACAGATTTTGCTTTAAAAACTAATTATTAAGCAGGTTCAAAAAATAAAATTTTCAAATATGTGATTGTAGTTGCAAATCTATTTTTTAGAAATTCTAAATTAAATAAATTTTATTATTAGTAGCGGTTATGCAACCGTCATTATATCGAAAGGCGAAATTTGATCATAATTTTTAGTGGTGGTTATACAACTGACGTAATCTTTTTTTTATATATTTTAATTTTTTTATTGTGGCGGTTTTGTAACCGCCATAAACTTTTTTGGGTGATTTTTAGGGTTTTAATTGTGGCGGGTTACAAAATCGCAGTAATCTTTTTTTTTTTTCCCCTGATTTTCAATGTTTCTTACTGCGGAAGTTTTGGAACCGCTGTAATCATTTTTTGTGATTTTTAGTGTTTTTTTATTGCAACGGTTACGAAAATGCCATAATTTTTTTATTCCAATTTTCAGTGTTTTTGTTTGCGGTGATTTTTTAACCGCTGTTATATTTTTAATGCCTTTTTATTCTCTTTTTTTTTTTTTCAATTTTTGTGTTTACGGTGGGTCTAACCACCATAATATGTTAGTGATAGTTTGTGTGGCGGTCTTTGGAGCCACTGTCATTAGACCTCGCAACGCTTCAAACAATGGCAGTTTCAAACCACCACTAGTATTATTTTGCAGCAATTAGAACGGCCACAATCAACTAAAAAAATTGCCGCTTGTCAGTTTTGTTGTAGTGTTTGTGTTTATCAAATTTTTAGAGAAGTAGTCATTGAACAATCAATTATGTCTTTGTTCACGAATTTGATCTATTACCATTCTTGTACGTCTACACCTAGTGGAATTGTTGGCTAGTTATTGTCTTTGCCTTTCAAGTATTGACCTCACGCATGTTGGGGTTCGAAGAATGCTGGATTTTCCCACATCTACAATACCTCCCCTAATGGGATCCTAGAAGTTTTGTTACATGATTCTAGTTCTATGTAGTCTTTTCTTTTCGTTTCTTTATTTTCATGTATTGCACAAAAAAAAAAAAAAAGTAATTCTCTATGTTTATTTTTTTTGTTGGAAAATAAACAAAATTGTAAAAGTAGATAAAGGAGAAAACAAATCATATGTACAATGATAACAAATTTTCCCAAAAAAATAATATAAAAATTTTGTTTGATTTAACTAAAAAATTGATAATTAATGTCTTTTATTAAATAAATTTTGAAACTAAATATTCAATATATCAATTAGTCATCAATCAAGTACCAATAACATAGTCAAATGAATCCAATTAAGAAAACTAAATATTCAATATAGCGACCAATTAATTTGCAATCAAATACATTTACCATGAAAATTAATATTTAATATTTTTGTGTGTGTGTACAATGACGATAGTGAAGATAGAACCTAGGTGCTCAGACAAACTACCCAAACCACTCACCACTAACCAACTCTAGTGGTTATTAATATTTGATGGTACATTTATAGGTAATAATTTAATCATTTGAATTCAATGAACATATTTTTAATGCATTTTTCAATATAATTGAATTATAATGCATGTAAAGATTTTATACTATTATTTAATTATTAATTTCATGTATGGTGGTAAGATTGTTGATTTTATTGAATCATTGTATGTCAAATCAAATTTGATGAATATGTTAATTTTAATTAAATACGAAACTATTTATTGCATATTATTTTTTCATATTATTTTTAATTAAATGATTATATATATCTTTTAAGATTTAGTTAACTAAATGGTTGTGCCTAAATAAAAAAATATTTATATATATTAATTATATGAAATTGATATTATATTAGTCGATTGATATTTGTATTGATTATTTTAATTAGGATTTTAAAAGTTATAACAATAAAGATACATATTTAATTAGAATAAATATTGATTGTATAGTTTTGTCAAATTTTCTATGGATAATTTTTTTTGAAAAGTAAATAAAACTGAAAAATAGAAAAAAGGAGAAAAAGCACATGTAGAATAATAAAAAAAAATTGTTTGATTGAATTAAATTACGAAAGTGACAGTTAATGTCTTTTATTAAATAAATTTTGAAATTAAATATATTCAATGCATCAATTAATTATCAATCAAACACTATTAAAATAGTCGAATAAATCTAATAAAAAAAATTAAATATTATGTCAATCAATTTGCAATCAAATGTAATTAGCATAAATATTAGTATTTAATGATATATTTATACTTAGTACTAATTTTTAATTTTGACTCCATTACAGTTACTAATGTTTAAAATGATCGAAATGTTTAAAAATTATGAATCCTAATATTATTATCACATAAAAAAGTAATTTATATTTTACAATTTGAAGAAAAATGATATATATCGCAATACACTATTAAAATATATATTTGAATGAATTAGTTCTAATTCAATGTTAATTTTTGTATTGCTTATGTTAATTAAAATTTAAATTTGATTAAAATTAGCAAATATTGATTAATTTTTAGGTATTTTTTCACAATTTATTGTTTTTTATTATTTATTAATTTATTTAATTTATTTAATTTATTTGAAATTTATAATTTGAGTGTGATATTTTAACTTTTGAGTATAAATTAATATGATTATAATTTAATTTTTATAAAAATATCATTTATTATTTGTTGTCATTGATTAAATGATAAAAAGTAAATTAAAAAGAAATATTACTTTAGAGAAAGAAAATTAAAAACAAAAAAGATGAAACTATAAAATAAAAAAAAATGAATTGAATAACACTGAAAGAAATATATAATAAAAAGATGAATCTAGTAAAATGAAAAAATGAAAAAAAAAATATCAAAACTCTTAATTTTCAAACTTTTCAATTATTTTGAATATTAGTGTTTGCAATGGAGTCAAAAAGGAAAGACATAGCACAGGGAAAAAAATTGTCGCAAGGCTTGCTATTCACTACATAAATTATTTATACTACTAGTAAAACATTTTTAAAAAGGAAATTGAAAGTTCAAATAACAAATATCACTAATTATAAAAAATTTCATAAAACTTAATAAATTGATTATCGTATTATATAAGATCAAAATTCATATAAGGTTTAATGATTTAATTGATTGATTTAATTAAAATATATACTCATTGTAATTACTTTAATTACCACAATTATGTATTTTTCACAATTAAAAAATAAAATAAAAAATTTAATGACATTTCGATGAAAAAGAATCAATGTATTGATATAATGTGATATCTACCTATGTAACAAAACTTTCTTTTGAAATAATATTAATGTATTTCAAGCATCCTTATACTGCATGAGATAAATGTGTGGCAATAGACATATTTTATTCAATGTAAAACTGATGTGGATTACTTGCAATTAAAAAAAAATAAAAACTCATGTGTTACGATGCAGACTTTTTATGATAGGAACTGAATTAAAATACTTTTTTTTTTTGGTGACTTGAATTAAAATACTATTGATATACCATTAGTGAAGAAAAAAATATTATTATCTAATCTACCCTTTTGATGGTAGTTATTGAATTTAACATAAGATCTCATGTTACGACATTATTTAAGTGTTTTATTATATTAGTAACTATATATAGGATGTGTCAACCTTCATCAAAGAATGTTATAATACATCACTTGATCCAAATGTAATTTTTGTTTTTACAATGATTGTGCATGTGAAATTTTAAAATAATTAAAATATTTACAAACTATTATGCATGTTGTAATAATATTAGAGTTTAATAGTTATACACTGTCAGTGTAAAAAGTTTTACATTGTCATTCAATCAAAAATTACCATTAATATGACTTTTAAAGTATTTATTATAAAAGTCAACAAATTTATAATAAATAGTTATTTTTGATTGGATGACAGTGTAAAATTACTTTACACTGTCAGTGCATGACCATTAAACTCATAACATTATGCCAAGTTGTCAAATAATTTCATAATAAAAAAAAGTTGTCAAATGACGGTTGCCAAAACGAGTGAAGATCAATTGCGTTTAGAATAATTTTATATCTTCTTAAATTTTTCTTTTTATTAATTATTTTAATATCTTAGAAAATAAATATCAAATTAAAAATAAAAATATATATATGGGAAAGTCAATTCAACCTTTCAAAAGAGACACATGACTTTTAATAAAAAGATATAACTTTTGAAAAGACACATTTAATGACTTGGTCAAAAAATACAACCTTTTAAAGAGACACATTTAATAACTTGGTGAAGAGATATAATCATTTAAAGAAATTTTATTAATTCTTTTAATATCTTGGAAAATAAATACTAAATAAAAAATAAAAAATATATATATTAGAAAGTTAATTCAACCTTTCAAAAGAGACACATGACTTTTAATAAAAAGATATAACGTTTGAAAAAGACATATTTAATGACTTGGTCAAAAATATACCTCTTCAAAGGGACACACTTCATAACTTAGTGAAGAGATACAATCATTTAAAGAAATGCATCTTTTTTTGAATAAACATACTTTCTTCAAAAGATAGAATCTTTCATGTTTGTATATTTTCGTGAATGGACACATTTTCTCGGATTGATACAACATTTCATTAATTATAAAAATCTCTCCCATGTATATCTTAACAAATCTCTTTAATCCAATTCTAATACTTAATTACTAGTAACAATCAACCTGATTTCTTTCATTATTTCTTCCCGGTCTGACTTTAACCTTTTGTCTTATTTCATTTACTTGAAAGATCATGGCCAGAAGATACGAGGGATGTGCAGTGGGAATTGATCTTGGCACCACTTACTCGTGTGTTGCAGTATGGCAGGAGCAGCACTGTCGAGTGGAGATCATCCACAACGACCAAGGCAACAACACCACTCCTTCTTTTGTTGCTTTCACGGATCATCAAAGGTTGATTGGTGATGCTGCTAAAAATCAGGCTGCCACCAATCCAGAGAACACTGTCTTCGGTATATTTTCTATTTTTATCTGCCTTTAAATATATACAGTTATGATACCTCTGTAGACTTTTAGCTGGAGTGCTGGACAAACGAATGATCAGAATTCTTATAATGTTCGCAGAGACTAAGAGGTTGATTGGTAGGAAATATAGTGATCCCATTATTCAGAAAGATAAAAATTTTTGGCCATTCAAGGTCGTTGCTGGTAATAATGACAAACCCATGATCATAGTTAACTACAAGGGTCAGGAGAAGCACCTTTCTGCTGAGGAAATATCATCTATGGTCCTCACAAAGATGCGGGAGATTGCAGAGGCGTATTTGGAAACACCTGTAAAGAATGCAGTTGTTACTGTACCTGCTTATTTCAATGACTCTCAGCGTAAAGCCACCAAAGATGCTGGTGCCATTGCTGGCCTCAATGTTATGCAGATAATCAATGAACCGACGGCTGCAGCTATTGCATATGGCTTTGACAAGAGAACTAATTTTGTTGGAAAGCGTAACATTTTCATCTTTGACCTTGGTGGTGGTACTTTTGACGTGTCTCTCCTCACAATTAAGGGTAAGGTCTTCCAAGTTAAAGCTACTGCCGGAAACACTCACCTTGGAGGAGAGGACTTTGACAACAGAATGGTGAGCTACTTCGTAAAGGAGTTCAAGAGGAAGAATGAAGTGGACATTAGCGGGAACCCAAGAGCCTTGAGGAGGTTGAGAAGTGCCTGCGAGAGGGCAAAAAGGGCGCTCTCATATGCTGTTACTACCAACATTGAATTAGAAGCTTTATTTAAGGGCATTGACTTCTGCTTTTCAATTACTCGCGCAAAGTTCGAGGAAATCAATATGGAGCTCTTTGAAGAGTGTATGGAGACAGTAGATAAATGTCTTACTGATGCTAAGATGGAAAAGAGTCGTGTACATGATGTTGTCCTTGTTGGTGGTTCTTCGAGGATTCCCAAAGTGCAGGAGCTATTGCAGGACTTCTTTGAGGGAAAGGACTTGTGCAAGAGCATCAACCCTGACGAGGCTGTTGCTTATGGTGCAGCTGTGCAGGCTGCTTTGTTGAGTGAAGGCATCAAGAATGTTCCAAACTTGGTACTGTCGGATGTTACACCACTATCCCTTGGTATATCCACATGTATAGGGGCCATGAGTGTGGTGATTCCTAGGAACACTACCATTCCTGTAAGGAAAACAGAAGTATACCATACAACAAAAGATAACGAATATGAAGTCCCAATTAATGTTTATGAGGGTGAGAGAACAAGAGCCAAGGATAACAATTTGCTGGGTTCTTTTGTTCTTTCTGGTTTTCCTCCTGCTCCTCGTGGCCATCCTTTGTATGTATGCTTTGCTATAGATGCAAATGGTATCTTATCTGTTTCTGCTGAGGAAAAAACCACTGGCAATAAGAATGATATTACCATAATCAATGACAAAGAAAGACTGTCAGCCGAAGAAATTGGAAGATTAATTCAAGAAGCTGAGAGGTACCAGGCCGAAGATAAAAAGTTCCTTAGGAAGGCCAATGCAATAAATTCTTTGGATCGGTACGTTTACAAGATGAGGAGTGCTTTGAAGAGGAAGGATATTAGTTCAAAGCTTTGCCCACCAGAAAGGAAGAAGATCAATTCTGCAATTACTAAGGCCACAAATTTGCTAGATAGTAATAACCAACAGGATGAAGCAGAGGTGTTTGAGGATTATTTGAAGGATCTTACTAGTCACTTTGAACCCATCGTGGCAAGATTGATTAGTTGCTTTCCGGTTGGGATGTTTTGTGGTGCTACCATTTTGTATATGATAAATGCAAACTTTTACTATCGATATTATCTTAAAATGGTTTGATAACTTTCTATATATTGAATATGTTGAATTGTTGCTATGGCTGAACTGAGCACTCAACATACTTCTGATTGATCCTTGGACTTGTTCTATGCCTACTACTTATTCTTTTTGTATAAGGATATATATGCTGCCCGATCAAGTACATTTCATGATTTTAAAGTTAGGCATTTTAGATCAAAGAGTACACACACTCTTTGTTTTATATAGTAGGATCATTTGGAGTGTTTTAACCAAGGGTAACATGTAATTTACTAAAATATTTATTTTAAAAATAAATAAAATTATATTATCAAACCTAACGTTTTCATATATGTGGGAGATTTTTTTAAAAGGGAAAAAAATAAATTTTAATTATTAGATTTTGAGAAAATAGGCTATGCACTAACAGTATAAAACAGTTTTATAGTGTCATCTAATCACAACTCACCATATATGGTAAGTTTGCTAACTTTGATAATAACCACCCCAAAAATCACACTCAAGCTGATTTTTGATTGGTTGACAGTATTTTTACTCTGACAGTACATAGCAATTAAATTTTTAGATTTTATATAAATGATCAAAATTATATATATATATATATATATATATATATGTACATGTACCTATACATACATATATATACATATACATACATATATATATATATATATATGTATGTATATGTACATGTACATGTACATATACATACATATATACATGTATATATGTGTGTGTGTATGTCATGTAATTTTGATCTCACTAGTATATTTTAAGTATACAATTGAAATTCGATTGCCTTACAATCTCATTTTTCTCCATATACTCTTCCTACACAAATCATAGACATGTTAATTTGGAACAACTATCTACTGTTTATTTTTATTTTTAATAGAAATTTGTGTATGTGTTTTTTTTCTATGACTTAATTAAATTGTAGTCTTTATATTTTAACTTATGCATAATTTTTGTTCATATTGTTTAATTGCTTGTATTTAATTATTATAGTTTCTTAATTGTTAAATTAATAGTTCTCATCAAATATTTCACATTTAATAATTAATA
>CM014731.1:40389943-40440338 GCA_004329165.1 Spatholobus suberectus | reverse complement strand
TTTTCACTTTAAATCAAGTCTCTATAAATCGATGTAGAAGCATGCTTTAGAAAGTCTTTTTGCAATAGTGGGAAGATCCTGTTGTATAATTAAAGATATTCTAGCTAGGAGAATTTAAAGGCATTCAAGAGTATTCAAGAAGACTCAAGAAAATTTGAAGAACAATGGCTTACCATGAACCTTATCTCATTATTTTAGTATCCTAATTTATGCAACTATAATCCTATTTATTATTCACGACTAAAGAAATAAGTAATCATAATGTATGAATAAATTTTAACATATGAACCCCAAGATCTGCCTTGGTTAGGAAACCCAAGTATGAATGATGCACTGGGAGGTGGGGGGATAACCACAATGGGTGGACAATGGTGTAGTAAGGGGGCACGGGAAATACCGAGAAGGAATCTTGAGTCAAAAAGATACGAGACTCATAACTTTCGTCAGTTCAAGACCGGGTGTCAAATAGTGCACAGGGGAGATGGTATAAAGACAGCTGGCAATAGTGTACAAAGAACAGCCGGCACAATAATACACCTTTTGGGAACAGCAACGACGAATTATAAACTCAGTGACAGCGATGCAAATCTCAAAGACATGGGCCAGACCCAGACATCAAGGTAAAAGGATGCGTGGGCAGTAATATCTGCTAGCTGGCAATTTCGAAGGGAACACAAGCCTGTTGTGTGAGAGTTGACAGGTAATTTGGAAAGCAATATCCTCGATGAGATTGATTAATTTGCTGCATGGTGGGTGTATGGGAAGATTATAAGCCAATACTATAAGCCAACCGACGCCGCCTGGAGTTGAAGTCATAATGGGAAGATTTCTCAATTGTAAACCAACCGTCCACAGCATTTGGGTAACCAGAAAGTTTAACAGCCGGTCCTTCTGGTAGACCCTCGACCACAGGCCACGTGGAAGGAGTGGGGGCACACCACGGTACAGCGGTGAAGCTCATGTCCAAACCAGGGACGGATCCATGTGTATTGGTAGGGGGTAACTTTTAAATTTTTCTATAATACATATGTATAATTATAAATTATTCTTACAATTTAAAATATAGTAAAATAAAATAAATTTATAATATGAATATTATCTCCTCAAATTTATTTTTAGTCTCATTTTCTCTACTCTGTTAATTAGGTATTTTATTATTTTTTTTTCATCTTCTTTTAATGTATATTTTACACACTATTTTGGCAACTAGTCGAAATTTTTTTTTATCAACCATTACAAACTACAATTCTTTATCTTTATTCCTATATATAAAACTTTTCACCGTTTATTTCTTTTAATTTATCCTTTTCTATATTATATCTATATCTAAATTGAATTTTCAATAATTTTTTAAAAAGAAATTATCAATAATTAAAAATAATCTTATATGATAGTTTACAGTATTATTATAAATCTAAAATTTAATTTCTATTTATATATAATTATTTATTATAAATTTAATTACAATATAAGTTATATATTAAAATTATTTATTTCTTATTTAAATTTTAATTATATAAAAACAAAATTTTATCATATGCAATATATAGACGAAAATGTTATTTTATATATATGAGTATTGCCTCCACAATATAAAATTTCTAGATCCGTCACTGATCCAAACTAAGGCCTTCGTAGATGTTACGGATTCGGTATGGGGATGAATCCTTATGGGTAGCCCCTTATGCATTGTTTGAATAAAGAGTGAAATAGAGAAAAAAAAATAAGAAAAAAAAATTGATAGAAATAAAAAAATAGAATAAAAATATATATTATTTAGATAAATAAAATAAAAAGAAAAGAAGTGAAAAAATTTCTCTTCGCTTGTTTAAATAAATAATAAAAAATACATAAATGAATTATATAAAAAAATATTTTGTAATAACTAAAAATTGTAATTTTTTTAATATACTATTTTTTTTCAACATAAAATTATTTATTATTTTTTTAAAAGAAATTTAATTCATAATTTTTTTAAAAAAATTAAACAAAAAAATAAAAAATAACAAAGATCATTTTTATTCTATTTCATTCCTAGGTAAAAATATTTTTCATAAGTTTCACAAAATAACTTCTTTTATTTTTATTTTGCTCTCAAATAAATAGTAAAAATATAATATTTCTTTTTTATCTCCTTTTTTCTTTTTTCTTTTTTTCACTCTATTTCAAAACACAGAGTTAGAGTAATCAATGTGAGATTGCACAACAGTGAGACGGCAAGTTTCATTTCCTGCTGCCGCTCGTTCTATTCCACCGCCCGATTCTCTTATAACCGGCTACACATCGTACGTGCCACCATTTCGAAGAGGTTCACCATCTGCATCGCATATTAACTCACCAGCGGAGGCTGAAGGTAAGTGTGAGGTGAAGGCAGAAAACAAAAAGAGAGCAACAACGCAGTGCTCTTCGTTTGGGCTGGCTGTGAAAGGCTTTCCTTGTTCAGTTGGGTGCGTGAATAAGCAACGTTAGAAGAATCTATTTATAGGCAGGGTTGGTTATAAAGAAAGTTTGTATAAATATGGAAAGGGATCATGAAAGGAAGCAGACTAAATAATAATATCCTAGATATTAAACCCGTGCTGCACGGGTTTCATTAAATTATATATTTTTTACATTTGTATTGTTATTTTTTAAATGTATATAATACATAAATAAAATATTAATTTTAAAATATTTAATGGTAAATTAAATATAATTACATTAAAATAGAAAAAAGATAATTAATTATATTTTAATTGAACATATGTTGTATTCAAAAATATTAAGTTTATTAAAATTTATTATGATTTATTCTTCTCTAAGTAATGATAATATTGTAATACTTATATAAAATGTATACATTCAAAAAGAATGTAAGCATAATAAATATGAATATATAAGTATTTCAATTTGAGTGCTCATTTTTTTGTTGTAGATATTATGTTAACATGTACTTGATTTTTGCGTGTTTATAATTAATAATTCTAAATGAATTTATTGTAAAAATTAAAATTTATTTTAAAATTTTTGAAATAGTATGATTTCTATTAAATATATATAGTTGTAAATTATGTTAGGCTTAAATATGTTTTTAGTCACTATAAAATGAGTGAATTTGCTTTTAGTCCTTATATATTTTTTTTTATTTTCATCATCAAAAAACTAAAATAATTGTTTTTAGTTCCTATTATTATGTGACACAGACACTCATTTATTACTTATATGTTTAACGTAAGGTCAAGTAGCACCTACTAGTGTCTGCAGTACTATGTAACAAGTGATATGTGATACCTCAAAATTTTTTCTAGATCCCTAAGATAAATTTTATTTATCTACTTTAAAATGAACGTTAGAAATCAAAAATAGTTATTTCAAATTTTAGAAGATGAAAATCAAAGAAAATATTTTATAGGAATCAAAACCAAAATTTATTCATTTTATAAAGACAAAAAATCTTGATTTCAAATTTTAGAGGGATAAATTTTTTTTTATAGGAACCAAAATCAAACTCGTACATTTTATAGGACTAAAAACAAATTTAAGCCATTGTTTTAAAATAATATTTTAATTATTTAAAAGATATTAATTTTAATTATGTGATATTGTTAAAGTTTTGAGTTGGTTAACCTAAACGCGACATAACATTGAACACTCTCAATAACTGCAATGAGATTTGCCTATCATTACTATTATTATTGTTGTTGTTGTAGCAGTAGTAGTTATTGGTTGTTGTTGTGTTGTTATTATTATTATTTATTTAATTTTAATTTCATTACTTGTTATTTTTGAATTATTTATCTATAAGGATTATTATATGTTTCAGACTTTATATCTATAATTTAACTATTATAAAAATTATTTACCTATGAGAATTATTATTTATATGTGTTACTAATTTTTTTAGTATTATTACATATTACTTTTCATGCACATTACTATTTTTTTTCTCATTTTAAGTGAATTGACAATGTTATTAATAATAATAACCACATTATTATTGCACACTCTACAACTGTTTATTTTATGATGTACATTATTTTTTTATTTCTGAATTATAAGAATAAAAAATCATAATATTTTATAATTGACGCATTACAAAAGAAATCTATTATTATTGTTGTTGTTATTGTTATTGTTATCGTCTAATTTGTATAGTAATTATACTCAAATTTAACAAGAGTTGAAATTATGTACTATTTAATTGATCTATTTAATGTACTATTTACATAATTTACTTAAAAAATATCTTGAGGCTTTGCATTAATTAATTGTCATTTTTAAAGATTATATATATGTTGGGAAAATATATAAATACAGTAAAGTGAACATACTACTACTATCACTATATATTATTATTATTATTATTATTATTATTATTATTAACTTACAATTATGTAATAATTATCATTAATGTAATTAATTTAATTATTCATTAAAAGTAAACCTCAAGTGAACTGTATATATATATATTATATATATATATATTATATATATTATGAATGATAATTTATTTTTAATTTTAATCTTTAATTATTATTTTAATTAAATTATTTTAAATTTTATAATATCAATAAAATCCTTATTTTTTATTATTACTGTTAATAAAATATATTTTAAAATAACTAAATTAAAAAATAAAATAGACTTATGTATATACATAATAATTTGTTTCTTAATTTCTATCCTTAATTGTTAATTAAAATAAAATATATTATGAATCATTTTAAATTTAATCACATATTTATAAAATTATTGCTTTAATTATTATTTTATATGAAATATATTTTAAAGTAACTAATTTTAAAAAAATAATTTGAACATAAGTATTAATATAATATTTAATGCTATTAATATAGTATTTATACATCTAACGTTTCTACATCTTTTGTTTTGAAATATATATTATTAAATTACAATTATCATTAATAAATATCATTAATGTGAAAAATTTATTTTATGTTTTTAATTGATTGCTTTAAAACATGTTTTATGAATAATAATAATAATAATAATAATTAAATGTAAAGATTCAATACACACATAGTTAAATTCAAAATAATTTATAATAATTCATTTTAAATAATAATTATTGATAGAAATTAAGAAATAAATTATTATATGAGTATATTTTTTTTTAATTTGGTTACTTTATTTTAAATATTATAAATATTATGAATTATGTTGAATTTAACTATATATTTATAAACTTATTACTTTTAATTATTATGTTTGTGAAATATATTTCAAAGTAACTAATTTAAAAAAAAAAAGAATTCTTATAAAATTATTACAAAATATAGTATATATCTTTATATATATATATATATATATATATATATATATATATATTATATATATATATATATATATACACATACAGAGAGAGAGAGAGATCATTTTACTGTTTATTATTTAAATTATTTAAAATAAAATAAAATAGAACTTAATGGATTTATTTTATTCATAATCTTTATTTTTCTTTTTCTTTTTTAAATTTGAAGATGTGATATAATTGATAAAATATAAACAATTTATTACTTGTTAGTTTCTTATCAGATCATCTACTTTTTAGATAACTAGTATTTTAACATGTGCATTGCATAGAATAAATGTTATTTTATATAACTATATATAAATTATATTATAATTAAAATTTATAATAAATAAATATTTTTGAACATATAGATTATATTTTAAATTTATAATAAACATCATTATAATACAATGTTAATTTTTAACTATTGATAATTTTTAATTTAGAACTAAAGATATTGAAAATAATAGATTAAAAGAGATAAGAGATTATAAAAAATTTCTAAAAACGCTCTCATCGAAGAATGATAGCTAAAAACACTTTCGTTGAAGAATAACAGCTAAAAAGGCTCTCGTTCAGATAATTATTCTAATTTATATATATGGTTACTTTGAGGATAAATACAAAGGTTATTTGATTATTTATAAATACAAATACTTCCCATGTTAATTTATTTGATGGTGAATTCCTGTTTGTATAAAAAATTGATTTTTTAAAAATATGATTTCCTAATTAATTTGTTGAATCTTTTACGTTAAAATTATATAAGAATCAAATTAAACAAATATAATTATGAATTAGTGGTTAATCATATTTTCTGATGAAATAAATATGTGGAAAATTTCACGTATAAGCTTCTAATGAATCCCATTATAAGTAATTTTCATCACCTTCTTATTTTATTCAAGTGATTTATTTTTTAATAATATCATTCAATCAATCAGGTATGTAATTTGAATTAATTGATTTGTTGATTGATTCAATTTTCGTGCACCAGTTATTTATGAATATTGTTAACAAATTAGTATTTGCACGATTGATTCCAGAAACTTTATTCGTACGAAAATGCTGTAATATTTATGAAAAATATTAGCTTATTAATTTCTAATTTTTACAAATATTTTCAGAAATAGATAATCAAGAATATACTAGAATCAAATTATAAGAATTTTGATTATTTATAAATACATATATTTTCATTTTCTTACTTATTTAGAGAGGAATTTATTTTAGTCTAAGAATTCTGGATATTTAGAAAAAAAAAAAAACTAATTATTCACTATGATGGCTGCTAGGAGGGTAGAAGTTTTTCGTTGTCGATGATAATTGAGGGTTTTATCTTTGTTGACTTATCATTCAGTAGTAAATGTAATTATAAATATTGATTATAACCAAAATATTTGGCGAGATTTTTGCTAGTTATTATATAATTTAAATGATCAATCATTATTCACTATGTGCTAAATGAAAGTTTGGGCCTAGCCCCCACCATTAAGTACCAAAACAAAAATTCTTGGAAGTGTTTTCTAAATGTTTGGACATCGAGTCGGTCTACATTTTCAAGACTCGTCAGTCGTTCGGAGGGGTGTTTACCAAAAAAGATATCTATAAAAAAGCAAAAATAACGAATACAAATTTTGCTTTATTTCGTTATAAAATAACTAAATAAAAATGTAATAATTTTATTTTATTTAATTTCATATAATTCCATTATATTCCGTCGAAATCAAGCAAACTAGGTCTGATTGAAAATTCAATGATGCACGAGGATAAATAATCGAGCAAAAGTACTACAGAGATTGACTAATTCCACGACGCACGTTTTCCTTTTTTCTTTTAAACTTTTTTTTTAAATGTTTACACTTTCGAAATTATTATTTCTTGTAACCTAATTATTTATATAAATTATATTCTTAAAAAAATTTCACTTGATATATTACACTACAAGAATTTTTTAATTTTACTACTAATTTTAACACTACAAGAAATCATGCTCATAGCGACAACCAAATAGCGTCGGCTCCATGACTGTCGCACCTAAAGTCAGCCAAGCTATCTCGAAGCTGTCGTTATGGTTACTTTAATTATTATTTTAATATTTAACAGAAAAATTTAATGTTTTGTTTTATTACATATTATTTTTTAGTGTTACCGTTGGCCTAGACCGTCATTACTTATTAATTTAGTTTTTTTTAAAATTATTTTTATTAGTAGAGTCGGTCTTAGCTGTGACTACCTATTACTTTGTTACTTTGTACAAGAGTCGGCTTTGACCGACACAATGTAATAATAAAAAAAAGTATTTTTAAGTTGTAATCTAAAACACCAAAGTCGTCGAATTACTGAGTACTCCATCCACTTTATTTCACAGTATGTGTAAACCCTATTTGCTCTCCCTCCGTCGAACCACCAAGCACTCCATCCCCTGCTCTGCCGCATTACACACCCTGCCTTGCCGAGTGCTTCGTCATGAAGTGAAAGTCCCTACTCTGCCGCATCTAGGAGTGTTCAAAATAGGTAAACTAAACTAAACTACGTAAAAACTGAACTGAACTTGAAAAATACTTCATCAAATCGAATTGAACTGAAAAAATAGTTCAGGCGAGTCAAATTGAACTGTTGATGAACTATTTTCTTAAATCTAAACTGAACTATGCTTTGAATTGAATTGAACTGTGTTGAACCAAACTGAACTACTTTTTTGCACTGAGAATTTTTACCTCTTTATAAAAATAGTTCAGTTTTTACAGTTCGGTTTAGTTCAATTTAATTCTTAAACAATTCGGTTTTCAAATAATTTGATTTAATTCTCAAATACTTCAGTTAATTTTTTATAAAAACAGTTTAATTCAATTTTTTATAAAAATAGTTTAGTTTTTATAAGTCAATTCAATTTAGTTCTCAAACAATTTAGTTTAATTCAGTTTTTTTTAAACACTCTAGCCGCATCATTGCACACTCTGAATTCCTGCGTAATCCATCCCTTTCTTCCTCTTTTTGCCTTATTGTTTAGCTATTGTGAAGAAAAAACACTCACCTTCTTGCGTATTTTTATTTGAATACCAGGTGGTGGGTTAAAATTTTTGTCTTACTCTCACTCTCATTCTCATTCTTTAAGGCTCCGCCTTGTCAGCAAACCTCACCCCCGAGTTTCACCACCCTAGCCTCGGAGTTCCTCGTTTCGACGACGGTTTGGTTTCGCTTCCTCTTCTTCTAATGATTATTGAAGAAGGGAATTTAATTGAATGCGAACTCTTTTTCATTATTAATTTTTAGTAGGTTTGGCTGCTTTTTTGTGATTTATTGTATTGGTGGATAAACCCCATTATATTGTCATAGTTGATGAGTAGAATGAAGAAGTGAATTGTGAACTTGAGTTGTGGACAGAAACTTTGGGATTAAGGGTTTTGGGTTAACTAGGAGTAAGATGGAGTGTGTGGGATGTGAGTTTGGTATGACTTGAGTTAGCAATGTTTTAGAGGTGATGCTTATGATTCAGGGGGTGATTAATTAAGGGGATGTAGTACATGTGATTTGAGGTGGATGGGTGAAATAAAGAAATGCTTTGGGTGTATGTTATTGCTCTTGGTGTCTTAAATATGTTGAGCCTTTGTCTAGCACATTACTGAATAATGAATGTGTGTCATTCATATTTCTTTGTGCATTATTGCATAGCATAGCATAAAATTGATTTTGATAAGAGGAGGGGCACTGTTACCAATTTTTAAAAGAGAATGGAAGATCTTGTTGTGTCATTTGATGGACCTGATGTCTATTGCAAATTCTACATGATTTTTGGTAGCTTAGCAATATTATTATTTGCTAGTATATAGTTTAATACCAATTTGCTTTTATGGAAAACTTTATTTTTCTATTGTGCTCTTGTAGCAGTGATAACATGTGCAAGTATTAATGAAAACATGTTGCAGCTTTTTAAGGTAACATAAATGTACGAATACAACCACAATTTTTAGTTGTTCAGCTTGAGTGCGAGTTAATCAAAAGATGTTTTAGTGGGCTTCTTGATAAACCAGTAACATTAGATTAGAAATTTTGTATGACATTAATCTGTTTTCTCTTTTTTAGATTGAGGCGTTTGGTGGACTAGCTCTTACCTTTGCGGGAGAAGTACAAATGAGGCTGATGTGGAATCTATGATTAAAACTGTGAGCAGATATTTTAACTTGATTCATTAGATTGGTGAAATTATTGTACCTTGGTTAAGTGAATGTGATTAATTATTACGTACACTTCTACGATTGCGAGCAATTGATGCTTAGGGGAACTCTTTATGTGTTGGTAAATAATATAGGTAGCTTGGAAAAATTAAGCACTTGTGCTATAACTTATTTAATTGTTTTAATTAATTTCAGATGTCAGACTCAAATAAAAATATCATGGGTTCAAGAATGACTCGGGATGGTTTGTTAATGAGAAATCACAATGCAGGATGTTATTAATCTAAAACTTACTGGTGTTTTTTCTTTACACATATGTGAATATGTTTTTCTACAATATACTGTGATTGGATGAATATTTTTTACCATTGGCCTTTTTTGAACCCAACATAGTGTATTTTACATCTTCTTCCTCTATCATCTAATTTTGTGAAACCTCTATATTAAGCAGTTGTTATTTACACATTTATGAATGTGCTGAACAAACAACTAAGACCCACCAGATTTCATGATTTCAACATTATCATAAAGAATTGAAATGGTGAACATTAGTATGGAGCCTTACTCAAGATGTTTGACAGGATCTAAACAAAAACTACATAGATGGGTGAGGTGGGCTGAATTTAAAAGGAAGCCTATTTACATGCTTAGTGATAATTTTTTCTTTACCATACTCGTCCATTAATTTTAGTTTCTGTTATGCTGTACGAGTTGTCCTTACTCTTTACTCCTTGACTCATCTTGAGCATCTCCCCTTCCCCCTTTTTCCACCTTATTGTTTCTACAACCTGCCTGCCTTTATTTACTTCTACTTTTGGACTATTCGGGGACTGCTTGCGAGAGGTGTTTGATAGTGGAATCTTCTTCATAATGGCCTGCATCAAATATATATAATTTTTTCGTCTTTCTAGAACACTTTTGTTCTTAAAAAAATTGTAACCCTGTGTTTTTTGGTCATTAAAATAATGTAAAGAATTGAAAAGTCTTGTCTGGCTTTTGCAGCTACTATTCTAGGAAGAAGATGAACTAAAACGATACAACATTCATTATGACCAGAGTGGGACATAAAAATGAACAATAGAAGTTGTCTTTACGAAGCAATTTGATGCTTCAATAGTCATTAAGAAATACAACAATATAAGGCTCGATGGAAAACCATTGCAAATTGTGTTTGTCGGAACAAGTTCGGTCACTCCTGCTATTATGCTTCATTGTCAAAATAGCTTACTGGGTGTGTATATTTTGGTCCCAATTCTGAATTAATTGTGTGAACCTCGTTGAACTGATGTTATGTACCATTGGTTATAAGAAATATTAGTTTTATACTTTATAATTACATTGGTTCATGATGCTACTTCATAATTTCATGTTTCAAATTTATATTTTGACATGCTCTAAATTTGACTATAAGATTCGTTTATGCTCATTTTCATTTACGTTGTGATACATTCTAAATCTGGAGCCTTACCATTCTTTCTTTTTCCCTCACTTTTGTGCTTATACTTGAAATCATTGAAAGAATATAAATTGCACTATTCCAAAGCTAATGATTGGACAAATTATTAATTACCCCCTTTGCCTTTCTTTTAAAAAGAAAATTAGCATGACATTTATTAAGTTCATTTATCAATAGCTGTAATCCTCTAGTCTATGTTAAATCTGAAAATAGATTTTGGGATTTCACCTACCTTTAGCCCACAATTCCCTTTGATTTCTCATGTTAATGTTTGACAGCCTAAGATGTAATAGGTGAAGAGAAATGAGCACCTAAGTTACTAAGCAAAGATGAGGGACCGCATCTTCGAGTAGCAAAACAAACCCTTTAAAACCAGTAGATGCATGTCTTTAAGAGGAGGAGGATCTATTGGGGAAGCCATGGTCTTAGGATTGAAGAGAAGTTCTAATACCATCTAACAAATGTAGCAGAAGATAAAAGAGGGATTTAGAGAGAGAGAGATTTGAGAAAGAGGAATCAAAACTATATTGACTGGACAATATTACACAATCTTATATAGTGATTGGTTAGTTACAACAAAATCATAACTAAAAGTAACTAATAGAATCTACAGCTAACAAAAAAGTTGCCATACGAATTTTTACTTATACAAGTGATAATAGATAGTACACTATTTGTTTCAACTGATATGGTTTTTCTTTATACAGTCCACTCTATAGATCTTAGTTCAAATTCTATGTTTTTTATTCTAGTGACTGCCATGTTTGTTTCTGTCTCTAAGGTCCCATAGCAATATATTCTGTTGATTTATGGCATGTGCAAGGTCCTATTGATCTGTATCTATTGGTGAAATTAAACTCAGCTTATGCCATTCCTTGGTTGAACTTGGTGTGGGTTTTAGTTCTTGGAACCCAAAGTTGCAACTAATAATAGGCAACTTATATGCTACGAGGCCTTCAAATAAAAATAATGGAACATGATTAAGTACAGGTGATGATGATCTCAAGAATATGCTGCATACACAGTTGGAAAGTATAGAAAGGATGTTTCTTAGATTTTATCTTTCTCTTAAGATTATTTCATACATGCTTGAACACCAATATTTAACAGATGTTTAACTGCTGCCATAGCTTGTATGTTATATTTTCATCTAGATATCTTAAATTGGTCAAAGTTTTAGAGAAATGCTACATAGCCAAAATGAGTTTTGGCGGAATCAAAACACATTTATTGCTGAATTCTGCCAAAATTCTTGGATATTTTATAGGTTGTGTAACATTTTATAGACATTTTATAAGACCAGGTATATGTAGCTCATTTGACGATAACAGGTTGGATATAAGTTTTGTGCTTCACGTCCAAGGTGTGGGAGTTGATTTACACATCACGATGTCCCTTTGGATGATAGCTAATTTCCATAGACAATTGCATGGGAGGCTAATCTTGTTCTGATGTAATGCTCCTTAAGTTTGGTGTGTTGTATAGATGGAGTACGAATCAATTTTGTGCAGGGGTACAAAATTATTAAAAAAAATAACAATAGAGTTGGCTAAATCGACTCTACAAGAAATATAAAAATAATTAATGATAGAGTTGGCTAAGCCAACCCTAAAATGTAAAAAAAAATAAATTAAAATAATTGATCATAGAGTTAGCTAAGTCGATTCTAAACGAAAAAAAAATTAAAAAGTTAAGGATAAAGTCGGCTAAACCAACGCTAATTGAAACGAAATTAAAAAAAATAAACAACGTAGAGTCGACTTAGCCGACATAAAGTTTATAGAAATTATTTAAAAAATAAAATAGTTAGCTGCGGCTTCTGTATATGACAGTTTAAGTGTCAGTTAAGCTAACTCTAAATAGTGTCAGCCTTAATTAATCAACGCAAGCATGTTAATGCCGAGTGTTTTAGAGTTGGTGTCTATTCCAATGCATTTCCATTGCTATAACAACAATAGAGTTAGTTTTTACATGTTAAAGTCAGCTTTTGACTGACTTTAAATGGCTATTCTGTTGTAGTGTAACTACCAATAAAATTAGTAGATAAATCCAATGTACTTAACTATTAATTAACTACCACATTATTTTTCCGAACTAAAATTAAAATAATATTCATTTATACATTTTCTTCAATGTTTTTGAATAAAAAATAAAAGAGCAATTTCAACAATATTTTTCATGATCTCTTATTCTCATCCTTGTTCTGTTCTCAAACAGGATCTAGGGTGCGCAAGCAAGGTAAATCCCCCAACATGCGCAAGTAATTTCTACCCTTAGATATACTATTATAAAATTAGTGGTTGTGATTGTAGGTGTCTAACTAGTTAGGTTGGTAAGCAAAATTAATTTTTATTTTAATTCAATATTCCACGTGGTCACTAGATAATAGGCTTTGTTATATATATATTTTTTTAAATGATCAACGTGGACTCCACTTCCAACTTTACCAATGGATGCCTTTGCTTCTACTGTCGAACCCCAATCTTTGTACTCGTGTAGTGCTTCAGTAGAGACATCATTCCACTGTTGTGCCTTTCCTTTCATTTTTCACTCATCGTACCCCAATTTTTGCACCCGTGTAGTGATTTTGCAAACCAATTATATGATCGTGGTGCCCATGAAAGTTGGTGTTTTTGTAGGATCATCTCGGCATTGTGTAGGTAAAATGAGTAATGCACTGTCAATGAGAATTAAGTACAAAGTTATTTTAGTGGGTGTTGAGCATTGTTGTGTTGTGTGTCGTAGCTCTCTATTTTTTGTTTATTGTCTGATCTACTTTGTTGACATCCACTTTGGTCATCGTCTAGGCAAGTATGGTTTGAACATTTATGAAGATAGTGAATGCATAGTGCTTTGTGTGTATATGCAGTGGTCTTTGTTAGAGTAAGGTTTATGTTAGTTGAGTTGAGTGTTGTAGTTTAGTGATGTATGAAATGTATATTAATGTGGTTATGATATAATGTTAAGGAGACGGTTAAGTAATTCACAGATAAAGGAAGGAGTACAACTTTTGACAAATAGCGCAACAAATTCGTGGACATTTCTATTAAACTTTTATTGTCTAATTGCATTATCTGTTAGAACACATGTTGTCTTTAACATAAGGGTGATTCCTATTATTTTGGTGGTGTATTTTGCACACATGAACAAAAATGGATTAGTAGAAGGTGTAGGATTTATGAGTGAGGGGTTGGAAACAAAATTAACAGTAAGAATGATGCACTTGCCTGAGTTAATGTGTTGGTGTTTAAATTAAAATGTGAAAATGATTGTTTTTTTGTTTTTTTTTTATGGTAGGTTTTGGATCAGATATCATTACATGTTGATCATAATGACCAGAGTAGTATTGATTGTGATGGAGGTGCAGATGAACATGAAAATGAAGATAATCATGTTAATTTAGACAGTAATGGGGATGATTATTTGGATGAGGAGAAACAATCAATCATTGATAGAGGTTATGGAGATAATTGTGTACAAGATGGTATAATCATTAATGGCATGGTAGATATTTTGAAGATTGACATGGAAAATATAACTCTTGAGGATGTGAAAAGGTTAGATTTTGTTGATCTAGAAGTTGCATACTTATTTTACTGTTGGTTTGCAAGAATTAGTGGTTTCTTCATTCGCAAAAACCATGTTTTGAGAAACAAGAAGGGGGAAACATTGTAGCAGACATTTGTTTGCTCACGAGTCGGTTTTAGGCAAGACAGAGGGTTGACTTTGGAACAAAGAAAGTGTGAATCAAAAAATCAAACAAGGTGTGTGTGTGAAGCAATGTTTTGTGTTCACGTAGATATGCACAACGACCGATGGTATGTGACACTATTCAATTTTGATCACAACCATGCATTGTTAGATGTTATGTATTCGACCTTGCTACCAGCACATCGAAAATGACGACAATTGATACAATGCAAATTGAAAATTTCAAAAAGGTTGGCATTACACCTCTACATATGTATGCCGCATCTGCGAACAACTCTGGGCGCTATTATAAGGTAGGATTTGTGAGAAAAGATATTTATAATCAAGTAGGGAAATAGAAACGTGAACAAATGTTTGATATGCAAGGTGCTTTGAATTTTTTTCGTGATTTGAGTTCTGAAGATCCATTGATATATATATCTTACACTGTTGATGATAGTAAGATGCTCCAACATTTATTCTAGCTTGATTGGGAAAGCCAAATGAATTATGAAGTCTTTGGTGATGTGTTAGCATTTGATGCCACATATAGGAAAAAGAAGTACCTTTGCCCTTTTGTGGTTTTCTCAAGTGTTAATCATCACAATCAAAGTATAGTGTTTGCCACTGCTCTTGTTACAAATGAGACCAAAGAAACATATGTTTGATTGTTGAAAGAATTCTTGCAGGCAATGAAAGGAAAAGCTTTTTTTTCAATAATAATTGATGGTAACGTTGCAATGAAGAATGCTATAAGAAAAGTGTTTCCTCATGTGCACCATAGGTTATGTGCGTGGCATCTGTTGCATATTGCAGTGAGCAATGCTAGTATTCCTACATTTTTGCCATATCCAAAAAGATACATGTTGGGTGACTTTGATGTTAGTGAATTTGAACAACACTGGAATGAAATGGTTGCCAAATTTGGTTTGGAAAATAACAATTGGATCAAGGATCTATATGCAGGAAGGACGATGTGGTTAGTTGCACATATCCAAGGTAATCTTTTTATAGGTATAAGGACAACGTCACATTGTGAATCATTCCATAGTCATGTTGGAAAATATGTTCACTCTAAGATTAACTTGACAGACTTTGTGCAACAATTTCAAAGGTGCCTAACATATTTTTGACTTAGGGAAGTTGAAGCTTATTTTCACTTAAATTATGGTGAGGTTGTGTTGCAAACAAATTTCCATTTTATTGAGAGGTCTACAGTAAGATATTTGACAAAGGAGTTATTCTTTATCTTTCAACCTTTCTTTAAAAAAACATCCTAGATAAAGGTAGTTGAATGACAAGAGATGGCTATGTATTCAATTTATACTATTTTGAAGTTGTTATACAAAAAATTGGCAGGTGTTGTATTGTCCATCTCTTGTTGAATTTAGATGCTCTTGTTTAAGAATGGAGTCAATTGGCCTACCATGGGACCAAATTGTAACACCTTAAGTTACATTGACTCTTAACCAATACTTATAATAATTATATCCAATTAATTGATTTTATTTAGCATTTTTAATTCATTTAATTTAAACCTTAGAGATTTTTTTTTAAATTGAAATTAAACTATATAGTTATTTAAACAACTTATGACACATTGGTAAAAAGATAAATCACAATTTTAAAACACATAATCATCCAAGGAATTGAAATGTAAACAATGCCATATATATATATATACAAAAAAAAAAAACGCTAACTACCTGCCTATATATACAACCAAAATAAAAAGACCTATATCAGAGCAGTGAATTATCTGCAATCTTCAAAATCACCCAGAGGTACCAAAAGCTAAGTCCTCATAAATCAATATCCTTAGAAGGAGTCCTTTCTAGTCACAATGTCTTCATTGTTAGCATTGTCCGCATCATCCATCTTTGCCAACTGCCAGCAACGACGTCTTATCACAAACATATACAAACACAAAGATGAAAGAAGTGAGGTGATTTAATTCTTAAATCACTTTTATAAAAGGTTCGTAGGATTAACCTACACAAACAACACAAAGATAAATTTATTGACATAGTTTAAGTAAAAAGAGAACCTAGGATTTGACCTAAGTTATTCTAAACTACTTAAGACTCTTAATGACTCGCATGGATTCATACCCCCGCTGATAAGCAATATCCATACATCATATTGGGAAGCGATTGGGGGTACATATACCAACAAATATAGTACTGATATCAAAGTCATTATTATCATCATTAATCTCGAGATATGAGCTCACAGCTCCTCTAAGGTATACTCTACACCAATTCTGGTGATTCTGAGCAGGTGTTAGGGTTATCAAGTTGGTTATGTGATTGTCTCGACTCAAGAGTGCTACCTTGACCATTAGGACGCTTACCACTTGATATCATACCCTCTAGACCTTTCATCCTGTAGTGTACCAAACTATAACTTCCTATCTCTAGAACACATGTCTCACTGCATGGTCCATTATCAGCATCAGCTCAACACATGCTATCAATGAATGTTAGATTCAACAATACTTTACACGATATCTCTTTGAAATATCCAGCAAAATTTTTTTCTTACATTTTGGTACTCAACTATCAATACTTCTCTAAATAGGTATTGTCACAAACCTCAAAAACACAAATATCTCAACTCATCATCACAAATAAATTATCAAAAATTACTATAATTCTTTTCATAATAATATTTATAATAAATTCTATTAATTATTTTTCTATAAAACTGTTAACCTTTTTATAAATTTTCTTATAATTTACTAATTACTTTTAAAATCTAAATGTATTTATATATTATTATTTTATTTTTCTCTTATTAAATCAGTGATATATATTTATTTAATAATGACATCTCATATATTTTTATATTGACGAAATATAGATATATATATATATATATATATAGTTTCTTAAATACTAACAAAATTTATATAAAACTAAAATCTTTCTTTCTCAATACTGTTTTATAAAAAATTAACATATTTTTATAACATACCCATATTCAGAATAATATATAATATTATTATTCTTTAACATACATTCATTTATAAAATGAAATATATGATTACGTTTACTAAATAATTTAAATAAATAGTAGTATATTTACAATTTATAAAAACCTTATATATAAATCAGCGAAATATATTTATATATTTTATTACTTCCTCTAAAATAAACTATGTTTACGGATTTTAAACATACATAAAAGATTAATTTTATAATTAGAATTACTGAATATATATACATATAAAAATAATATTTTCATTTTCTATTTCTTTTAAAATCACTTATATATACCTTATTTTATTCTAATAGTGATACATATAAAATTTTATATTTTAATATCATAAACAGTATAACATAATACTGTTTTTAATTATATTACTGTTAGTATAACATAATAATAACATTAATAATAATAATAATAATAATAATAAGAACACAACCGAAAATATAGAATGAAATATGAATTTAAAACAAATTAATATCAAATCAAAACAGTAGCTATAAAATTCTTTTTAATTAAATCAGATCAAACCAGTAACTATATATAAACAATAGCTAATAATAATAATAATAAATATAATGACCAAAAAATGTAAAATAAATATTTAACTAAATAAATCACAAATCAGTAACTATTATTTAACTAGATCACTTATAATTTTATTTAAATGATGGATTAAATGAATTAATTACTATTTAACCGAATAAATCACTACTTTAATGAAAATAAACCAATTATTTTCTTGTTTAAACTAAAAGCAACCGATCAAATGAAAGATATACTAATTAAAATTATGTTTAAATCAAAATAAACAAAATAAACCGATTAAATTCTGGTTTGATCATTTTAACATATTAAAATCAGATTTTTACCCAAAATTAACCGATTAACTCAACAAATAAACCAATTAAAATTAAATAAACAAGATCAGAATCAATTCTAATCAATTAAATCATAAAAATACAACATAGAAATCATAATTACCATAAAATAATCAAAACATAATAACAATATAACAACTAAATACATAAAATTAGCAACTAATGAATTTGGGAGCCAAATCCATCCTATGAACCTCATGCAAGTAATCACAAAATTAAAACCCTACTCCCCCTTACCTCAAGAAGCTTTCAAAAACAGAGGTTGATTTTTACTTCAACAAGATCTCCAATCAAGTAGAAAACACGGGCTTTCTTTGCTTCAACACTTAGAACTTCTTTGATTCTCTGTATTTAGGAAATAGAAAAATGAAAAGAGAAGAGACGTGCGTGTGTGTTTGTTGCAGCGTCCAGGAGGGAGAGAATTAGGGACTGAGTTGTGTCTATCTTGTTTAAGACTTTAAGTATGGCTGATGGTAAAAACTTAAAACAAGTAGCAATAAAATAACGTGGGCTACAATTTTAAATGAATTAGTAATTAATTTTAAACTTAAAAGTTCGTTATTATCCTTTGCAGACAAAATTTAGCTGAATTTTGAGCATGTGGCTGCACCATATGCCACTTAATTATAGGATATTTTGTTAATTAATATTATTATTTTATTAAAGTAAATTAAATAGAAAAGTTTTGTAAATACCCTTTTAGTACATAAAGCATGGTCACGGTTTTTCACTTCTTGTAGACAATTCTGATCTACAATTTACCCAAGATATTTCTATATATTACTATTTTACTGAAAGTAATTAATTTAATTGGAAGTGCTTAATATTATCTCTTTTTAAAAAAAATAGCGGACCTAATTCATACACTAGTATCTTGAAATTTCCATGATATTTTCACATTTTTATTCATTGTTATATATTTATTATTTTACTAATGGGAAAAATTGTCAATTTATTTAAATTTATTATTAAAATAAATTCATTAAATTATATTTCACTTAAAAAAAATATCACTTAGAAAATTCTTCTAGAATTTTTATAGCTTAAAAGGACACTAGTTGAGTTTTATATTTAATTGGGGTATTTTGGTCCTACTCTAGATAAATTGTTAAAAGTTACAATTGAATAATACTCATCATTCTGAGCTGAGTTATGTCTCTCAAAATTTTGAGATTATCACTCAGTTGTTCAAAAATAAATACAGAATAATTAATCAAACATTTAATAAAATAAAGATGAGGGTGTTACACAAATCATAGCTGTCCTAATTAGCTTAGATTTTGTGAAATGCTTAAGTCTTTGCTTCTTGAAAGGTGGTCCAAGCGTGCAAAGGAACGTATTTGTGGAAGTTACCTCGATGGATCAACTTATTGGGATTCTTATTTGATTGCTCGATATGTAGCAACATTGGATCAAATTTCAAGATAGTTGTGTGAACATGCATGCCACAATGAAGAAGACTATGATCATGTGGTTGAAGTGCTTACTGGAGAACTTGTCAAGTTGAAATTGAAAAACAGTTATGTAGGCTATGCCACTAGGATGGAGGTTGACACAGAAACTACTGGTGATAATGTACTAGATCCTCCTAGAATAAGACATAAGGGGTATGGACCAAATCCAAGTGTTCAAACGAGCAGACATCGTAGGGCACAGTCATGTAGCAAATGTGGTGTAAGTGGACACAATAGACGATCATGTACAATGCAGAGTGATGATGTTCATGTAGCAGTCAGTAGGAGGGGTTTTGGTTCTAAAGATGAAGTGATCAACATTTTTGCCGATACTGGGTAAGATTATAACAATGACATAGTTAGTAGTACTAATCTAGTTGAATACATTTTAAATTTGTAATTAGTGTACCATGTTTTACTCTAACATTAGCCTGTTTAGTTAAGGTGTATATGTGACATTTTTTGTAGTTCTTGACGATTATAGAGTTGATGTATTTTTTTTCTACTATTTTGTA
The DNA here is from genome assembly GCA_004329165.1 of Spatholobus suberectus. Taxonomy (NCBI): domain Eukaryota; kingdom Viridiplantae; phylum Streptophyta; class Magnoliopsida; order Fabales; family Fabaceae; genus Spatholobus; species Spatholobus suberectus. Next base: position 40,419,883 of record CM014731.1, on the reverse strand, counting down.
GTTTAGTGATGTTCCAGAGTCGTTTTACGCTTCAACAAGTCGGACATTTGAACGAGGCTCTCAATCAAAATGTATTATCTAGCTTGTCTTTTATCCATTTAGGTGGATAGTTTATTTTGATATGTTACTATTTTTATGATATGTTTAGTTGACTTCTATTTGTATGATGACATTATTTGGAGTTTGTGATTTTGTGTTTAAACTTATATCAATTTAAGGTTATTTATGCTATTTAACCATGGTTGCATTATATTATATTACGCATGAGTAGTTAGTGATATGTTTGATTCGATGGTAAATTGAAACATGTGTATCAGTGTTAAGATGTTGGACATATTAAGGCATGACATATGTGCATCATTTTATTTTTAAAACAATGAACATCGTTAATAGTTTTTTTGGTTATTAATGTTGTGCTTTCAATTTTCATCCAATATACGAAAATGCTAAATTATATCTATATAGAAAATTATTATCGAGATTTATTTGTGGTACAGTGTTGTTGGAATTTGGGATAGATGCATGTCATGCTGACTTTACCGTCCATAAATTGTAAGTGGTTCTGGTCATGGCAAAGGATTATATTTCACTTTTTGGTCCATCCAATAACACATGGACCATGGTTGAGTTAATAAGACAAGGTGGCAAATCCATTGGGTGTACGCAAAATGTAATTTGAATTATGCCTAAATAAAAATGTACATTCTATTTGACCAGGAATGTAATTTATTGTTGAGCCAAAATGGATGAAAATAGTTGTAATATCAGCGCCACTTAATATGGTTAGGTGGCTCAACAATAGTTGTAAGAAATATGATGCCAAGAAAAAAAATCACTTTGGGTTATTAGCAAGATTAAGCCCAATGGGTACCTTTTCATTTAATCCTTTTGTTACACTTGCTATATTATTATACCAAATTAAATTGCATACATATTATATTAAATGATTTTTGGCCAATTACATAATGTATATATGTCGAAAGAGAAAATTGTGTTAGGAGACTAACTATTGGAGCAATGGGCAAGGAATACACCAAATATAATGAGTACACTAAGTTATAAAATTACTAAAATAATTACTTTTTATTTTATCGATACAAGCAGAGTATGTCCTATAAATAAGAAGATATCTAACTTTCAGAAAACGTAGGTTGATAATTTGGTATCATAACTGACATTAGGGAAATATGGAAATTGCAATGACACAAGTAACTTAGGTCTTGATTAGATAAAATTTGTTTATCCAAGTGGGCTTGGTGGTTTTCCAACTAGGCCTATATCATGGTTCCTCTTGTGAGGCCATAATTATGCAACTTTATAATGTATAACCCTCTCTGATTGAAATGTATTTTAACTACATTATCATTATTTTCTACGTTTATGAATTTCAAACATATACCATAATTACAGGTAAAACAGTGGTTAGAGTAATTCACATTATATAAGGGACAATATTAATATGTAAATATAATTAGTAACCTAATTAAATAAAAACCATATATTACAAAACATGAGACTTGCAACAATTAGGTTAAAAACTATCCTTCATAATAATAGAAGTTAAAGACATGGTCTTCGTTAGGCATAAGACATCATACATGACAAATTAATGGCCTTGGCAAAATAACATTACAAAAGTGAAACTCAAAAGAGTAGCTAACAAAGACACTTAACCAAGTGTTCCACGAAGGCCTAAACAAATCCATGACAATCAACATTAGGCTCACTAGTTGTCATTCAACTATTGCCAATACATATGCGCATTACTCATTATTGTGCTCTTTTGTTCATTATGGTTTCCCATTAGTAAACCTAGAGCCACTTTCATCCTTACCAATTTTTGGTCTAGCTGCAGGTAATTTACAACAGCAAATTCAAGTGCTGAATAAGTAATATGTTTACCATTTTTTGTAGTACCAAAAATTACTTACAACACCATAAAGACTATTCACGAATGCATGTTCCATTTGCATCCAATCTAAAACCCATAGTGTAGAAGTGTCACTAAAAAATGGAATCCAAGAGTTAATGTCTCAAATGAAAAATAAACATTTATTTACTAATAATTTAAGTGTAACATAATCAAAGGTTCCCATATTTTAAAAGTATTTGACATGTCACTAATTTATTGTATTAATTGGATGAACAATAACTTGTTCCCACAATTTGGGATTCCTCTTGGTTCTAGAATGTCCGACTCTACAAAGTTTCTTGTTCCTGACGATCCTTCTTATGTGTCATAGACAATGCAGAAAATATAGGCCATATATTCGCTCTATATTTGAAATCTTTGAAAAATTATTTTTGGCACATATTATTAGCAATGTGCGCATATTATCACATGTGAAAGAAATGAACCATGGTCTTTATGGTTTCTCTCCTGTGGTCTAATGTATCAGCGATTAGCTGAGAGTCTAAATGGTAAACTTTTTGATCTCCAATGTGGATTACCATTAGACACTAGTGCTCTTACTACTCATGAACAGGTATATAAATTTGCAATTCCATGGGAAATCATTTCCTCCTTGTACATATAAATTACATTCACGATAAGAAAATTGTGACCGTAACATTCTCACACATATAATGTAAGTAACTAATTTATATGTATTGTAATATGGTAGAGAAATTTATATGTTTGAGATTGGATAACCATAGGGATGGTTTAAATACTACTTTAATAGCATTTTCAAAGAATGTGCAACATGAAGTAACGAAAAATACCAAATTGAGGCTCTAAAAAGGATTAATCCAATCTTTGGCATAATACATTGTGAGTTCGTCTATTCTGCTGCCACCAATAACATATGCCTAGTAAAAAAAATGGAACAATAGTTGTCAAGCTAGGTAAATAAATATAGTACTAGTGTTGGCTATATAGAAAATAATCATATATCGCAAAAGTTGGTGGCAGAAACCAAACACTTTTATTTTTCTTGTTGAGTTGTGAATTTTTCACTTTCACGGCCATGACGAGAATGATCTAAATAAGGAAAGTAGTAAATTTACACAACTTCTATTCAGTGTACTGAGGACAAATGACTGCAGGTATTTGTAATATAGGTTGATATGTTTAACCTCAGAATGGACAATTCTTCCTGGGCACAATGTCTCAAATGGCTTTCTTGTGTCTATGTTGTTGCCAACAACACAAACTACTTCCTTGCCACTCTCATGCAAGATACAATTATTATGGTTATTATTGGTAATTAGAATAATCTGATTTGATTGTTTTTGAATTAGTTCCAAGTTATATCATGTCAAAAACAAAATATACACAAAAATAAAAAGATGTTATGTGATACTTAGGATCATTTTTTTGGTTGAAAATATATGCGCACACTTATGCCTCCATCAAACTTAGTCCCGTGTTCGTGGTAGGCGTGCAAAGGCAATGAACATGCTGCGGATGCAAGCACACATTTGAGTAACACACAATGAATATGGTTAATTGGGTTACATGATGTAACGACCCTCTATCGCCACAATACTACAAACAAACCCTTGTATATATACTTAATAATAATCAATCCAAAAGTTACTTTAACTTATATAAGATATGAAAGAATGAGTGTATACAGGCCCATTTATATACAATACCAAGGAAAGCCCAATACAAAACTCCCTATAACTGGTCACTTTATACATCATTTAAAAGAAATAAACAACAATAAGGAATATTAATTCCTTTAAAGAAAAGAACAAAAAGATGATTCTTTACACTTGTTCAATCTCGCCATTGGCTGAAACGAAGCTTCGTCACCAACTAAGTGAAGCTAAACCTGCCAAAAACTCAATATCTGTTCCCATGCCAAAGACATGATCATCACAAGCACAAACCACATGTGCAAACAATGCAAGGGTAAGCTTACTTAAAATAATAATGATAACAGTAGTACAACCATTACAACAACAACCTTTAACACAATAACAGTAACGATATTAACAACACCTCCATCACCACCATCACCAATCATAATAATTACAAACAGCCATAATAATCAGGTAACAACAACAATACTATCCTCGCTACCAACACATAACACAACCATAATAACAATTACCAAGTAATCATAGCAACAACGACAACACTGCCATTACTACCACCAGCAACAACCACTTCGGGTAACAATAATAATTTCATCAATATCCCAATTTGGAATCCCATTTCATCAGAGAATGAGTTTACATACATACAACACAACACATCATGCCTTCAACCCCAAAATGTTAATGTATGAATGACACGACTCTCGAGAGATTTCTACATTTTAGGTGATCAGATAGGTCTCATCCCTTACCATGACCATACACCATTCAGGGATTGCCAAAAATCTGATCAGTTAGATAAGCTTACAGTTGTCAGGATAAGTGAATGTGGGTGGTGGTATACCGTGACACAAGACCTGTACTGCCTTGGCCCCCTGCGGGATTTACCCATCCACTCATCCCCTATGCCCAGCTTTTAGACCTCACTTCTCATCCAGGCACTAGGTTGGAGGCCCGTTTGAGCCGTAGCTCTGTTCACCCCCAACTTCCATGCCTACCCGCACCACAGCATGAGGTCCATCGTCAGCTACCTCAACCGCCAACTATACATGAATGCATGTACTACACACTATCAATCACTCAACCACAACCAATAAACATATATATATATACATATATATGTATATATACATATATATCAATACAACCAATGGCAAAGAGGTCCATCGTTAGCTACCTCCTATGACCACTCACATCCATCAACACCATACTGGCCCCAATCTGGCCTCAATCAAAATCAATAGGTAAGGATCTAAGCAGCCCACCTCGTGAGAAACAATATCATATATAACAAGCAGAGGTCTTATCTAAGCAACCTTCCACCTCACTGACATATCCAACCACCAATTCATAATTTAAAACCAAGACCCTATTTGAAAACCATTTGGAAGATTGGCAAATCTTGAAATTCACAAAAACCTTTGAAACAATTCACTTCTTTAATTTAAAGAAAACCATATCCCAACTAGACAACTCTCCATCACTCTCAAATAGAGCTTTTGAAAATGTATAATACTCTTTTTATATGTGTATATACAAAATACTTCGCGTTTTGAAATGAAAACTTTAAAATCTTAAATAGTACATTTAGTTCTGAAATAACAAATTATGTACTGTAGTAACAGATTATGTACTGTAGTAAAAATGCATCAGAATTCATTTTTCAGCAGAGATAATCGATTATGGGTTTCCATAATCGATTATTTCCGAACCAAAACCAGAAGAAATTTTTCTGAAACCCAGATAATCGATTATCAAAGTTCATAATCGATTATTCCCGAAACAAAATCATGAAAACAACTTCTGGAACTCCAGATAATCGATTATGTGATCCCCATAATCGATTATCTATGGCAATTTTCGAAAAAAAAAACGTGATTTTCTACAGGGAAACTTAAACTTTTCAACCAAATAACCCAAATTTTCGAATCAATGGTGTTCCAACGACATCAATCTAGTTCATATACATCAGATTTCATAATAAATTCAACATATCAACTCACAAATCATGGCTTCTCATTCAAAATTTCAGATTTTTCCTCCAAAAACCCATATTCATCCAAAATATAAAAACCACTAAATATATCCACATCCACAGAGATTCAAGCATTTACAAAGCAAGAAATCAACATATTAATAGTCCTTAGCACAAAATAAACAATTTGTAAGCTTCCTTTACCTTTAAAAGTTCCTGAATATGAATTTAGGTTCTTTGAGAATCCGGTGTCTTGAGCCAAAACCTTCCATAGATTGATTCCTCCTCTTACCACAATCACTAAACTGAGCTCGGAATCCTCTAATACCCTTACTAACTTGAGAGATTTTAGAGAGATAGATAAAGAGATGAAGAGAGGAGAGAGAAGGGAAATGAGAGAAATCTCTGTCTCCACCCCCTTTTATACTTGACCTCCCCGAAGTTCTTATATGGACTTTTGGTCAACTAAGGCCCAAACCTCACCAAGCCACTTCCTTTATCTCAAAACTGGTCTAACTTAACTGTTTTATCTCAAAAGCCCAAAATCACTCTCACAATATATCCAAATTGGTTCAAGTACGTATCTCAAATTTCCTAAATTCAAACCCGAATTCAACAAACAACACACCACTGTCACCACATACGACATACCATACATAACAACAATTCATTTATTCCTTTTAATCACCTAGATTATATATCAAATTTCTACTTTTTAGTTATTAAAACACTTAACCATATATTAGGAAAACAAGATGTTACACATGAAACCAATAATATAGCATGTATCAATGGTTAATAATGTCAAATTGCATGTACCCTAGGTAATGTATGTCCAGTTCCTCTCCAAGTTGTTCCCTTCACTTTGCTAGTGTGGAGGTTTCCATTAAAATTATGATCTCTTGGTAAGGATCCCTTTTCTGAGTCATTCTTCATGGCATTGGTTAAAGTACATGTAGGTTCAATTTTCACTCAGTTAATTCCTTTTGGTGTTGAACAATGGTTGTATGTTAGCTTCCTAGTGACGAAGGATGTCTATGATGATGGCTGTGGTTTGAAAAAGAAAAATAATTAAAACGTGTTTGATATGTTCACAGTTATGGAATGAGCTCACTATAAATTTCATTTAGAAGCAAACACATGATTATTATAATATGTAATTAACCTTCAACTGAAGTCCTCTCTAATAATTGCACATGAATGGTTTATTCAAAGCCATGTCTTAAACATTTGGATCCGCACTGTCAACATTTTACTTGTTTTCATTGTTTTTGACAAAATTTTGTTGCCCAAATTTTGACGGATAAATTTCCCCTTCATCATTGGTGTTATTGGATCGTTAACATCATCATCATCTTCCCCTTATATATAAATGGTCTCAATGTTTTGTAATTTGTCCAACCCCTTTTTCAGCACTTGTTTGGTCTCTACTTCCTCCATCCTTACACCCTAGCGTTGTGTTATTTTTAGTGGTAATTGGTTGTTTAAATGGGGATGTACTTTGACTATGACTCATGCATTACTACTCCAATGTCGCCTTGGCTATATCAATTGCATCTTTTTTCACTAAGGCTAGTACTGTCTTCAGTAAGACAATATTTGTTTTGTCCATATTTTCCATTTTATTTCCCAAATCCTTCAATTGTTGACAATGACAAAGGCATATAGATATCTATAATATATGTGTAATAGGATTCAATCAATAAATATGGTCATCTAATGAAAAAAAAAGATATTATGTTACACGCCATATGATGCAAAAAAATATAACATAGAAATATGTGTAGCACTATTAAGATGATGGGAAAAAAGGTTCAATTTCAAATTTGACTCCTTAAATGGTTTCAAATGTGTATAATAGACTTGCAATGCTACCAATATACCTTGCAAAGTAGCTTGAATGTCACTATTAGCACTGGCTTCGTTTGTCTTTTGACTACTTTCATTAGTGTCTAGTGCTACTTCTTGTTGGGATTATTCAGAAAATATCAATATATTACAAAAAATTATTTCATTGCCAAATACATTAAGTGAAATTGTTTGAAAATCCATGCATACATTTGGCATATTGACATTGTCAATAGGCTCAGTTTCCATGACAACATCAAGCTCAGTATACTATTTATTGTAATACATCTATGCATATGGTAAGTGATGAATATAAACGATAATAATGGACAACGAGTTAAACAAAGTACATAACCATGATGGTTATAGGAAGGTGTAATCCATACCCATTTAGTTCTTCTTTTTTAGTTTCAATATTCATTTCCACAAATCTTTCACTAAATGATGAAGACCCAGTCCAGTAGCTAGACGATACTCAACAATGTGTTTACAATGGCTAGAGAAGATTAATATATAAGTGACTATTCAGTAGTACGAGGTTCTCATTTGCAAAGGCATAAGATGTGCTATCTTGTATGGGTAGTAAGTTGCAATCATGCACAATTGTCATTCACATTAATTGCACTATGCCGTCAATATCAACTAAAGCACGTTGGGTTATGCGTTTAGGTTAATGTGTTAGAAAGCTATTCATAATGGCCACCAATTGCTAATAGACACACAGACTGTCACTTTTATTTTAGCTAACTTGCAACTAGGAAAATAAACTTTAATTAAAAATAATTATGAAATTACAATGTCAACAAAAATGAGCCTTTGAGGTTTTTGTCACACATTCAATTCATTTTCCTATATCACCCTCGACAATGAAAATTGTAAGAAGACATTGTAGGGTTGACTAGCAGGTGAATTCGTTTGTTCTTTGTCTTTTCATTTGCTTACCTTTCTATTTTTGGCTTTGCACTTTCTTTCCCAGATTTTGCTATTGTAGTTTGATAGAAAGATAGTGAAGTTTGCTTAAAATATTTTAATTAACTTGCAGCAATGATACTTTATGTGCAAATAAAAGAAGAAAGTTCTTACAACAATTCATCATTCAATGAATTTGGTGAAGGATGAGAAGTGAGGATTGAAAATCAATGTTAGGTATATTATCTTACTCTGTTTTGTGTCTTTTATTATTTCTTTTGTTCTTTTTATGGGTATCGCTTTGTGTATTTCTTTTTTGTTTTCTCATTTTACTATTATATTATTTTATGTTTTGATTATTTTTGTTCAAGTTTTTTTATATATGTTCTTATATTTTTGCTTTTACTATTTTATTATAAATAATGTATATATTATTAGTCCATCTCATCTTGAGTAACAAAAATTCAATAATATTATTTTTTTATATCTTCAACTTATAATATATATTTTTTTGTTTAATAGAACATAAAGAGAGCACATTATTGTTACAACTTTACTTTTTATTCATTAATTTTCTTCCTTCTTATATTTTTTATGTAATTCACTAACACAATTTAATGAATTTTATATATTTAAATTATCTAATCAATTATTTTTATTTTTTCTACTTAATTCAATTGCCTAATTATATGTCTATACATGTTACTTATATAGTTTATTATATACTTTAATGTTTATTAATTGGTCCAAATGAATTACTACTGTAGATTAGACTTTTTACATCAGTTAAAATTGACTTTTTACATCAGTTATAATGACGTTATAGATTCAAGTGATGTAAAAAGTTAAACTTTTTAAATCGGTTTCCGAATCGATGTGAAAAATATTTTTTACATCAGTTAATTATTTTAACCAATGTAAAAAGCTAGTTTTTACATCAGTTCAAACCACAATCTATGTAAAAAGTTAGACTTTTTACATCAATAATGGTAGTAACCTTTTTACATCAGTTATGACTATAACCAATGTAAAAAGTTATTTTTTTTTTAAATAGCTAGTTTGTTTTGTTCCCTTCCTTTCCTGTAATTTAAAAATATACCACATCAACCACACAAAATTATTTCACAGCTAGATTAATGTAGAAATACATTCTAATTATTGTATACTAACATAGATCTAAACTAATATACTTTTCAATAATTCTCAAATCAATTTACATTGTAAACTAACAATATACATTCTAAACTAACATACATGTTAAACTATTAAATTGTCAACTATTAAATTGTCATCTAATATGCTTTGTTTTGTTGTATCCATAAACATTGCAAACTAATATAAAATTTCACAACTTACTAATCTCAATGAAAAATTGTGCCCAACATTCCCGAATGTCGTCAATTTCGTTGCTAGAGAATGAATGCGGATTTGTTAATATCTACAAGTAGAAATAAGTTAAGATTAAACGTTAGCTCATCAACTGAAAAATAAAAAAAACTAATCTAACTTAAAAAAAATTCAACTACCTCTTTCTATGAACCAACAAAACTCGCGAAGACAACAGTGAGCATATGTCTCATGACATAGAATCCACACTCATAGCTTCCAAGTTGTCTTTGAGACTACAAATGAATACCAAATTTGAATATAATGAGTAAACATTATAGTAACTATTATTCATAAAATGTGATCAAATATGGAGTTCTAAACTACTTACATGAGGACAAATCCATGTAGGCTTTTTTCTACTTGACAAGTGTCTACCCTCCAACATCTGAAATCCATCCATAGCTCTATGAAGAAAAAAAATTCATGTAAAGTGTGTTATAGGTTTTAGAGTTATCATACAAATCATAAAACAAATTTATTACAAATAACATCTTACGAATCAATTAGACTCTTGGTTTCTTTCTTGGCTTATTTCCCAATGAACACAAGAAGACAACAACATTCTGTCTGGGACAAATAATTAATAATTGCCAATGGGACTTGGATTAGGGAACAATTAGTGAAAGTCACACAGAATTTTAAATCACTTATAAACTTGTACTTACTGGTGGATGTAAGGTGCTAGGTAACACTCCTTTCTGCCTTCATGTAGCCTAGTCTGCATGTAGGCCAGAACTTCTTTTGGCTTATTCCCTACACTCTGAAGGGAGAGAGAATCAATGAATCCATACAAATGAATGTTGCCCTTGGAGACATAGAGATGATGCAAATACCTAAAATATTGACGAAAATGTTAATTATAATAGTTTGATACATACATAAAGTTAACTGATTTACAAATAAAATATACTTACATCAACCATAATTGTATAACCAATATATTAATCAATTCGTTACCCATACATATGCCTAAAACATCCCTCTGACATATATAAAATGGGATAGTAGTGAGCCTACGTATGACATTGGGTTCCAAATTTAATTGTACAAGCTCCCCCCCCCCCCCCCCAATGCTCATAGCCACTACACACAAACGTTGAAGCGGATCAAGTTGAGGTTCCAAGCTTTTGGGTGGAACAACTTTTTTAGATCCGTTAATGTCCTTAACAACAAAGATAAAAATTATATTAGTAAACATGGTTAAGTTATTTTCATTGTAAATAGTGAAAGACATAAGTAAAGAATTGATTATGAATACCTTGACTGAAACAGGCTTCACAAGTCTTCTTGGCCATAAAATAAAATGATTAGGGGCCTGTCCCACTATTTGAATCTCTTCAGTGGGTATATGAACTAGAGCATTTGTATCTCAAACTTGTTCAACCACCACCCTCACCTTATCATTCTTTATGCTCTTATGGTGTATGGTTGGCCCCAAATTGTGTACTTTGCCAATTGCCACTAAACGGAGAGGATCATCATCAACATATAGTTCACACTGATCCAAGATATCAATACCGACTTCCCCCTCCGATACATCTTCAGCAGCACAACTCCCTTTTGTGATCACATGTATAAAATCTCTTCCAGTAAGAGGAACAATTGTGTTTTGTTGAGATAGACCCAAAGAAGCCAACTTTTGTCTGAGCTCTTGTCTCAATTATTGACTAAGCTCCTGTCTAAGCTTTTCTCGCATCATTTCTTTTATAACCTCCAATTGTTCCCTAATGACACCTCCTTGGGTTGGGCCAGAACTTAAAGGTGGCCTAAAGTATGTTCAAATGCCCACACCTCGTCTAGCAGCACGAACACGCCCAGGATGCTCGGGACACCCAATAGCCAACGTCAAGATATCCTCACGTCCATGGGGAACAAAGGATCCTTCTGTGCTCTATTCAACCAGGGAATCCTACAACATATAATTCACAAACATGTGTAAGATTATGCAAGCTTATTGTAATTATAATTAGAATCAAATATTGGTTTACAATCTTCTTAGCAACGAGGCGTGATTCCTCAGATGTATACTGTCCTCGATGGTTTTAGTCGGGCTCTCCTCCATTTCTCATGGCGTGCAGGTGGAGATGGAGGATCAACTAATGTAAGATCAAATTGGCATGCTTCCTGATGTTATTTTAACTTTTGCTGCATCATCCTCCCTTCAAGCAACTCATAGCCCCCACGAGATAATCTATGTGGGTAGACATTATTTGCTTGAATCATCTGTTCCTTTTTTCTTTTCTCCTATGATAAACAACACACCATTAGATTCAGTAAAAATAATAAAATTTAATGCCAACTAAAAAACTATATTTCCAACTAACCTGAAAGGCAGGGTCTAGTCGACTGGCAAGAAACCTCTACCACGTTTCCTCATCAATGAATACATACTGCTCACGCGGATTTTGCCCTTCAATTCCCCATATATATATATATATCTGCTAGTGAGCTGGGTCTTAAATGCTCTTCAACGCTCACCCACAAGTGCAAGACATTTTCTCCTTAGGAAGTCAGTATTTGGAACATTAAAGGTGAGCTACATTATATAAGAAAAAGGAGAAGTTAGTATATAACAATAATATGGTTAAATATAATATATACAAACATAGAAGGTAAAAGTGAAATACCTTGATACTTTCCCAAATTTGATTTTTCACGTTCTCTTCTACATGTTCCCAATCTGGTGTCAGAATACTAACCTTGCTTCGACCAACGAGAGTCACATAACTCTTAAACCTTTTTCTGTTATCTCCTCTAAGATTGTCAGTCAATTCATCAAATTCAATCGATATCCTTTGATCACCACTACAACCAAGTGTTAGCTCTTTTAATCATGTGGCACGTCTACCCTTTTTTGTAGACTAAGTATCTAACCCACCTTGTGAAGGAGGAATGGCCAATGAATCATCCATGTGCCTGTTTAGATAAAAAAATAAAATAAAGGTCAATACCTTAAACATAATTTAGATAAATAACAACATAAATATAACTCAACATTAAATATAAACATAACTTATTTTATAACATGGTCAAGTATGACTGTTCTCCCATATCCATTCTTGATGATCATCACGAATGGCATGTACATCATTCACTTCATTTTCGTCACTATTAGTAGGCATCCATGTTGAAAAAGAAGGAGTCTTATAAATATCAAGAGTTGAATCTTGATTTTCATCACCACTATGCATGCTTCTTCCTTGGAGAACCACTAACCACCCTTTGTTTGAAGGATCAATAACATAAAACACTTATTTTGCTTGGAATACCATGATGAAAGGCTCGTCCTTGTAAGCAACCCTGTCAAGATCCACCAATGTAAATCCTAGTTGATCTGTTTCCACACCAGTGTTACTGTCAACCCATTTACATTTAAAAATAGGCACTCTAAATTTAGTGTAGTCGACCTCTCAAATATCTTCAATCACTCCAAAGTAACACATAGATGCCATAATTGGGTGTTTATCTTTTGAACTAGAGAAGTGCATAGACTCAGCTATAACCATAACTCTATTATTTTACACGGTACTCTTATCATCCTACTCTTTTGTATAGAAGGAAAACTTGTTGATATCATATCCACTCCAACATATGACATCAAAGTTAGGCCCATGTGCTAGCCATTTTAATGTAACAGAAGCAGTATCATCATTGACAATTTGTTCTTTAAACCATTATAAGAAAGTCTTATTATTCTCGTTCAACAACCATTTTTCATTCATTCGAGGGTGATTTTTCTTCACAATGTTTTTTTGAGTAGATAAATAAGGTTGAACCTCATTAGTATTATTCAATATATACAAATGTGCTTGAAGCACTTTCTCTTGACCCGTGCTTTTAATAGTTACACCTCGTGTACCTTTACTAGCATATCTTCCCTCATGACGAGATTTAGGAAGCCCAACAACTTCTACTTTTGACATGTAGTTTGAACAAAACTCAATAGCTTCCTCTATAATGTATCTTTTAACAATAAATGCTTCAGGACGGTGTGGATTCTTCATATACCCTTTCAAGATCTTCATGTATCACTCAATTAGGTACATCCACCATAAAAAAATAGGGCCACATAATCTAATCTCCTTCACTAGATGAACAATTAAGTGAACCATGATGTCAAAAAATGAAGGAGGAAAATACATCTCCAATTGACACAAGATAATAGCCGCCTCATTTTCCAACTCATCCAATTTCTGAGGGTCAATGACTTTGCTACATATAGCATTGAAGAATGAGCATAATCTAGTTATGGCATATCTAACATTTTTCGGCAAGATGTCATAGATAGCCACTAGCAGTAGTTATTGCATCAAGACATGGCAATCATGAGACTTTAAGCCAAGTAATTTGAGATCTTTCATTGAGATAAGTCTCTTGACATTTGAAGAATAACTATGTGGCACTTTGACACTCCGTAGACACTCAGAAACTTTTTTTCTCTTTTTTTGACAAAGTGTGACATGTTGGGGGCAAATATGTCCACTTACCATGAGACTGTGGGGCTAATTGGTCTCATATACCCATTGTAACTAGATCTAGACGATTATTGACACCATCCTTTGTCTTTCCCTGAATGTTGAGAAGCGTTCCAATTAAACTATCACACACATTTTTCTCTACATGCATTATATCAAGACAATGTCTTACATCAAGATTGCACCAGTATGAAAGATTAAAGAATATCGACCACTTCTTCCATTTGTTTTTCTCAGTAGTATGCTTTTGGGTCTTTCCAAACACAACATTAATGTCCTTCACCCGTTCATAAACTTGTTCTCTAGTTAAGGCAATCGGAGTAATCTCACTCTATTGGCATCCATTAAAAGCTTTTTTCAATCTACGCTACGGGTGATTATGTTTGAGAAATCTCTGATGCCCAAGGTAAACTGTCTTCTTTCCATGTGTCAGTTGATAGTAGGATGTGCCTTCTTCACATATAGGGCATGCTTTATGCCCTTTAATACTATATTCACACAAGTTCCCGTATACTGGAAAGTCATTGATGGTGCAAAATAACATGGCACGTATCTTGAAAGATTCATTGCAATACCCGTCAAACACATCAACACCTTCCTTCCACAACATTCTCAAGTCTTCAATCAAGGGACTTAGATAAATATCTATGTCATTTCCTGACTGTCTTGGGCTGAAAATCATCATAGATAACATAATGTATTTGCGCTTCATGCACAACCAAGGAGACAGATTGTAGATAACTAGTACAGCAAGCCATGAACTATGCTTACTACTTAAGTTACCATACAGATTCATTCTGTTTGTAGTAAGTCCAAGGCAAAGGTTTCTTGCCTTATTGCCAAAATTTGGGAACAAGCTATCAATTTTTTTCCATTGCAAAGAATCAGCCATATGTCAAATTTGTTCATTACATTTCCTCTCATTTGCATGCCATCTAAGGTTCTTTGCATCCTTTGCATTAGCAAACAATTGCTTGAACCTTGGAATTATTGGAAGATACCATGACACCTTCGCAAGAGGACCCTTTCTCATCACATCACTGATAGAATCACCATCCTTCACTTTGTAGCATGATACCCCACATACTCATGAAACTCTTCAAACTCTGTCCTATACAATATGCATTCATTTAGGCATGCGTGTATTTTCTTATACTCCATACCCGTCGGACACAATATCTTCTTTGCCTCATAGTTACGGTTTGGCAATATATTATCTTTTGGAAGCATGTCTTTTAACAACTCAAGCAATTTGGTGAAGCTCTTATCACTCCACCCATTTCTTGCCATTATATTGACTAATCTTAACACAGCTGACAACCTTGTGAAATTAGTGGACCCTGGATACAAAGGCTTTTCCACATCACTGCATAAACTATCATAAACATGTGCTCGCTAAAAAGAGTCTAGTCCAATATCACGAATCATATCTTCTAGTTGATCGTCCATATCTACATCAACTTCTTCTCTTTGAGACACACTTGGCAAGTCTCTTAACAATTCACCATGCCATATCCATCTTGTATAACTCTTGCAAAACCCATCACAAAGAACATGCTACTGTATTTCCTCAACTTGAAGCCACCTCTCATTCAAACAATTCACATAAGGACAATAAGACCTCCCATCACTATCAAGGAGATTTCTTTTAACAAATTCTAGAAATTCTTCCACTCCATTCTCATACTCATTGCTTGTGCGTAAACTATTGGTCCAACTATGATCCATAACTATGTTTTGTAAATATGCACAAAAACATATATAATACATGAATCACACAATAAATCTCAAATCTCACTTTTTTATATAAGGTGTGGCCCTATCCCATTCAGAAAGACATTTTTTTAAACTTGATTAATACTTAGAGGTTAAGTCCCATCTTTAATTTGACAAATTTTTGACAGCATTTTGCCTTGGTCTCCAAGTACATGACATGAAAGAGGTAACACCAAATCCACCACAATCAAGTATGCACCCGGAGAACCAAATGAAACACACTAAACCGAAAATTCATCAAATTTAAGATGAGACTTAACCTCTACATATTAATCAAGTATAAAAAAATTAATCTTCCTAAACTGTCCAACTTGGACAATTCAAGATTCAATACAATGATTAGTATTTTAATCATTATATTGAATCTCAAACGGGAAACCATGGTTCACTCAGAATGCATAACTTGAATTAAATCATAATAGTCTAAGCAAATACTTGCATTCCATCGTTGGATCTTTTACAAACATAACCAATAAATTTTCCAGGGTGTGACCCTTATAAACAATAAACCAATCATCATCAATCTAAGTTACTTTAGAAAGCATGAAGATAAAATAAAAGTAAGTTCTACATGTATCCAATCATCTGTCTTTACTTTAATTCATTCTTTAAGAATTAAAATGTACAATTTTATTCTCATATTTTTAGTAAGTTTCAATTTAGTTAGGGACTTAGGTACTTAAATAAGGTTTGAACCAATTAATTGAGTTTTGAAAGAAACTCTACTCACATTTTATTTCACTAAAACTGAAATTAAGGCACCATTTATGTTTTAAAATTTTATTCTATTGTTCTAAGACTATTCTATCCAAATTGAATAAATTAACCTTGATTATTTCTTAAAACTAGCTTCTTAGAGATTTAAGAAACAATTTCATTCTAATTTATAGTCTACCAACTTAACTTATCTGCGAGTGTTTAGAATAATCTTAAATTAAGTGGTAAAAATTTAGTCATTGATTATTAGGTTGCAACACTTTAGTCTACTTAAGCTAAGCACCTTAATTTTTTTAAGTAAAAACCTTAACTTATTTTATTTGTTTAAAATCATGAAATTTCCTTAAGACTAGAAGTGTTAAAGAAATTAATCACACTTTATTCCTTTTATTATTTAAAAGAAATTTTTTACCAAGGTACCAAATTTATTTTATAAAAATTGTGACCTTCAAATTAATTCAAGCAAATTTTGCAAAACTTTTTCCCTTCCTCTATTATTAAATTACCTTAAGGATCATTATAAAAAAAATGACAAGCTACCCATTTACTTACTTGGGCCGTGAGCCTATTAAGTATTACAAATAAAATCCACCGATAAACTTGGTTATCAAAATGAACTAAGATAACCGTAAGAAAATTGCATATTTCTTACTATAACTATGTCCTTAGGCAAGCTTAATCCTTAACTAATTTTATTTTTAACTTAAATCCTTCATTTGTAAGTTTCTTTAACCATGAAAAATTTTGATAATTTCTCCCTCAACACAATGAAAAAAAAAAAGTGAGTTCTAATGCCAAATCAAGACTAGAGAAAATTTTCTTTTAACCAAACCACACAACCATATTTTCCATATTAATACCAATCTCAAATCATTGATGTTTTTGCCATAAAAACTGTATTCACAACAACCACATTTAATGGAAAAAAAAATTCAATATTTCTTTGACAAACTCAAAAATTCGTGAGCTTCAAGGCCAAAGTGCCAAAATTTTCTTTTTAACACAATATAACCAATATATTTTCCCCAATACGAAACGGATTTATGCAGCAGTAACCTCCATTAAACAGTGAACACTACACCATATTTTGGCAAGCACAACAAGACAATACATAACCACAACATGTGAGTGCAAATCGAAGCTTACCGTACTGTAAATCGAAGAGAAGAACGAACCACAAAATGTTGAGCTACAGCAAAACTGCTCAACGGACTACAGATTGATGAATGTCCAGCAAAGGAGCTTGCGAAATTGAAGAGGAGACATCCAACAGAGGAGCTTGTCCGGCAAAGAGGAACGTCCAGGAGCAATAATCAAACGGCAGTGGAATGGAACAAACCATAGAAGAGCTCACGTCCAACAGAGAGGAGAAAGATGTTTAATTTTGTTTGCTTTCAATAGAAAAGAGAGGCAAAAAAAAAAAAACAAATTTAGTAAAGTAGCAAACTTTTTAGATCGATTGAGAGGACAATCGATCTAAAAAACTGGACTTTTTAGATTGGTTCACTGTATAACCGATCTAAAAAGTATTTTTTTACAATGGTTCTATAAAGAACTGATCTAAAAAGTTTTTGCATCTTTTATTTAATTACAAAAATGCCACCGCCTTTTTTTCTACGTTGGTTGGATAACAATCGATGTAAAAAACCTGTGGTAGAATCCCTATTTTACACTAGTGAATTATAAAATAATTAATTGTTTTTATAAAATAAATTAATTATAGACTAATCTATCTATCTCTACAAGGTTAATTTAATAAAGAATTAAATTGACTACATTAATGATAATAATTACTTAATTTTGATAATTAAAAGTTAATAATAATAATAATAATAATAGAATTTTTTATAACAGTCAATTATAGGATAATATAATTTTTTATTCTTATAAATTCAAACCTTAAAGAATAATAAATATCCCTTATGTATCATAAATATAAAACAGTTGTAGAGTATGTAATAATAGTGTAATTATTATTATTAATAACACTGTCTTTCTAAATTCACTTAAATTTAGAAAAAAAAATAGTTACATATGAAAAGTAGTATGAAATAATATTAAAAAATTTAGTAACACGCATAAATAATAATAATTATAGATAAATAATCCTTATAATAGTTAAATTATAAGATATAAAGTCTAAATCATATAATAATTTTTATAGATAAATAAATTTAAAAAGTAGCAAGTAATGAAATTAAAATTAAATAACAAATAATAACAATAACAATAGACAAATCTCATTGCACTTATCAGAGTATTCAATTTATGTCTCATTTAGATTAACCAACTCAAAACTTTAACAATATCACACAATTAAAATTAATATCTTCTAAATAATTAAAAATATCATTTGAAATATTTAACAACTATACATATTTAATAATTTTTATAGATAAATAAATTTAAAAAGTAACAAGTATTGAAATTAAAATTGAATAATAACAACAACAACAATAGTAATAAACGAATCTCATTGCACTAACCAAGAATGTTCAATTTATGTCACGTTTAGGTTAACCAACTCAAAGCTTTGACAATATCACATAATTAAAAATAATATCTTTTAAATAATTAAAAATACCATTTAAAAATAGTTATCAACTATATAAATTTAATAAAAATCATACTATTTTGTAAAATGTAAAATAAATAAATATTTTTACTATAAATATATTTAAAATTATTAATTATAAACATATTGAAATCAAGTACATATTAACATAATAATATCCACAATAACAATAATGAACACTAAAAAAATTTAAATGCTTATATATTCATATTTATTATGCTTACATTCATATCCATGCATAATACTTCAATGTGATGTTTCAATTGTTTTCAAATTCACATGGGTGTTTGAACATAAGGAAAGAAATAGATTGGATGGACATAGATTAGAGAGAAATAGAAAAAAAATGAAATAAATATGAAATCAACGGCTAATAACGCAAATACTCTTTTTTAAATAGATAACGTCTCTATTTCCTAGCTACACACACTCACTTCATTGAGTTCACAATTATTCCTTCAAAAAAACCTTTATTCCTTCACTTAATTTACTATTTTCCCTTCATAAAACATGGATTAAAACTTTTGTTTATGCATTTGAATAGTGATATGACAATAACTTCTTAGGGCATCAAACTTTCAGTTTCACCTAAGTCATTTAGGATACCTCATGGCATCACATTTGATGGTCTCAAACAAAAATTATAGACACCATTGTGCGTGGTGTAATGGAATGGGTCCTTGACCTTTATTCTCAAAGCTTACACATATAGGGGATCGTTGTGTTGAGTATGATGCTATGAAACTCTGAAACGATGACGATGTAGCATACATGTTCTTTGTTTTCTTCCAACATAGACATGTTGGGTTTATTGAGTTTTATGTAATGTTGACAAGAGACAAAGCACGAGATCGTGGCGCGCTTTAGGCAACCTAGATTTATGGACGAGATCATGGCATGCCTGAGGCACCCACAAACATCAACCAACTATGATAAGGAGGTCACTACTAATTTTGCCCGAACCATGATTAATGTTATTATTGTCCTTTGTTTAGTGTTTTCAATTCATCGAATCAATGTAAATGTTGTTCTATTCAGTTCATCAATGTTATTGTTATCCTTTTCTTTTTATTACATCTTAAATTGTGATAAATAGATTTGACAAACAATACTAGATCTTATTTTAATAAATAACACACACTAAATGTAACATCCTTCAAAAATAGGTTGTTGTTGTTGTTGTTGTTATTATTATTATTACATAAATAATATTCTTTTATGTTGTTTTATGAATGCTTTGCATAATATAAGATATAATAATGGGCCTAATAACCATTAAGGTCCAATAAGTTGTTTAGGCCCAATAAGGGTTTTAACCTTTATAAGACCATTCACAAACCCTTATTTCACACACAAAAGAGAAAGAAGAGAAAGAAAGAAGAGAGAGGAGGTGAAAAGAAGAAGAAGAGGAGAAGAAGAAGGGAGGAGTGAATCCAACCATCCAATCACTTCTAAAAGCAAATAGTGAGTGCTTTTGATCCGTCTTCTTTCCATTATATCACTTGATTTGGAGTTAGGAATGATGGATTAAAGGTTTAAGGGTTCTTGAACCCTATAATAGAAATTTGGGTTTTTTGGGTGATTTGTCTAATTGATGAGTTATTATGATAGATTTCATGGTTAAATAATGTGTATAAGTATTTATGAGTTATTTATATAGCTTTGGAATGGTTATATAGCAATTAATAGCCAAGGGATTGAAAATCGCATCCCATATACCTATGTTCGCGATGAGGGTGTCGCCGGGTACCAGTATCGCGTCGCTGGGCGACAACCAACCAAAACTCAGTATGGGATTCTAGTAACTCGTCACCGAGTGACAGTAATATGTTGTTGGGTGACAAGGTCTTATCGAGAGACAGGGTTGTCGCTGTGTGGCAATATTATCCCGCCTAGCGACATTCACCCAAAGCCAAAATAGGACTCTAGTAACATGTCGTTGGGTGACAGTATTATGCCACTAGGTGACAGGGTTGTCACTGAGCGAGAATAATGTAGTTGGGCATCAAACCCCTGGAACAAAATGTTAATTTTAAATATATGATTTAATATATGTTTATTGTTTTCAATATAACTAATGATTTTATGAGAATATGTTTTACGTAATGTCATGTACAAAATGTATATTTTGAGTTTAAAAAGAATAAGAGACTCTATAAATACCAAAAGTTGTATTTGAAAAGCCCCTCAGACTGGAAGGGGACATAGATACGAGGTCGTAATGTATTTAAGTTGTAATTAAAGAAATGCATGCACAAGACTGAGATGCGCTCTTTGGGTGAATGGGCAGGTTCTGTCACTTCTTATTATCCAAAGATTAATGGCTAAACCTCTCGAATTGGATAGGTATATAAATAAAAGGTCACGGCAAAAGAACAAGGGGGACGTTCCTTGAAAGTTTGAGCTTAATACTTTGCCACAGGACGAAAAATAGTAAATTTAACAGTTATGTATACAATAAAATATAATGAAAAGTGTATGTTTGAGGAAAGTAATTTAATGTTTATTATGATTTATTTATGTATGAATTCCATTAACTTTATTGCATGTGTTTTAGCATTCACTGAGACATCGTCTCATTAGTTTAGTGTTTATGTTCCAGATTGATAGGTGAGGACAACTAAAGTGTGACCTTGAAGACATCATGTTTTGTAATTGATGTACTGAAAGGATATAATTTATGTATTTTGAAGAATATTGATTTATAGATGGAATCTTTTGTGTAATTATTCTTTAATGTGAAGATTCTTCTTTTGTTACATGTAATTGTGTTATATTAGGGCTGTATGTAGACTTTGTACAACAAATGTGCTAGTAATGACATTACAAATGTCATATTCTTATACTCAGTTATTTATATTATTCGTACTCTGATTATTAAAAATGTATATATAAAGGTGTTGTTTATTAGGGTGTTACACTAAACATAACTTTTTATTAAATTATAACACTTAAATGCATATAGTTGCTATTTATCAAGTGGTATTATCATAGTTGCTTAACTTCTACATAATGTGATCTAAAAGTTTATGGTTTCATCAAGATATTCTGACAGGTCGTCCCACAACCATGACCTTCAAAAGTGGGAGGGTCTAATGCATCGTTGTCAATTTACTAACCATGATTAAGTTTCCAATTTGTATGCATGCCATACAGAGGATGTGGGAAATTTATGCCACCACATGCATTTAAGGATTCCAAAATGTGGAGTGCCTGTACCATTTTAATTCGTTTTTTAGCCATAGAATGGCAACAAATGGACAAGGTAAAGTTCTAATTTGGACTATGGTAAGATGTACCATTTTCACCTAATAACTTGGATCACTTCACCAAATGGGCACGCGATGAAAGAACTAGACAAACTAGGTAGAAAACTAAGCCGATTGGCTCACAATTTGGATGGAAACACAAAACATCATATTTCTAGGGCAATCTATTTAGGGCCATCTGCTACAAACTTGTGACTATATACAATGGTAGCTAACAAATTCGATACGTTTCCTATTTATGCCACAACAATTGCAAGACCCACGAGTTGCACGTAACACTAATTCACAACAAGAGGTGGATGAAAATCTTGAGCAGTTGACACTTATTCGCATCTAGTGCAGAAAGACTTTATTAGCAACCTACTTGGTATAGACGTTTGATTTGTAGAATTGGTTGACGTTTATATGCAAGTATTGTCGTTCAATTTTTCACTATCAGCTTGGTCGAAATTCTTCAACACCATATCAACGATTATACAAATTATCAATCCCTACCTCCGACAAATTTAAATCTGAATTTAAATAAGGCAATGCATCAAGATCAGGCAATTGTTGACAATGAGGAAAATCAAGCACGACAATGTAGACAAATCCGTCGAAATCCTCCACATAGCAAGTGACCTCTATTAGGAATTATTCTTTTATTTAAAAAAACAAACCATCCTAACCCTAAACCTTTTTTTAGAAATGTAACATTTGAAAATCAATTAACTATGCAACTTCCTAATGTAATGTCCAAATTATGGCCAAATTTCCCCGACAACTATTTTCTTCCTTAAGTTGTTAATAGAACAGCTTTTACCCTTTTTCCTAATTTATTATCTAAAAGCTGAATTTTATTATTATATCCAACATAATTTATTTATTTGGATTCACTTTTCAGCAAACTAGCACAAACAAAAAGTGATATTTATTATAATTTATTATAATCGATGATTACAATAGTAAACTTTACAAATAAATAATAATAATAATAAAATTGCTTTGTTTGGATGATGATTCAAATAGAGTGGAATGTAATACAAAGGATTGAAAATAGGAGTGATGTAAATATAGAAGGAATAAATTTTATATATATATATATATATATATATATTATCTGAATGGATGAAAATATTAAGGAACAGAGAGAATTTATCTCCAATTGTTTCCATTAACAAAAAAGATAGATAAAAGAATAAATGAATAATCTAAAACATATTCCTATAATAGTTAATAAAATATATTTTTTCACATAATATTTTTTTAAAAAAATAATTTTTTATTATTGTGTAAAAATTATATCATTAAAAAATTTATAAAAATTAAAGCCAAAAAAAAAATGGGAAACATAATTTCCTTCTATTTTATTCTTAAATTGGGGGAATATTTTTTTGTCGGTCACACAAAAATAACTAATGTCTTTCCTATTTTCTTGACATACAAATAGTGAAAATAGTAATATTATTTCTTAAGTCTTTTATTCCTATTTTCTTCCACAAATGAAAAGAAACATAGGGTTAATGCGGTTTCAAAAATTAATCATTGACCAAAATAATATGCAAAAAAGAAATAAGTCCACCCTTTAATAAGTTAATTGTTACAAATCAAACTTAATATATCATTATTTATTTTCTAATTTATTTCGTCAATTTATTGTTTGACTCCTCTTCAAGAAGAAGAAAATTATATATTTAAATATACAATTTTTCTGAGGTCTAAATTGTAATATCAAAATGTGTGTATCATTATTGCTTCATTGCTATGGTTGCCAATGTGTACAGTTATAACCAAGTATAGCAACAGAAGCAACATGTACGACATAGACAAATGTCACCATTCAACTGATATATAAGATTATTTTAAGTAAACTTTATATTTTGTTCAAATATTTTATTTTAAAAGTTTTCACAGCTACACCTTTACTATATTTTACAGAAAAGCACCACAAATGTCCAAAAATAATTGACCCAAACTGTTTAAATTGTTGTTTCGATGCATAAAGCTTCAATGAAAGACATAAAATAAGGGCTTAGACTGCACATCACTTCTGACCACATAGACATGAAAAATACACAGGCAACTCCACCCCCTGCCCAAATTTTTTTATCTTAATAAAGTCTCGCTGACAAATTTAATCATGAAATTTTTATATTGCAGATGAAAATAAAATGGAAAACTTAAATCTTCATTATGTATTATTCTTAGCGAGAAAACCACAATGTGGAGCGCACTTGTTTCGTAAAATCATTCTTATATTCACAACTTTTATCTCACAAAATGTTGGCAATATATTTTCTAAAATGAATATTTTTATTTTAGTGTTACATTCTAACTTAGGGACATATTCATTGATCAGTTGAATATTCTTACATAAAATAAAAGGTATAGATGTCATTGTCAAATACTTGTCTATTTTTCGTTGCCCCCTACACATCAAATACTTAAAATTTACAGCAATTCAAACCACACATCCACAATTTGCACCACCATTTACTCCTCTAGTTCATCAGTGTCACCGTCTTCTCCACAGTTATCAGGTTCCTTTAACAGGCTTGTTTGATGCATTTTATTTTTTCTTAAATTATTTGTATTTCCTGAAACACTTTTCCACATGATAGGTTTTGCAATGGAACCATACATGGAATTCAAAACTATCCTCCATGCTGATAGGGTATTAAATTCTGTAACATATTGCTATTTAATTTGCATCCACTTATATAAACTTCTTATGTTACATATGCTTTCACTTACATGCACAAGATTATGTCACCGTTCCTCATCATTTTTTTCGATATGATGGAGGCACGAACTGGCTCAACATATTTACATTGACAATGAGGACGATGTTGTATTCGCATTGAAGTTGGAAGCTGATGGTGATCAGGCAGGGTTAATAAACGTGTCGAAGAAATAAAACAATTTTACCAGCTAGAAGAAACATTTTGATAAAATTAACTTACCTTCACAACAACTGCCTCAACATGATCCTTCTAGCCGAATATGATGATTTAGATGATGATGATGGCTATGATACGAACAACGAATTACTATGGCAAACAACCATAACTCACGTTATGAAAAGTTCTACACACCCAATGGTAGTCTCAAATCACTTGTTTAGTAATTAACACATTTTTTTATACACATACAAATATCATTTTATTTTTTAACTGGTCATCACGATTTTCCTTCACAACAGATGGTTCCAATTCATGTTGTCCACTACATATTGGCTAATAGGCCAAAAGCAATTGTTGTCTCCTTACTATATGAGAGTTTGGAATATAGTCCTTATTATGGAATGTACTGACACCCAATGATTGCCAACTAGGGCAAGGATGGCATGATTTCATTAGATTTTATAATATCCAGGTACATGATAAGATTAAATTCATGAAGATGGCTCAGATATCATACAGTTAGTGTTAATGAAGATTAGGCACCACATTTGTAACCATTGATTATCAGTACATTTTTAATTCTTTCATTTTGATGTTAAAATTAATGTCTACATTGCGTTGTGCAATGGAATGCAAGTTATATTTTAATGCAATTCTGTTAACGGGGTTTATATTCACAAATAATTTTTATCCGTATAATTTTTATGAACATGTTTCCAATAATACACATGGTATAAAAATAAGTACACATTACAATGAATGCCATATATGTTCAATGTATTTTTATGTAAAAAAAAACATTAATCACGTCTAATGTCTTACCGAATCTAGCAAACATATTTATTCAAATTACACTATTTATCAGTTGCAACTAAAATTCCATTATCTAGATGTGATTGTTGGACATCATTCACATAATTCAAAGATAAACTAACCAATGACCAAAATTTCATGAGTTAATTTTTTTATGATATTAAAATTATGTATATAGTATCAATTACGAATCAATTACATATACCAACATAAATTTTTTCAAAATGTTATCCAATATTTAACGTATGTCTTTCTAAAATAATTTAATAAATTAAAAGTTATTATCCATTGTAAACATGTACAGACTAGTAAACACAAATAACTTAAGATAAAATAAAGGAATTCCTCGTATATATAATTAACAGATGATATGTTTTAATTTCAAGGTATAAAATAATGTAAACCATGATTCTTAGTGAGCCTATTTGAGGTTATGTTATGTGATGTCTATCCACTTATGCTCTTGGGTTAAGAGATTTTTTGGCTGCCTAAGATGTCAACCATATTTGTACAACACATTTTCAGTCCAAAATTCTTTTGCACTACTAACGAAAATGACAATATTTCTTCGTCATTTACTAAGTAACCGACAATTCTCTAGGCCTAATAATATTCAATTATCCAATAAGCATGTAACCTGCACACCAACAACCAGAGAGGCAAGAAGAACACATCTAAGAGTTTACACTATTTAAAGATACCAACATTCAACGTTGTAAGCATGAAAAGGCCTCTTGGAGGAACCATTTCCTTCATTGATGCATCAGTACAAATCTTAAGAAAGGTATCGTAATCCGGGTTGGCATGACCCTCCATAAATCTGACAATGGTCATGAACTGACTACGAACCTTCTGAACCATCTTCAAAGCTACACTTCATACACTATTTATGGTCATGGCATAATACTACTAAGGAAGCATGGCACCAAGTATGAATTCAATGAAATCCTTGGGGTCAAAAATCTTTTGTTGAAATTTCTGCCAAGTTGCCAAAGGCACCAAATAAGGCCAAAGACACTAGTGCAGCAAACCAAACGCCAAATCCATACAACACAGAGTTAAGTTCAATAATAATTACACATTACAAAATATATGATCAAGTCAAGTCAATAAACAATAATATTACATTTTCCCATACTTAACAATAAACACCAACACTAAATCTCTTATTTAAGCACAACTCCCCCATACACTGATATTAATTCCTTTCCACCAGTAAGAGTTTGACACTTTCAATCTACACAACTAACTACTATTTAAAGTGAAAACTGAGACATAAAGGTAACCAAATCCCAACAGGAAAATCACATACATTGCCAATGGGCCTATAGGCATCTATACTAAACATATAGCAACGGTGCTTAGCATCACAAGGGCAACAACAAGAATAGTATGATCGTTGTAAAACTAAAACTCACAAAAATATATACAATGGCAAAAATAAGAATAATGACAGTATTGTAGGCCAGGGTAAGGCTGAACAACAAATTAGTTGCAGCTTCGGACAACAGCAACCAAGACCATCTTTTACAGAGCTGAAAGAAAATTAAACATTAACAATTTAAGGCATGTAGAAAAATGAATGATTAAACATCTCTAATAACATTGAGCTACATGTAAGCACTGCTTATATAATATTCAGTCACAGCCAATAATAAGTCAAGCCCAAAGACTACCACCCACATAATATTCAACTGCATGTCAATTTCAGCTATAGGAAGTTAGCTACTTCATCTCCAATATAGAACAACTAAAACCACCATCGCAAATTGAGGACCATCCTAATGCAAAGTTTGCACATTACCTTTAATTAGATCCAATTCAACACAAATATGCAATCAAACGCCCACACATACAGCATATAGCACATAGCAAAAAAAAAAAAAAACTTTTCTAACAAAACTTTACTTTCATATAATCAATTAATGCATTTACAACATTAAATGACCACCAAGTTTATACTTGTAATCCAAATTTGAATTCTTTATAATGTTAAAAACATCGCTATAACAACAATACCAATGTTGTCTAACCGGCATATTTCAACAATGCTCCCCTCCCACCAAAACCCACAACAACTCCATCATATTTTAAAAAACTAATGTCAATCATCTCTCCAAAGGCCTTTAGAATTAATCAATAACCAAAAACTGTTAACAATATTAGCCTCCAAATAAGGACTAACTTCTTAAATTGTACAATGAAATACAAGGCAAATAGACTACAAACAGAACACTACACAGATAAAGATTAAAAATGCAAAAATTGTTCTCTACAACTCAGAAAAAGACATAAGTTACCTGCCATTAATTCAAGAACCAGAATAGATTGCACTAACCAGACGCTCTCAACGGTCCCAGACTCAAATGCAACACAAACGACACGGGCACATTCGTAAAAGCTGTCTCTAGCAAAACACTCCCAGCGTCCATTTAATGAGCTATAATGTTGTAAAGGCAAACCAATTCAATCACAAAATTAAATGGGACCTATATTTTAGTGGACAGCGATGTCACACAATTGAATAGTGTCAAACCCATCCTACACATATTCTTTGGTCACCAAGGTTCAACCATGAAAGGAAAGAGACGATGGTGGAATGATGTCTCGTCGAAGCACTACACGG
The DNA here is from genome assembly GCA_004329165.1 of Spatholobus suberectus. Classification (NCBI taxonomy): domain Eukaryota; kingdom Viridiplantae; phylum Streptophyta; class Magnoliopsida; order Fabales; family Fabaceae; genus Spatholobus; species Spatholobus suberectus. The sequence continues at coordinate 40,391,080 of CM014731.1, read as the reverse complement.
TACGAAGATTAAGGTTCGATAGGACAAAGCAAAGGCATCAATTGGTAAAGTTGGAAGTGGAGTCCATGTCAATCATTATTTTAAAAAATATATAACAAAGCCCATGATCTAGTGATCACGTGGAATATTGAATTAAATAAAAATTAGTTTTGCTTACCAACCCAACCGTTAAACACCTACAATCACAACCACTAAATTTTAGAATAGTATATCTAAGGGTCAGAATTACTTGGCCGATGGGGGATTTACCTTGCTTGCACACCCTAGACCCTGTCTTATTTAAGGGGAGTGTAGTTTAAGTACTATAAATTGACCCCCAAAAAAAGTTGGAGTGTGAAGAAAAAAAGTGTAAAAAGCTGCTAGCCTAAATTCAAAGGCATGCCACGTCATAATTAATAGACTTTGAATTCTGGTAGTTATGTTTCTTTAAAACCCTTACGTTTTCTGGGAAACCTTTCATTCACCTTTTTTGCACATAACCCTTAGTCTTCATCATCTGCTTTTTCATATACTTTTTGCCCTTTGTGCTTTTTGTTTCCCCTTTCTTTGAGCCCATCTTGTTTCCTCATTGTTAGGTGCAATATTTCATTATAGGTACGTTCTTTCAACAAATATAACAATGTTCATTGACCACTCCTTGGTCCTCAATCATGAATTGCTTTCATGCACATTTCATTCCCTTTATTCTTTCCGCCACATGTCAATCATTAGTTCTAGAATTATCTTGTGATTCTTAACTTGTTCACTACTGATTTCTACTAAATAACTAGAAACACTATGGAATGAAGATGGTTATCAAGAAAGGTAATGGTAAGTGTTTCAGAGCACACATATCTTTTGTACTAGTGCAGATACTGTTCACGCATCAAGGAATCATTAAAGTCTTTGTCTTATGCATTAGAAAAAAACGGTCTAGATTGCACCAAATATCAAGGTCTAGATCCCACCGATTCAAGTGTATGTCCCATTCACACGTTAGAAAATAATTCAAAGCAATGTCCTAAGCGTCAGAAAAAGAAACAATCCAAATTGCACCAATTGAATCAGGATTTGGATCACATCGATTCAAACGCACACCTTGTTCACATGTTAGAGAATCATTAAAAGTGATGTCCTGTGCTTCAGAAAAAGAAATCG
>CM014731.1:40353680-40382666 GCA_004329165.1 Spatholobus suberectus | reverse complement strand
CGGACCGGTTGTGTGTCCGGTTTTCGGTCGGACCGGTCCGACCGGCCGGTCCGAGCCGATTTTGATAACACTGGTTTTGTGTCTTTTTTGAATATTTTCATAATAATTCTTTTAGAGAAAAAAGCTATATATTGATAGTGTAAAGTTATTTTACATTGTCATTCAATCACAAACTACTATGTATGGTAATTTATTGATTTTTACAATAATTATCTTAACAATCATAACAATGGTGATTTGTGATTGGTTAACAGTGTAAAACTTTTTATACTGACAATACATAGTCATTAAACTCATTCTTTTATGTATATAATATATTTTAATATTTTTATTTGAAATTTCTTATGTACAAGTATTTTATATTATTAAATATTTTTTATATTTGTATTTGTGTCATTTATGTTAAGCATTTGGTTAAAAATAAATTTTTTTATAAGAAGTTAAATACAATTAGTGTAAAAATTTTATATTGTCAAGTGTCAACTCATCAGAAGATTATAATTAATATAACTTTTAAGATAATTATTATAAAAGTTAATAAACTTACCATATATAACAAATTATGATTAGATAACAGTATAAAAATCATTTACATTGTCAATATATACACTATTTCCATGTAAAAATACATTATTGTTGCTTCATTTGAGGAGGATTCAAGCCATGCAGTATGCATTGAGCCTTTTTCATGCAAGTTATTAAATAAGGGTATATTTTGTGTTACGCGGTGCATGAGCATAGTAATCTCATTTTTAAATTATTTAAAAGTTTCTATAAAATAAATATTTATATTTATTTCAATTATTAAAAATATGATATAATTTGTATTATATAATTAAGATTTTTGTACACGTAAGTTTTCTATTAATTATGTATGTATGATATAAATAACTATGCAGTATCAAATGAGTCCATCATTTTCATATTATATAAATACTAGAACCATATATCATATATCACAATATTTTAATAACAAAAAATAGTTATATATTTAATGATAATTATTTAAATTAATTATACAATATTTACTTGTGATTTTTTACGCTGTTGCTTTAGTAAATAAAATTATATATTTTTTAGATGCAACGGTTAGAAACCATTCTAAAAAGTAATAGGAAACGGTTTCTTTTCGTAGTTGTTTTAGTTTTGTTATCAGCATTTTAAAACCGTTGTGTGTATTTATTATAAAAATTGAAAATCAAACCGTTCTTCTAGATTTTAAACTTTTTTACAAAAAGATATCTTTTCATTAGCCGCTCAAAGTGTTTTCAATTTTCCTTTTTACCCGCGTCTCATAATTTCACTCCAATCTCGCGCCCAACCTTCGTGCCTTCCTTTGTTTTCAAATTATTTTCCAAATTGTTTTCAAACTTTCTTGCTTGTTCCACCCTATTCTCCAATATGCGTACTCTCTGTTAGGGTTTTTTCCGCACATTCATAATGTGAGAATCTTGATTCTTAGTTAAGGTTTATTTTTTTTATACGTTCTGGTGTTGATTTCTATTTCGCACAATCTGCATAACACAACTAAAAGCTTAGTAGAAGAAATCTTGCGAATCTCTACTAATTGGGATCAAGAGTTTCAGACAAATAGATAGATAAATATGGTATATCGTTGTTTTAATTCTTTTTCATCTCCTCTGTATTTGCTCAACTTTAATTTTTATCTGCTCTCTTTACGCCTAGGTCATAGTGGAACTGATGGGTTTGCATTCTTCTGTCCATTCTCTGATGATGTTGTTTCTGATAAGTGGTGTTTGGTAATCTACACGAGTTTTGTAATGTATAGATACGTGGTGTTTTGATTTATGTTTTAAGTATGTATAGTGGGTGGATTGGCACTTAAAGAGAGATGCAATGGGTAGGACTGTAGGAGTAATATTTTAGATTTTATTATCTGATTGAAATGTCTTATTCTGATAAAATTTTCTTTTTGATAACAAAAAATATTTCTGGAGAAGGTTCTAACTGAAAAATTTTGGGCTTCCATGTTTTTGCTTTGGACACTCAATGAGAGCAACCATTACTCTTAAGGTAATTTTTTTTTGTAAAGGGAGAAAATGCTTTTGATTTCTGTCTTAAGTTTAGGTCACGCCTTCTCATCCAATTTTACTAGCAAACATACTTTAATGATTGCATCCAATTAAATTAAATTTGATGATGAAACAACTAGAATGTGGGAAATAATTTTTGATAGTCTTTTTTCTCTATTCCTTTTTTTATTGTGTGGGTTAACATAGGATCTAAGGAAAGGTTTTTTTGTTGGATTCAGACATTGAGGAGTTTAGCCCAAAACAGAGAGGTTGCAAAGAAAAGTCGTCTCAGGAAAAGGTGCGTCCTATATATTTTTGTACAAATTCAATTAGTTATTGCGAAGCAACAAATATGTTGTTGCAGAAAGTTGAAACTCAAAAAGGGCTATAAAATTTTACTGCATTTCCTTTTGAGTACGGAATAGACTTATGTGTAGTAGTTAGAGTCAAGTAGATTAAAGCTTACCCAGCTCAAAAAGAACTTCAAAGAGCACACTGTCAAGTTCTCAAGTTATGTATTAATTTATTCGTTTTTACTTTTAGTGATTGTTATTTGAGTTGTTAATTTATAGAGCTTGGCCATGGATTGTAATAGTGTTGGAAGTAATGTGTAAACTCTAGTTAGTGTAGTTTGTTCCTTTCTTGTTGATTTTTGAAGTGCAATGCATTTTCTAATTCTTCACATCGATGGCAATACATGAAGAGTATCTAATGGCTAGCACTAGAAATCAAGCTGAACCATTGGATGTGTAAGACGTGATTCTAGCTACCTACAACTGTCGAGTTCATCTACTCCACTTTGAGACCATTGTGCCACGTTCTTTATGATGTTCTTGGTTAGGAGTTTTTGTTACTGAATACAAAGAAGTTTAGGGAACCTTTGATCTAATTAGCAGGGGTGCATGGTGCCATCTGTTTTTGGTCCTTCTCTTAGAGTGCAATTGTCGTCATAATTTAAAATGGTGTTCTCCTGTCATTGACCCACACTACCATCATTAGATATCTTTTTGGGTTAAAACAGGACACACTACCTCTGTCCAGTCCTTTTATCTCTTGCTTCACTTATCAAATCCCCTACTATGACGCTTGCTTGTTTGCATTCGTTTGCCTATTCTTTTTGTTCTTACTGAGTTGATCCATGATCGTTATCCATCTAAGGAGATTCTTATATTTGACACCATCCAAAGCATGGGCTTGCAGTTATACCTCTAATTATTTCATGTATTATTAATAATCTACTAGTATATAATAAGGCTAGTTCCTTCTTTGCTTCTTTTATATCTTTAGTTTGTCTAAAAGTGGGTGGGATGGCGTCGAATATTCAAGTCCAAGAGGACTTGTAATTTGTGTTGCACTACTCATTCTAAATTTCAAGTATTGATATGCAAATTAGAGAACAGCGTTTTTGTTTGGAGGCTTAAAATCCCATCGATTGGTTAGATATTTATTTAGTATATATGATTTTTGTCTTAAGTAAGGCATATTAATATATAATTTCCTTCTTTCTTCTAGAAATGAATGAAATAGTTTACATTAAAAATTCTTTCGCTCAATCCTATGAATAATAAGTTACATGTAACTTGTGTTTGTAATTGTATATAGAAATGCTGGGTTTTATATTGCTTATTATTCTAAATTTACATTTGACTAATTGTAATATACTAGTAGTTAGGGACTATAAATAGTGGCATTTATAACCTATTGCATGAGAATACGTGTGTTAATCAATAATGGATATATATATATATATATATATATATATATATATATATCCCATTGAAACGTACGCTGCAATCAATAAGATATATATTTTTGGGATATTTTTGCAATCATGGTTTGGTAGAAATAGAATAATATGGATCCAAATCACATAAGTAAACCAAAGTGATGAGTTGAAATTAGGAACCAAGAGTGATTCATCCAATTATTTGTTAATAGTCCTTTTGGTGTGTCACTTTTTATTTTCGAATGTGTTGATTTTCTCTTTACTTCATTATTATAACTTATTCAATAATGTTTATTATTATGTAGAGCATTCAATAGTGATTGGTAACAAATAAGGATAAACCACGTCCTGCAAACATGGAAGGCATGATGACGTATGGGAGCAATTTTACTTATTTGTAAGTATTATAGTTAGTTGAAGATTGATACTAGTTTTGTCAATTACTAATTTACTATTTGGCTAATATTATGCCATAAAAAAATATAGCAGATAGAAAAACTAGTTTGAAATTCAATTTTAAAAATGATACTTATAATCATTCTGCTTGAACAATTTTTTGTATTTTTCTGAGTATTTAAATAACATATTCTATGTTTTTCTCTTCTAGCAAAAGATAACATGGTTTTATGTTTTTTTTCTTATAGCAATTTAGATATTGCAAGCCAAATGCCTTATTGATCATGTTTTAACCTTGTAGATAAATAATAATGGCATGGATGAAGAAGGTACATCAAACTTGGAAGTGGAAGATGAAGATATATCTTATGGTTCATAAGTGACATGAAGTTTTATTTTGGAAGATTGCTATTTTAGTAGAGCTAGTTATGAATGATTTTTGACTCTATGTCTTGGGGCTTACATTAAAGACTTAAATACTTGACTTTATATATTATCATGACTTTTAATTTTGTATCACAATTTAGTTTTTGTGAATAGTGACGAATGATTAATGAGTATCCTTTTTCTTTCCTTGGTAGATCAAGTTATTTCTTTATCTCGATGAATAGTTTCATTGCTATTAATAAAATAATTTTTGATGAATAAAAAAAAATCTCTATACTTGTTAATGAAATTGTTGCATTTAAAAAAGTTGTTTTCAAATTGTCTTATAAAAAAACCATTCTCTATACTTACAATTAAAAAATTTGCCTTATAAGAAAAAATGTATATTCTTAAATGTAAAATTGTTGTTAAATATAAAAAACCATTGTTCAAACTCAATAGCAACAGTTGTATAAGTGTACTCTTTGATCTTCATAGGCAACCGTTTTTTGTTGTTGTCATTGATAGCAACGGTGTAAAAATGTTGTTACAAAATTTTTTTAAAACCGTTGTCTATACCATACCAATTGCTATGATTTTTGATAGTATTGTCTTTGTTTAGTAAAACCGTTGTCGAAACAATAGGCAACGCCTTAGATTACCACGTTTGAAAAGCGTTCTCGTAGTAAAAGGCAATAGTTTTTTGCATTAGGCAACTTCAAGTGTAGCATTAGACAAAAAATGTTGTAGGATCTCTATTTCCTCTATCTTTTTCTCTACTTCTTTTCTCTTTTTCTTTGCTTCCTCTTTTTTTTTTCTCTACTTCTTTTCTCATGACTTCTTCTATTTCTCTCCCAGTTGTCAAACATCTTATGAAATTCTTCCTTTTCTCTTTGAAAGATTCTCTCCAAGTGCCTTGATAGGCCTTGAAGTTTGAGTTCCACTTCCATAATCAAGCTTCAAAGAAAATAAGTTAGTAGACATAAAAAAATAAAATAAGGACATCACCACTCTTTTAAGTGTTTCACTCTAAGAATGGAATTCACTCGTGTTTCACACAATTTTAGCTTTTAATTAATGAATCTCTCTTGCCTTTTACCTCTCATGTCCTTTTTTACAAGTTCTTAAATAGAACCGTAATGCATATCAATTATCAAAAGCACATACAATTGTAATCGGTCCTCACAAGTGTTATCACTAAGAAATCCAAGAAAAGAAATACTCTAGACAAAACTAAAAGGAAATTTGAAGGACAAACAAGAAAAGCTAATTTAGAAAAAGGTAAAACTCAAATGGAATTCAAAAGAAAGACAAAAATGAATAATGAAAAAGATGAAGAAGAAATGCGCAAGTTTGAATATTGAGAATAGCACCACTTTTTATGAATTCTTCAAGGCAACCAAATTTAAATTATTTAAGTGCAAGGAGCAATCCTTTTTTTTTTTTTATTCTTCAGGAATTTTTTTTTCTTTTTTTCTTTCTTTTTGTTCTATTATTCTTGTCTTTTTTTTTTTATAGTTCTAGAATTTTTTTTTACCCCTGTATGTTTTGCACTTGCAACATATATTATATGCCTAATAAGGTATATAACCTTCAGAATAAGGTGCTACAATACATGCAAAAAGAATTGCGCCAAATTAAATAGAATTAGATTGTGCATAATTAAGAATGATTATGATAATTAAGACTCAATTATGGCACAATTATGACATTTAATGACAATTAATGATAGTAAATGACAATTAATGAGAAAATTAAGACAATTAATTAGGCAATGGAAGACACAAAACACAAGAACACCACCAACTCTAGGATCCGAGCTCTGATACCATATGATATGATCCTGATTGGATTCATACTATTTTTACAGATTGTCCTTGAGTTGGTTATCTTGAATCAAGAATTATAGGAATAAAAAGAAAAAGAAGAAAGGGTAAAGGATAAGAATTGCGCAAACAGATAAGAGAATTAAGTAAAAGGCACATAACAAATAAGCAAGAAAAGACAAGAAAATTGAAGAAGATAAATAAAATAGGAAAATGTAGAATAGAAAAGAAATGGAAAAGAAGGCACCACACTCTACGAGAGTGATAGGCCAAGCGATAATTCGCCTCAAAGGTATGAAAACCTTTGATAAGAACGAAGAAAGGTTCAACCTAAGAACTTAAAAGAGGAGCCAATGCTCAACTCACACTCACAAATGAGCAAACTTTAATATTATTCAACTTTTCCAAATGAGAAGGATTACATCTTTATTTATAGAATTTATCCCAAGGTGCTACTCACACAAGGAGGCTAACCCTAATTATGAAGCAAAGAGGCTAACCCTTAAGCCCAAAGAATAGGCCCAATTACAAGAATAAGTGAAACAGAAAACTAAAGATCCAATTATATAGTGACAACTAATCAAAATCTTTCCCACATTGGGCTATTCATCAACTTGGACTACTTGGATCAACTTAAGTGCTTCTCCTTCTAAATTTAACTTGAATGAGAATAAGTTGTTCAATTTTTTTTAATCCAAAGTAGCTTTCTTAGCCTTTTTATCTCTTAATCTTGTCATGGTCCCCCAAGTCCTTGTAGTGGTTCTTTAAGCTTTGCTCTACTTTGGGTCTCCTCTCGGGCCTCCGAGGTCTCAATCAACTTGGGCCTCCTAGGTTATGGATCCATACTTTCCATTAGTAGGTAATAGTTCTCAACAGAACCTGGGAAGTGATTGGGAGTACATATACCTCTTTCAACACCATCACATGGTACAGTTCTCGTCATCATTGAGGAACAAAATAACAATTTAGGATATCCATTTATAGAGGTATACTCTCAAACCAATCCTAGAATGTTGAGCAGTTGTTGGGGTTATCGAGTTTGGTCAGGCGAATATCCTGGCTCAAAGGCGCTACCCTGGCCATTGGAACCTTCACCACTCGATGCCTACCCCTAAAACTTCCGCAAGTGGGCCCCTGCCTTTCATTCCTCAGCGTACCAAACTGTGGCTTCCCTAGCAGGGTGCCATGCCACTACATGTCACTTGCTTTACAGTACTCACTAAACTATCAATTCCTAACTTCTCAAGCAGAGGTTTCCCTGATCTCCTTTAATTTAAGCACCAGTACAATCAACATTTATGCCTTATTTTGCAGAAATTGCACAATACCAGAATTTTAACATAATAACGACATAGCAATTATAGTATAATTACTAAAATTTCGGTAAAATAACAACTAAATAAATACATTTTAATTGTTTAAAATTGAGCAGAGCAACAGCTTAGCAAGTGCATTTTAATTTTCTAAAATTGAACAGAGTAACAGCTTAGCAAGTATAATTTAATAATTTAAATTTGAGCAGAGTAACAGTTTAGTAATTATGATTTAATAATCTACATTTGGGCAGAGTAACAACTTAGCAAAAATTAAAGTTTAACATTAAACAATAATAACAATAATAAAACTTAAGCCTAAACGGGTTTAGGGAAAAACCCTTCTTACCAACATGCAAAGTGATAGTAATTTAAAACCAACCCCACTCCCCCCATTACCTCTAAGATAGTTGATGAAAAGGATGGAATTGTTGATGCAAAGCTTCTAGGAGGAGAAATTCTACTAGTTGAAAACTAGCAAAATTTTAACATAAAAACTAGATAAAAAATATTTTAGAGAGAGAAAACTTTAGAAAGAGAAGCTCTCTAGCCTGGGAGAGGAAAGGATGAGTGAAAATCTGAAAACTTTGAGGCCTATTTATAGAAGAAGGAGGGGGGTTAGGTGTCCAAAGATTTACATCATCCATTATGTAAGCATTATGTCATAAATCAAATTTTTATTTATTTTTAATCCAATTTAGGGACAGATATCCCAAATAGGTGGTGAATCACCTATTTTAGGGTTGGGGACATGCTCCACCAGCTTTCCCAAGCCTTCATGTGTCAAATTTTATTTGTAGGTGAATTAACCGATATCGATAAAAACGCCTAAACTTGAAAAATTAGCTTTTAATATCAAAATAATGCATTTTAATGGAAAACTGGACAAATACATTATTTTTCATCAAAGATAAATTTATAATAATAAATTTTAATTTTTATTAATTTATTTCAAATTATATGTATTTATTTTGTATTTTTAAGCTATATGTATTTCATCAAAGATACAGTTCACTTAAGGTTTACTTTAATGAATAATTAAATTAATTACATTAATGATAATTATTACATAATTGTAAGTTAATAATAATAATAATAGTGATAGTAGTAGTATGTTCACTTTATTGTATTTTATATATTTTCCCCAACATATATATAATATCTTTAAAAATGACAACTAAATTAATGCAAAAGCCTCACAGATATTTTTTAAGTAAATTATGTTAAATAGTACATTAAATAGATTGATTAAATAGTACATAATTTTCAACTCTTGTTAAATTTGAGATATAATTAATATACAAATTAGACGACAACAATAACAACAACAACAACAATAATAGATTTCTTTTGTAATGGTCAATTATAAGATATTATGATTTTTTATTCTTATAAATTCAGAAATAAAAAAATAATATATATCATAAAATAAAACAATTGTAGAGTATGCAATAATAATGTGGTTATTCTTATTAATAACATTGTCAATTCACTTAAAATGAGAAAAAAAATAGTAATGTGCATGAAAAGTAATATGTAATAATACTAAAAAAATTAGTAACACATATAAATAATAATTCTCATAGATAAATAATTTTTATAATAGTTAAATTATAAGATATAAAGTCTGAAACATATAATAATCCTTATAGATAAATAACTTCAAAAAATAACAAGTAATGAAATTAAAATTAAATAAATAATAATAGTAATAACAATAACAACAACAACAACAACAACAACAACTACTACTACTACTACTACTACTACTACTACTACTACAACAACAATAATAATAGTAATGATAGGCAAATCTCATTGCAGTTATTGAGAGTGTTCAATTTATGTTGCGTTTAGGTTAACCAACTCAAAACTTTAACAATATCACATAATTAAAATTAATTTCTTTTAAATAATTAAAATATTATTTTAAAACAATGGCTTAAATTTGTTTTTAGTCCCTATAAAATGTACGAGTTTTGATTTGGTTCCTATAATTTTTTTTTTATCCCTCTAAAATTTGAAATCAAAATTTTTTGTCTTTATAAAATGAACAAATTTTGGTTTTGATTCCTATAAAATATTTTTCTTTGATTTTCATCTTTCTAAAGTTTGAAATAACTATTTTTGATTTCTAACGTTTATTTTAAAGTAGAAAAATAAAACTTATCTTAGGAATCTAGAAAAAATTTTGAGGTATCACATATCACATGCTAACATAGTACCGCAGACACTAATGGGTGTTACTTGACCTTACATTAAACATATAAGTAATAAATGAGTGTCTATGTCACATAATAATAGGAACTAAAAACAATTATTTTAGTTTTTTGATGATGAAAATAAAAAAAAAATTATAAAGGCTAAAAGCAAAATTCACCCATTTTATAATGACTAAAACATATTTAAGCCTAACATAATTTGCAACTATATATATTTAATAGAAATCATACTATTTCAAAAATTTTAAAATAAATTTTAATTTTTACAATAAATTCATTTAAAATTATTAATTATAAACACGCAAAAATCAAGTACATGTTAACATAATATCCACAACAAAAAAATGAGCACTCAAATTGAAATACTTATATATTCATATTTATTATGCTTGCATTCTTTTTGAATGTGTACATTTTATATAAGTATTACAATACTATCATTACTTAGAGAAAGAATAAATCATAATAAATTTTAATAAACTTAATATTTTTGAATACAACATATGTTCAATTAAAAATATAATTAATTATCTTTTTCAATTTTAATGTAATTATATTTAATTTACCATTAAATATTTTAAAATTAATATTTTTATTTATGTATTTATATACATTTAAAAAATAACAAATACAAATATAAAAAATATATAATTTAATGAAACCCGTGCAGCACGGGTTTAATATCTAGGATATTATTATTTTAGTCTGCTTCCTTTCATGATCCCTTTCCATATTTATCCAAAACTTTCTTTATAACCAACACGCCTATAAATCGATTCTTCTAACGTTGCTTATTCACGCACACAACTGAACAAGGAAAGCCTTTCACAGCCAGCCGAAACGAAGAGCACTGCGTTGTTTGCTCTCTTTTTGTTTTCTGCCTTCACCTCACACTTACCTTCAGCCTCCGCTGATGAGTTAATATTCGATGCAGATGGTGAACCTCTTCGAAATGGTGGCACGTACGATGTGTAGCCGTCTCACTGTTGTGCAATCTCACATTGATTACTCTAATTCTGTGTATTGAAATAGAGTGAAAAAGAAATAAGAAAAAGGAGATAAAAAAGAAATATTATATTTTTGCTATTTGTTTGAGAGCAAAAATAAAAATAAAAGAAGTTATTTTTGTGAAATTTATGAAAAAATATTTTTACCTATTTTAGGAATGAAATAGAATAAAAATGATCTTTGTTATTTTTTATTTTTTTGTTTAATTTTTTTAAAAAAATTATGAATTAAATTTATTTTAAAAAATAATACATAATTTTATGTTGAAAAAAAATATTGTATTAAAAAATTATAATTTTTTAGTTATTACAAAAATATTTTTTATATAATTCATTTATTTATTTATTTTATTTTTTATTTATTTAAACAAGCGAAGAGAAATTCTTTCACTTCTTTTTTTCTTATTTTTATTTATCTAAATAATATATTTTTTTTATTCTATTTTTTTATTTCTATCAATCCTATTTTATTGTCTTATTTTTTTTCTCTATTTCACTCTTTATTCAAACAATGCATAAGGGGCTACCCATAAGGATTTCATCCCCATACCGAATCCGTAACATCTACGAAGGCCTTAGTTTGGATAAGTGACGAATTCATAAATTTTATATTGTGGGGGCAATACTCATACATATAAAATAACATTTTAGTCTATATATTGCATATGATAAAATTTTGTTTTTATATAATTAAAATTTAAATAAGAAATAAATAATTTTTAATATATAAATTATATTGTAATTAAAATTTATAATAAATAATTATATATAAATAGAAATTAAATTTTAGATTTATAATAAATACTGTAAACTATCATATAAGATTATTTTTAATTATTGATAATTTCTTTTTAAAAATTTATTGAAATTCAATTTAGATATAGATATAAATATAGAAAAGGATAAATTAAAAGAAATAAACGGTGAAAAATTTTATATATAGGAATAAAGATAAAAGAATTGTAGTTTGTAATGGTTGATAAAAAAAATTTTCGACTAGTTGCAAAATAGTGTGTAAAATATACATTAAAAGAAGATGGAAAAAAATAATAAAATACCTAATTAACAGAGTAGAGAAAATGAGACTAAAAATAAATTTGAGGAGATAATATTCATATTATAAATTTATTTTATTTTACTATATTTTAAATTATAAGAATAATTTATAATTATACATATGTATTATAGAAAAATTTAAAAGTTACCCCCTACCAATACACATGGATCCGTCCCTGGTTTGGACATGAGCTTCACCGCTGTACCGTGGTGTGCCCCCACTCCTTCCACGTGGCCTGTGGTCGAGGGTCTACCAGAAGGACCGGCTGTTAAACTTTCTGGTTACCCAAATGCTGTGGACGGTTGGTTTACAATTGAGAAATCTTCCCATTATGACTTCAACTCCAGGCGGCGTCGGTTGGCTTATAGTATTGGCTTATAATCTTCCCATACACCCACCATGCAGCAAATTAATCAATCTCATCGAGGATATTGCTTTCCAAATTACCTGTCAACTCTCACACAACAGGCTTGTGTTCCCTTCGAAATTGCCAGCTAGCAGATATTACTGCCCACGCATCCTTTTACCTTGATGTCTGGGTCTGGCCCATGTCTTTTGAGATTTGCATCGCTGTCACTGAGTTTATAATTCGTCGTTGCTGTTCCCAAAAGGTGTATTATTGTGCCGGCTGTTCTTTGTACACTATTGCCAGCTGTCTTTATACCATCTCCCCTATGCACTATTTGACACCCGGTCTTGAACTGACGAAAGTTATGAGTCTCGTATCTTTTTGACTCAAGATTCCTTCTCGGTATTTCCCGTGCCCCCTTACTACACCATTGTCCACCCATTGTGGTTATCCCCCACCTCCCAGTGCATCATTCATACTTGGGTTTCCTAACCAAGGCAGATCTTGGGGTTCATATGTTAAAATTTATTCATACATTATGATTACTTATTTCTTTAGTCGTGAATAATAAATAGGATTATAGTTGCATAAATTAGGATACTAAAATAATGAGATAAGGTTCATGGTAAGCCATTGTTCTTCAAATTTTCTTGAGTCTTCTTGAATACTCTTGAATGCCTTTAAATTCTCCTAGCTAGAATATCTTTAATTATACAACAGGATCTTCCCACTATTGCAAAAAGACTTTCTAAAGCATGCTTCTACATCGATTTATAGAGACTTGATTTAAAGTGAAAACGCGGTGGCAAAATTGAAATATTTTCAAACTTTATTAAATTGGTTGGTGTAGAACCGATTTAAAAACAGCTTTTTAAATCAGTTATTTTTATAACTAATTTAAAAAACTGATTTTAAATGGGTTATAGTTTTAAACAAGTTAAAAACTTAATAGATTTTTAAATCGGTTGGTGCATAATTGATTTAAAAATAGTTTTTTAAATCGGTTCTTTTTACAACTGATTTAAAAAACTATTTTAAAATTAGTTTTCTATTGGACTACTCTAAAAAGTGGTTCACACACTCTATTTTTGCATTATCAGATCGGAGTCAATTAATTCTTTTTCACAAATTTGAGTTGGAAAGCGATAAAGTGTAATAGCTACAAGCACAATAGTGGCACCATCTCAAATCTGAGTGATGTCTGAGGACTCAATAAAAAGTGGCACTGTCTCACTTCACTAGTCCGACACTTTCAATTCTTTGTCCAACAAATATCGACACTCCCATCCACAACGACCTCGACGTCCTTGTAAGTTTCTCGTCTTCTGGGTGAATTTGGTTGTGCGTGCAATGTTGATGTCATTTTGATGCATTTTGTTTTGTGCATATGGGATGTTTACACCAATAGTTGCAGGATCAGGTTGCTAAGGTTTTGGCAAGATGCTTTTGAGGCTGCTTATCAAGAATTGACAAGGGATGTCACTGAGGTCAGAGACACTGCCATCAACGAGATTGCCAAGATGTCTGTTCACTCCATTCACTTTGATCCACCTCCCGTCCAATCTATGTTCCATTCTTCTTCTTCTTCTTCCATCTCTTTTGCTCACTAACCACACTTTTAAGGTTTTCTTTTAATAGGGGTTCAATTGTATCATAGGGTATTGGTTGTGCTTATGTTGGTGGCGCCTTTGAAGCCTTTGAAGAACAACTCTTGCTGTTGAAAGTTTGCAGGGAATGAGGCCATGAGGACGGCGTAAAGAAGAATGAGTTTTTTAACTTGGTTCCCAAACAATCGAGTTAAAAAAAAATTAAATCCATTTAAAATCTATTTTAAAAACACCAACTTTCTATCTCACTTGTATCTAAATTAGTTCTTGAACTAATTTAAAAAGTCTTTTTTAACCAATTTAAAAAGTGTTTTTCATAGTAGTGTCTTCCCCTTCTTTCTCAAAATTGATGGATAAGTACATAGACTAAAAGTCTCAAAAAGTCACTATCATATGTCTTAAGATATATATTTATAATGAAAGTGGAGAGGGGACCTACCTTTTCATGTAGGGATACAATGGTTCATTCATGTCTCTTTATTAAGAATCATGTCTATTCAAACCATACTCTTTCATGAAGAGTTGTAATGGCTTCACCCCATCATGCTTCCATTCAACTATAGGCTACACTATTTAAAGTACACTCACTATGTGATGTCCAATATCCATTAATCACATTATGGATATTCCAAGACTCATCAAGATACCATTCAACCAATGTTTTAATAAATTAATGGAAGACCAACATTTAGAAATAAGAATTTCTAACATTCTCCCACTTGAACAACATTGATTTATAAAACAAAACAAAATTCGAAAACAAAATAAAATAATTTGTGAAAACAAAAAATTTAAAATTAAAATAACTCAAAACTTTGTTGGTTGAATAATTAAGGCCACTACTATATCTTGACAATAATCACAAATAATCATGATCAATACACTAGTGCAAAAAACATATTCTACAATAGGATTTTACGTCAATTATGAGATAACTAGTATAAAAAATGAGGCAATAGCATTTTTGTAAATAACTAGGAATGATTTTACATTGGTTGTAATATAACCGATGTAAAAAATGTTTTTTATATCGGTTATTCTAATAACCGATATAAAATATGCTTTTTTGCATTAGTTGAAAATTCAACCAATGTAAAAAAGCTTCTTATATATTAGCGCTTCCACAATTTGAGGTCTATTTCCCCTTCCTTTTTGTGAAACGCTTTTGACCTGCCTTCCAAACCTTTGAACCTCTGTAACACCACCATCATCGCCGTCGACAACAAGGTTCTCCTTGTTCTTCCCCAAATCGCAACCCCAACCTTAAACCCCAATCGTTCTTCTCCTTTATTCCTTTGATTTGTGAAATGGTCATTGACATGCGCCGCACAATCGTCCTCAACCCCAACCACCATTAACCCCACCACCATAACTCGTTGTCGTCGTTGCCAAAGGTAAGTCATTTTCTTCCCAATTTCGTGATTATTACTCTTGTTGGTAAAAACCATTTTGGTTCTAACTCGAACTCGTGGCTTTTGTGATTGGTTCGAACAGACTGTGGGTTTCCTTCATTTGTGTACTAGTTCTTAGCAATCCCAAACCCCCCAAAATGCCCATCAACTTCAATTTTTTTTTATCTTTTTTCGTTTGTTATTTTTTTTTAGTTTGCTCATTATGTGTGAGTCATTGATTCAAGGATATTTATTTGAATTGTTTGACAGTAAGATTGTGATTGTGATGTGTTTGCTTGATTGGCTACACAGAGCTTAGTTGGTTTTGTGTGATGTTCTTGGTTATTCATTGGATTGTCGGATAGGTTTATATGTGGTATTGTGATTGATTGAATAGGTGTAAAATATGGGAAAATACTAAAAAATAAAGGAAACTTTGTCAAATTTTCTGTAGAAATTTTGATTAGATTGTCTAATTTGTTCGTTAATTAACAAAGAATAAGAATGACTATATAGAGCTTAGTTGTGTTTTGTGTGATATTCTCATAATGTTAATTTCAATTGTATCTTGAAGATTGTGATGTGTTTGCATGATTGGTTAACAACCTTCCCTGCAAACTACGCATCCTACAAGCAATATGAACCCCTTGAGACATTTCAAACAAGAAAACATTTTTTCTTGGTTTTTTCATTTTGATAATGTAAAATTGTTCCTTTTTTCCTCTCTTGCTCTCTTATAGTAATAATCAAGTGTTGTTGCATGATGAAGAAAGAATTTGGGGTTTTTGTGAAGGTTAAAGGAATGTTAGGATTACAATGTGTTAGCATGATTGGTTAATACTCGTCCCTGCTTGCTACCCGTTCTGCAAGCAACATGAGATTAGATATACATTTCAAACAAGAAAGCACTTTTCTTGTTTTTTTTTGTGAATGAAAAATTGTTTCTTTTTTTTTTTTCTCTTGAATGATCAACGAAGAATGCAAAGTCGTGGAGCTTGGTACAGAACAAATTCACTCTTTGCCCTTTCATAGTAATAATTAAGCGTTGTTTCATGATGAAGAATGTTATATTTGGGGTTTGGGCTTCGGTGAATAAAATGTTAGGATTAGCAGAATGATAGATAGAGGACTAGATAAAGCCTTACTATTTTCAACTTCTTCATCATCAAAACATCTAATTTTAGTAGAAGCACTAAATAATTCAATAATTGACAACTTTTCATTTTCATCAAAACTCTTGCTTGTTTTGTCTTAAACTTGGAGGTAAAATCAGATGGTGGGCCATTTGATTCTCCACCCTTTTTCTAGCATTGTGGCTGCGTATTTATAAATTTGAGAAAAGCCAACTCATGATGGCTAAATGGCACACAGTGAAAATGTTGAAACATTGAAACTGGAAATTTATCACTTAAAAACTTCTTCGACACATTTGGCGCTTTATGCTTAGTAATCATTTTTTCAAAGTTCTCAATCTGTCCTTCAAGATCATAGGATACTCCACTCTCTTTTCCATGGGCAGTGCATTATAAACTCTTTATGACAATATTGGTACAAAACAAATGGGACAAACAGAATGTTAGCTTCTATTTGGGTCAAATAGAATGTCTCTTATTTTATTTGTCCATTTGTTACACACCAATATTGTCATGAATACTTGATGATGCAATGCTCATACAACAAAGATCGCAAGGTTTAGAGCTGGGTATACAGGTCAGCCCGCGCCGTTTAGGCCTGGCCCGCAAAAGCCTGTGAAATAAATGGACTGGGCCAAGCCCGCCCGCTAGATAAACAGTCCTAAATTTTGAGGCCCGCGTCTGCCCCGCATAGCCCGCGGGTTAACGGGCCAATTCGCGGCCCGTGAAATAAAACAAGAAAATAATTTTATAAAAAGCAAAAAAAATAAAAAAAAATAAAAGTAAATGACAAATACACCAAAAAAATAAAAATAAATCAATTTCCAAGTCTAACATGCTAAAAAACCATCCAAACCAAAGATCTTACATGTTTAATGAACCATCCAACACAAAATATGACATATAAAGTCTTAGATTCAAAGTATCAAGCATAAAATAAACCATCCAAACCAAATATGGAATCCAAAGTCTTACATGCCAAATAATAAGTACAAAGTACATCTTATAGAAAGTACATCAAATATTGAAATACATAATCTTCAATACATCAAATACTTAAAATACATAATCTTCAATTCTCTTCAACAAGTATGTTGGAGTTCATCTTTGATGTACTTGACTCCTCCATATTTCCAATGATTGAAGTTTTCTCAATTTCATCTACAACTCATCATAAATCAAAATTTATAATTAAGATGATTTAAAGGCAAAATAAAATTCACTATAATATTTTTCATACATTAAGAAATAGAATATTTACCTTCCACCTCAAATCCTAACAACCAATTTCTAGTACATATCAAAGATTGCACATTATCAGGAAGGAGAGAACTTCGGTATTTGTTAAGAACACGAGAACCAATATTGAATGCGGATTCAAATGCCACGGTTGTAATTTGAATGCTCAAAATGTCACATGCCATCAATGCAAGATCTGAGAACCTAAGTTGATTCTCCTTCCAATATTGCAAAAGATCAAGATTTGGATGGTATGCCAAAGAAAGTTTTTGCTCATCTAAATAAGTATCCAATTGAGAACTACCCTTGTGACATATTATCATTCTCATATTGGATGAACTCCTACATTATTTACACAAAATGAGAAATTAAACAAAACAAATATATAAGTAAATAAAAGTACAAGGAAACAAAATATAGACTTACATTCACAACCGCACAACGTGATGCTAGTGACTTTCCTCTAGTGAAGGTACTAGTAGGTTAAGGCTCTTGTGTTTGTCTTGTTTGACCAACATTGCTAGTTGTCTCTCTCTTAGACATTTTGACATACTCATGAAAGAGAGAATATAACTTGTGCTTCACAACTTGCAATTTTGCTTGGCAACTTATTGCTTCAAGACCAATCTTTGAATAGCAAAACTTCAAAAATTGCAACTTATAACAAGGATCAAGAATGGTTCCAAGTGCAAGCACAACACTATAATCACTCCAATATTTATCAAACTTCACTTTCATATTATTCGCCATATTCCTAATTGTCTCATCCTCATGCTTACTATTTTCAACCAACCAACATTCAATTTGCCACACTTGTGTAAAATATAAATTAGATGTTGGATAGGAGGAACCAGACATCAACTCTGTGATCAAATAGAATGGATGCAAAAATTCATAAATCTTTTCTCCTCTTGCCCATTCTTCATTAGTAGGGCGAGCCTTATAATTCACATCTTCAAAAGCAAGATTACTAAAAGCACGCCGGTATGCAAGTGCACTTTCAAGCATCAAAAAGGTGGAATTCCACCTAGTAAGGACATCTAAACGCAAACAAACCTTAGTGTCAACATCACCCACTTTAGCAACACAAGCTTTGGATGCATTCATTCTAGCCTCCGACCCTCTAACATGCTTTATGCTTTCTCTTATTTTGTCTAAAGCACCGCTAGCAACTTTCAAACCCTCTTGCACAATAAGGTTTAAGATGTGAGCACAACATCGGACATGAAAAAAATTCTCCACCACATAACAAACCATTATTGTTATTCAAAAGTCTTTCTTTCAACATATTTTGCATGCTACTATTTGCTGAAGCATTATCCAAAGTCAATGAAAAAAAATTTCGCTCAATCCCCCAATCTTCCAATAATTCATATATGGTTTTAGCCAATTCAGGCCCAGAGTGTGGAGGGGGGAAATTACAAAAATTAAGAATTTTGCTATTAGGCTTCCAATTTGCATCAACAAAATGTACAGTTAAAGAAATATAACCTTCCGTAGTGCAAGAAGTCCACAAATCAGATGTCAAACATATCCTACTAGGAACTTTAGACAACACTTCTTTCAATTTGTTCTTTTCATTGTGATACATATTGACCACATCTATAGTCGCAGCACGCCTAGAAGGTATCTTAATATTAGGATTTGCACATTTTAGCAACTGTCTAAACCTCCTATATTCAACAAAAGAGAATGGAAGGTCATGTTCTATTAGCATCATGCTTATGATGTCACGCACGGCTTTTTGATCAACCTTTCTAGCTTTTAATTTTCCAGCATGATCAAGCATAAGTTTACCAACCTCAGTTTCATCAAACCCTTTTGGAAT
The DNA here is from genome assembly GCA_004329165.1 of Spatholobus suberectus. NCBI lineage: Eukaryota > Viridiplantae > Streptophyta > Magnoliopsida > Fabales > Fabaceae > Spatholobus > Spatholobus suberectus. Next base: position 40,363,173 of record CM014731.1, on the reverse strand, counting down.
CTTGTTACAATTGTCCATATGACGTAATAAAGTCAAAGTTCCATTCTTATTCCCACCCCCCCGCATACTCTTTTCCACAAGCCTTACATTGAGCTCTCCCTTTCCCATCACCACTATCAGCAAGTTTATTAAAATAATTCCACACAGAAGATGAAAGTCCCTTAGACCTCTTATTTGATTTATACTCAGTTGGTGCATGTTGATTATCTTCGGTGTTCATTTCTTCAACCATACCAACACTTTCATTTAATGCAGTTTCAGACAAATCCATATTTTAATATTGATTATTGAACACAAAACTGAAAAATGAACACAAATATATGGTCACAAATTCACAGTACCTATTACACAACATGCAGAGTAGATAAACCAAAAAATAAAATGCAAAAATGAAACATTAACACAAAAACCAAATCTGAATCATACACAATTGTTTTCAGTTTTCACACAATTTAACACATAATGACACTAAAGCACAACTCAATTACATGAATTCAAACAGGAATTCAAAGCAAAGTAAAGTAATGTGAATTTGGAAACAAAAAATTGGAGAGAGCAGAATTTACCTCAGACAAATTGAGATGCAAATCAAAAACCCCAAATCTGAAACGTATCAAAGCAGGCAAGTTAGAGCGGCGAGTCAGAGTGAGTTAGAGTAAGTCGTGTGACGAAGGTCGCGTCGCGTCACGGTGCTAGTCACGCGGTGGCCAGCAACGGAAAACAGGGGTCGCGTATGGTGAGGTCGTAGAGGTCGCAGAATCACCTAATGGAGTACGCAGGCTGCAACGGTTGTGCGACAGAGGTCGCGTCACGTCATAATGCTGGTCATGTGATGGCCGGTGGCAAAAAACTGGGGTCGCCTGAGGTGAGGTCGTAGAGGTCACGTAAGGGAGTGCGCAAGCCGCAGAGGTCATGTGACGGAGGTCTCCTGACGGAGGTCGTATCGCGTCACGGTGCTGGTTACACGATGGCCGGCGACGGAGAACTGGGTTTGCGTGAGGTTCTCTTGTGGTTTTGTTCTCATCGAGAATGAAGGAGGAGAAGAAAAGAAACCCTAGTCCAGTCCCTAAGTGGCTTACAAAGTTTGAAGTAAGGTGTCTAACTAAAGCTTTTTTTTTTCTTTTCAAAATACTCATACTAAAAGCCCGCGGGCAAGCCGGGGATAAATCTGCTTAAACCGCGGTTTAAACAGTCCAGGTTGAAAAGCCCGCACTCTTAAATGGACCTTATTTTTTAAGACCGTAGCCCGCACGGGCTGTGGGCTACACGGATGGCCCGCAGGTCTTGACCCATATGCCCAACTCTAGCAAGGTTCTCAATCTAACCTTTAAGATACTAGGATTCTACACCATCTTTCCAACACAACCAAATATAATGTCTCCTTCCTTACTTGGATTTGATTGCTTCCACCAACTTGAGCAAGGCCAGTTCATGATGAGCTAAATGGCACACAGTGAAAGCAATCAAATCCAAATAAAGAAGCTTTGCCATCTCTATTATAGGGCATTGCATCATCAAGTCTTCATGGCAATATTGGTATGAAACATATAGGTCAAATAGAATGTTAGCTTCTATTTGGGTCAAATAGAATGTCTCTTATTCTATTTGACCCATTTTTTTCACACCAATATTGCCATGAAGACTTGAGACGCAATGCCCTATAATATAGATGGTAAGACTTCCCTAGTTGGATTTGATTACTTTCACTATGTGCCATTTAGTTCATCATGAGCTATCCTTGATCATGTTAGTGGAAGCAGTTGCCCTTATAATGACCATATTTTTGTGACACCATCAAATGCCTCCTTGTAATGACCATGCAATAATGTAATGACCATATTTAAGATACTTAAGACACCATTAAATGCCTCCTTAGCAAAAGGTGGGGATTTCCCCCTAAGTTTATGAAAGGTTTTAAGAAAGGAACACGTTTTTGAGAAAAGCCTATGGTTTCATAGAAAGATATTTTAAAAAGGAAAGTTATGCTTTCAAAGAAAAGTACCTCTTTAGTAACGTTAGGACCTCCCCGGTACTGGTCATGTCCGAGTCACACGCTTGGCATACTGCAGTGTGCAAATCGTAGTGAGGATTCCAAAGTTACCCAGGGGATGAGGTTATACAACTCTAAGATGATTTGTAAAAGGAAAAAGGGCTAGGAGGCCTCCTACGTCAAGGGAAGGGATCGTCATCCTCCAAATGTTAGGGGAAAAACAACATCCTACAAAACACAATGCATTATATGAGGTTAATGTTCAATCCTATTTATTCTGAGGCAGTTGAGTTTTAAAAAAGGTTTGCGTTATAAAGTTGGCATTCATTTCCTTTTTATTACTGTGTGAAAAAAATTAAATAAACAATTATGTTATGTGGAACAGGATGTCTGAGAATGATGATTCTTCATCTCTATGTAACACCTCTACTTTTGCCTATTAAACTATTTTCTTAATTATCCTCGAAAACCGGATGAGAATCTCAAAAATTTGATCCCTACGGTTACGATCTTATTAATAAATAGTACCAAGTTTAGATTTTTGGGGAATGGAGTTTAGAAATTTGTAAAATGAGAGTTTCGTTCCTAAAAAACCAGAAAACAAAATTAATAAAAAAAAATAGTTAGAAATGTTTAATTTTTTTTAAGTCATCAATGTATTTAAATAATTAATCATAGTTTTAGAATTTTTTTGGGAATTTATTGAGATTTTTTTTAAATGACAAAAATACCCCTACTTGACTGTGGGAACCAACCAAAGACTTTTTGACCTCAAAATATTTTGAAAATTTTATACTAAGTATCTTTAATTATAAAAATTTTATTTTAAAAGAAGAATAATGAAAAATATAACAATCTTCAATTTTTCAACTATTTTTTAAATATTTGACAATGTAATTTCGAAAAATCAGAAAGGAATTTCAAAATTATAATTCTCAGCATTATGCTCAAAATTTCAAGAGCTATTTAATCATGATTTTTAATAATTTTTCTGAGCTAGAGCCTAGAAAAAATTAGAAAATGATGATTTTGTTCTTATTTCTCAACATTAAGGGCTGACATGAGAAAAAGATTCAATTGATATTAAAATGTCAATTTGAGCTTGAAATCATCTCATATATATTAAAATATAATTTTGGAAATTTTTCAGAATTTCTGTGTAAAATGACCAAAATGCCCCTAGGTTCTATTAAGCCTAGCTAGTAGTAGTTTGACATCCAAAAAGGGTGAAAATGGAAATTATAGTTTATTTATGGATAAAATATTTAATTTTAGAATTTTCGTAAAAAATTTGGTATTTATTGAATTAAAATGGATGTTTTATGAATTTTCTAACTTAAAAATAAAAAATAAATACATATAATTCGAAATAAATTAATAGAAAATTAAAATTTATTATTAGAAATTTATTTTTGATGAAAAATAATTTATTTGTCCATTTCTTCATTAAAATGCATTATTTTGATATTAAAAGCTAATTTTTCAAGTTTAGACGATTTTATCAGTACTGGTTAATTCATCTACAAATAATATTTACATTAAGGAGCTTGAGGACAGCTCATATTGCATGTCCCCAAGCCTAGGAAGGGTGACTCACCACCCTAAATGGTGTATGTGTCCCTAAATTAGATTAAAAATAAATAAAAAATTGGATTTATGAAATAATGCATACATAATGGATGATGTAATTTTGTGGACACTTAACCCCCGTCCTTCTTCTATGAATAGGCCTCAAAATTTTCAAATTTTCACTCACCCCTTCCTCTCTCAGGCTAGCCAAAATATTAGAGAGCTTTTCTCTCTAAAAAAAAAATTACTTTGTTTTTATGCTAAAATTTTACTAGTTTTCCAACAACTAGTAAAGTTCTCTTCCTAGGAGCTTTGCATCAACAATTTCATCCTCTTCATCAACCAACTTAGAGGTAATGGGGGGAGTGAGGTTGGTTCTAAATTATTGTCACTTTACATGTTAGTAGGAAGGGTTTTACCCTAAACTCGTTTAAGCATAATTTGAATTACTATTACCATTACATTATTACGTTTGATGCTAAACTTTAATTTTTATTAAGTTGTTACTCTGGTCAAATTTATATTATTAAATCATAATTGCTAATTTGTTACTCTTCTCAAATTTAAATTATTAAAATACACTTGCTAAGCTGTTACTCTACTTAATTTTAGAAAATTAAAATGCATTTACTAAGTAGTTACTTTGCTTAAATTTAATTGTTATTCCTAAATTAAATTATGATTATTAAATTGTTATTTTGATTGTTATTCTGCAAAAATTTTAATTATTAATTCATTATTCTGCTAAAATTTTGGTAAGTAGTCATATTGCCAAAATTTTGATAATTGTTATATCATATAATTTCTATAATATAAGATAGAAATGTTAATTCTACCGATGCTCAAATTAAATGGGACTAGGAAAACCTCTATTTGAAAAGTGGGAAGTTGATAGATTAGTGAACAATGTAAAGCAAGTGACATGTTATGGCATGGTACCTTACAAGGGAAGGTATAGTTTGGTACACTGAGGAATGAAAGACAGGGACCCACTTGTGACACCCATTCACATTGAACATAACCCATACTTATTTACTTCTTTAAAATACAAGTAAAATTTTTCTCCGCTTTTAATAATAGAAAATTTGTCAATTTAACAAAATTTGAAAACAATAGTAAAAAAAATAAAATCTGTATATATTCATCGCAAAACTGTACATCATGATTTCATAATTAGAAAAATTATTGAAATATAGGGAGATCAAAATATACATCAAAATAGTTACTACTTATTCCCAGTACATCAAAAAGATCTTAGTCAGAGTAGTATCCATCTACCCCTATCCCACAAAATAACAAACTATCAGACTAGCCCTATAGGTACTCATCAACAGCCAGGTCTTCATTAACCGCGATCAATCATGCATAAAATGAAAAGTAATGGAGTGAGGTGATTTGTTCTTATATCACTTTTACACGTATGGTAGGAATCTACCACACAATACAGATAAAACACAGTTGATAATAAAAGGGGAACCTAAAGTTTATTCTCTATTATACTATCCTTGATTCGGTATGGATCCATACTTTCCATTAGTGGGTAATAGTTCTTAACAGAATTGGGAAGTGACTGAGAGTACATATACCTCATCAACATTATCACATGGTATAGTCCTCGTCATCATTGAAGAACAAAATAACAATTTAGAATATCCATTTATAGAGGTATACTCTCACCAATCCTAGTGATGCTGAGCAGTTGTCAGGGTTATCAAGTTAGTTAAGTAATTGTCCCGACTCAAGAGCACTACCTTGGCCATTAGGACACTCACCACTCGATACCATATCCTCTAGACCTAACCATGGGCACCTGCCTTTCGTCCCGTAGTGTACCAAACTGTAGCTTCCCTAGCAAGGTGCCATGCCACTGCATATCACTTGCTTTACATTACTCACTAATTTATCACTTCCTAACTTCTCAAATAGAGGTTTCTCTGGTCTCATTTAATTTGAGCACTAGTACAATCAACATTTCTACCTATTTTGCAGAAATTGCATAATGCCAAAATTTTAACAATAACAATTTAATAATCATATAAAATTTTAACAGAATAACGACATAGGAATTATAGTATAATTACTAAAATTTTGGCAGAATAACAACTAAATAAATACATTTTAATTTTCTAAAATTGAGCAGAGTAACAGCTTAGCAAGTGCATTTTAATTTTCTAAAATTAAACAGAGTAACAATTTAGTAATTATAATTTAATAATCTAAATTTGAACAGAGTAACAACTTAGAAAAAAATTAAAGTTTAACATCAAACAATAATAGCAATAATAAAACTTAAGCCTAAATAGGTTTAGGGAAAAACCCTTCCTACCAAGATGCAAAGTGACATTAATTTAGAACCAACCCCACTCCCCCCATTACCTCTAAGGTGGTTGATGAAGAGGATGGAATTGTTGATGCAAAACTCCTAGGAAGAGAACTTTACTAGTTGTGGAAAAATTGTTAGAACCAAAGACATATGAAGCATCTAGGCCCTCAAAATTTTGAAGATAACAAATTTATTAAAGTTTAAGTTGTTGTTTAAAGTTAACGAACTTACAGCGTCCAGAACTCGTGGCGTCCAACGCGCAAATCTCAACGAGCGTCCAATATACTCATATATGACGTCTGTCCAATAGTGAATCTCTTTCACGAACTAAGTGTCTTAAGCTTAGACGCTAGTACTAGATTCGTCCAGACGTAAGTTCTTAAATGACTACGTTTTTAAATACTCGTCTAGTCTATACGTCTTTCACATAGTTATACACACACACACACACACACACACACACATATATATATATATGTGAATTTAACATTCAAATATTTCAAGCATTAAAATGAAAGACAAACACATTTTAGTGTATAAGTGCAACAATGTAGAAAAAGGAAGTCAACTTATCAAATTGTCCAGACAAATGAAGAATGATCAGAAAAGCAGACCGTCAACATAGTCCTACACTTTTCGTTTTTGCGCAAGATCAAAAGTAAACCTTTTCTGACTTCGCTGAAAGCTCGATGCACGTGCTCCCTTATTGTAGACTAAAGCTAAATCATCTTCAATGGCTTTTTTATTTGAAGACTATATATATCAAAATAGAAGAATGAAAAAGAATATGTGTGTGGATAACAAGAAAAATCAAATTGCCTTATTGTGTCTATTGGACGATCCTTTATATACTCTCTGAAGTGATTTCTATTGTGTGCTAAAACTTTTTTTTCTCTCACTTTGTGAGTCGAATACCTTGTAAACAACTTTTTGTTGTTGTGAAAGCTTGGAGAGGCTTAGTGAAAAAGAATACTTGGGTGTGTAAGCAATCCGAGTTAATTGCATTGTAAGGCCTGAAGAGGCAGTAAAAGAATACTTGTGTAACCTCAGGTTGGTTAGTAGATACCTTCTTGGTGCAGGGACTGGACATAGCTCAAGTTTGAGTGAACTAGTATAAAACTTTTGTGTCTTGTTCTCTCTTATCTTTTCGCTTAAATCATTTTTTTAACTCGTTTTCGGTTTAGAGGAAAAGTTTTTATTGCACAATTCAACCCTCCTTCTTGTGCATTGTTTTCTATTTCAATTGGTATCAAAGCTCGACCTCTTGGAGTTGAGCATCTAACAGTGTAGGGGTAAAAAGATCTTGAGCATACATGGATAATGAAGGACAAGCTGTAAACAGACCACCGCTCTTCAAAGATCAAAACTATGACTACTGGAAACAAAGAATAATAGCATTCTTTGACGCTTGCCACATCGACATGTGGGATGTGGTGGAAACTACTGACTATCTGCCCCTGGACCAAAATGGAACTGAGTTACCTCGAGGTCAGTGGGCAAAAGCACACAAACAAAGGTACTTACGTAACTCTAAAGCTCGAAATGCTATTATGTGCGCTCTATCTGAATCAGAATATGAAAAAGTGCACAGCTTAAGGAGTGCCAAAAAGATGTGGGATACTCTCACGCTTGCTTATGAAGGTACCTCACAAGTAAAGAGATCCAAATTAAGCTTACTTGTAAGACAATATGAACTCTTTACTATGGATGATAATGAAACTATCGAACTTAAGTTCGGTAGATTTCAAACCATCAGTAATAACCTAAGACCCCTAGGTAAAACTTATAATAACTATGATCATATTAAAAAAAATTTAAGAAGTTTGCCTAGACAATGGAGACCACAGGTTACAGCCTTGAAAGCTTCCAAGGACTTAACAACACTCTTTATGGAAGAGCTACTTAGAACTCTCAAAGTACACGAGTTGGAGTTGAAACAGGATGAAGGACAGAAAAGAAATTCCATCGCATTAAGCGTCCAACGTCTGATAAAGGGATCATCATCCAACTCACTAAATGTGGAAGAATCTTCTGAGGAAGCGTCCGAAGAAGATGACTCTGATGAGGATGAGATATCTTTCATATCAGGAAAGATACAAGCCATGTGGAAAGAAAGGAGGGTTCGGAGCTAGAAACTTCACAAAGAAGTTTAGTATGGAGCCCAAGGAGAAAAGTCCACCAATCTGCTTTGAATGTAAAAAGCTTGGACACTTCAAGGGTGAATGTCCAAGCCTACAAAAGGAGAAAGAGAAAACCTTCTTCAAAAAGAAGAAGAAAGGACTTATGGCTACTTGGGAGGATATAGACCTATCTTCATCGGAAGAAGAAAGAGAGGGAGAAGCTAATCTATGTCTCATGGCGGAGACTAGTTCAGAAAGCTCAGAGAATGAGCAAGACGAAGGGATCTGCTTGACAACAGAAAGGAAACACCAGTCATGGTACATGGATAGTGGCTGCTCATGATACATGATAGGAGAAAAGTCTATGTTCCAAAGCCTCCAACCAAAGAATGGTGGATGGGTCACTTTTGGAGGAAATCAGAAGGGTAAAATTACAGGTATAGGTAAAATTGGTAAGCATCCTTTACCTTCTATTGATAATGTTTTATATGTTGAAGGACTTAAACACAATTTATTGAGCATAAGTCAATTATGTGACAATGGACACAGTGTCTCCTTTGACAAAAATGAATGTATAGTCAGAAACTTGGATGGATCTATATTATTTTTTTGCTAAGAGGCAAAACAATCTATATAAGATTGACCTAAATGACCTTACAAATCAAAATGTATTATGTCTGGTATCCATCAACTAGAATCAATGGATTTGGCACAAGAAACTTGGACATGCAAGCTTGAGATTAATCTCAAAGCTAAATAAGCATAATCTTGTAAGAGGACTTCCAAATCTTGTATACAAATCTAATGCTCTCTGTGATGCATGTCAAAAAGGGAAACAAGTGAAAAGCTCTTTTGATTCAAAGAATATTGTTTCCACTATTAGACCACTTGAAATCCTACATATTGATTTGTTTGGACCTACTAGAACAGCCTTTCTTAAACGATATAGGTTAGTTGTAGTAGATGACTATACTAGATGGACATGGGTTATATTCCTAAAATACAAGGATGAGTCTTACAAGATATTTTCTATATTTTGAAAAAGAATTCAAAACAAAAAAGGTGTTTACATAACTTCAATCAGAAGTGACCATGGAGGAGAGCTTGAAAACGAAAGTTTTCAAAGATTTTGTGAGGAGAACAGAATTCTCTACAACTTCTCTATACCACGTACACCTCAACAAAATGGTGTGATAGAGAGAAAGAATAGGTCATTACAAGAAATGGCTAAAATCATGCAATAATGTATCGATTAACAAAAATGATTTCAACAGTAGTGAACATGCATTAACACCACATATAGTCCCATACTCCGATCGTGATACTTGCAGCACCACTGAACCAATCATTGCTGAAACAAGCAATCAACATCAGATGGTGATTAGAAGCAAAGATGGTATTTTCAAGCCAAAGATACCTTATGTAGGATCTATAGAAAGGAAGATTGATGAGTAGGAACCAGAAAATGCAAATAGTGCGCTAGAGAGACCA